>VZTD01000109.1:1150016-1295047 GCA_013397725.1 Rhagologus leucostigma | reverse complement strand
TGGATCCCCAGGGGCTGCAGGTGGATCTCTGTATCCCCGTGGATCCCCAGGGGCTGCGGGTGGATCTCTGCATCTCTCATGGACCCATGGGCTGCAGGGGGACAACCTGCTTCACCATGGTCTGCACCACGGCCTGCAGAGGAATCTTGGCTCCGGCGCCTGGAGCACCTCCTGCCCCTCCTTCTGCACTGACCTTGGTGTCGCCATGTTGTTTCCCTCACATGTTCTTCTTCCTCTCCTCTGACTAGCAGCAAAAACCCCTGACTTTGTTTTGATTTTCTTCTTAAATATGTCATCACAGAGGCGTTACCAGCCTCTCTCATTGGCCCGGTTCTGGCCAGCAGCATGTCCATCCTCAGAGCCATCAGCCATTGGCTCTGCCGGACATGGTGGGAAGCTCCCAGCAGCTTCTCACAGGAGCCAGCTTTGCAGCCCCCCGCTACCCAAAACCAGGCCGTGCCAAACCAATACAGTAAAGAACCAGCTAAAGATTGTATCAATAAAAATATCTTCCTTTTCTTAAGGTAAACTCATGATCTGTGGAGTTTGAGTTGTGGTTCTGAATACTCAGAGTAGGTAATACTTCAACTTCTGGTTCATTCAGTGTTGTTTATTCTGCTGCTGTTTTATTTCTCTGTAAACAAGGCTGATGAAAAGTAATGAGATTGCCTGTTACAGTACTTAGGGGATATGAAAATTGCCTGTTACATTAAAATAATTAGAGAAGAAAATCAGATCACATTAATTGCACTCTACAGAAGCCTACCCAAGGTATGAGAATCCATCCTCTAAGGAATACAAAAAATTTTACTTAGAGCCTACTGATGGCCGAAAAAGTTCAACTACCAACCAAAACAGGAACAATTAATTAAAATCAGTAAAGATAACTGCAGTTTGTGTCATAACTGATTAGATATTGCACCTGGCCAGTCTTCAGTGGGTTTTGCTCATTATGAGAAATACCCCTGATTACCATGCACAGACCTTGCTCTGCACAGAGCTCTCCAAAACACAAAGTCTGCCCTTGGGTTTGTGGAAGACTTGCTGCACAACCAGCCTCAGGCTTTTTAACTGAACAAGGCACCCTGATGTTCAACTAAGCCTAGCTTGGACAAGTTTAGAAGAACTTTAATTCATTGTTTCTTCTACTTTATGATACAAGAGGTTTTGATTTAAGGGAAACAGACCTCCCCTAAACATGAAATAAATCTATAATGTAAATCCAGTTAATTTCATTGGTTTTCTCCTTAGCATTCTAGAACTGTCAGAGGAGAAGGGAAAGGGATGCACTGACCTCTTCCAGGGCTTGTCCACACAACTTACCAAGTGTGCACGTACAATATACACACATTACCTACACCTGTGTGGCTTACAAACACATTCTCTGAGACATCTCTACAAACATATTATTCACTTTTCAAAGGTGTATTTTTAAATGTGTTTTTATTCATGCAATTCCCTCGTATTTTAAGATAATTTATTGATTGCTAAATAGAGAATTATAACTAAGATACAGAATGAAGGTCAGGTTCTCCAAGCTGCAACAAACCTTAGTAAGACAAGAGATAGCTCCCTTGTTCTACATGCAACAAATGCTTGCTGGGCAATACTTTGATTTGAGTCCATCATTTATCCAGCATCTTAAGTAAAAGCTTTATCTTGTGTTGATTTGCTTTTAGTCCCACAAAGCTCAGCGCTGCTGTTTTTAAATGATACCTCAGTAATTATGCCTTCAGAGCCTATCTAATAAACACCAAGTTTTGCATACAAATTAAAAACAAATGAGAAGCCTAAAAAGGTTAGTGCTCAGTTAGATACGGATCTAATTGTAATAACATTTTAGAGCTACTTTAGGATAACATACACGTCTCTATTAAATATTATGAAGCATATTTCAAGCAACTGAATGGATTAATTTTTATTTAGTCACACACTCTCATACCTACTTCCTTAATTCACTTTACTACAGTAGAACTCGAAGGACTGCTATTAAAAAGAAAAAAAAACCAAAATTGTAGGTTGTTCAAGTTAAACACAAAACAAAAACAAACCAACCAACAAATAAAAACCCACACAACCAAAGAAATCCACACAGACAAATTTTTTAAAAAGCAAGCAGAGGAGATACTTAGTCAGGCAGAAGAGTATTTATAACTTGTTCATTTTTCTAACATTATTAACAAGCATAAGTGTCTAACTGAAAAAATGTAATACAAACCCCTTCCAGAGTCAAGCAAGCAATTAGAGCTAATCAAGACACGAGTTGTTCTCATCTTACAAATGTCACGTTCTTTGCAGGAAGGAAAGGTCTTAAGTAAATATCACCCTGTTCAAATTTTAGGAAAATTAACAACAGGCAAGACAAAATGTCCAGCAACTACGAAACCACAGCTCATTATGTCTTAGCCTGAACCCAAGTGAACTGAATCAGTGAAATACAAAACCTTTTCTTTCTGCTTTCTCCTCTTACCATCTTCTTAAAATTAAGAAGAAAGGGCTTAGCAGCTGTTCCCTCGGGCGTTTCAAAAACTGGTAAAGGTGACTGTCAAAATTACTATATGCAAATTGCTGAAAAAATTTTGTCAATTCCTTCTATTTTAAGATATCAAATCTACACTGACATAACAATAAAAAAAAACAAAACCACCTGGTTTTGCCATGGAACCCACCAGTGGTTGAATGCTCCCTGTACCCTCTTCCAACCCCCAGAAAATGCCAGTTTACTATTCAGGAGTCCAACACTGAAAGCAAAGCTTCAGAAGTTCTGCCCTTTGTTTTTCAAGGTGATTTTTATTTTTTAACACCACCCTCCTTTCCCAGGGAACATGCTGCATCATAAACTACTAAAAATTCATGCTGAACACTGAACAGATAAGATTACTATCACTGATGGACCATAATTCTAATCGTGCACTTAGTAAAGATTTTCCTGTTTTAGTATCAAATAAGCCTAGGGCATTCAGTCACTGAAACAACTGAAGTCTAGAAACAGCAGCTACTTCAGTAAGGGGTTATTTTGTTTACACTGCCATGGAGACAATGGGTCCTCCCATGGAGAGTGACTCAAGTGATGGTTTAAAAGACTTGAAAGGACTTCAGGTTTCTCACGTGCCCTTTGCTTCCTCACTCTGGTCTTTCTCTGACAGGGCTGTGCATTTTAGTCTGACACAGCAGTGAAAGTTAGGCAGAAAACTTCTGTTTGGATTCAGCTGCATTATTTCTCACAATGTGAGACCCCAAGTTAACCAGAGATGAACATGTTAGAACAGAAAAATTGCCAAAGCCAAGCAGGGCCCATGAAACATTCCACGACTGTGTAGCAGAAAAAAAGCAGGAGTTCCTGAGTATTGAGAGTTTGCACATCATCTGGACAGGTGTGCCCTTTGAATAGAAAACACAATTCTCCCTCGCCAAGAGGACATTAACATTTGTGCGAAGAACAATTTTGCTGTTCAGTGAAAGCAATTCTTGCTTCTTACACTTTTGGTAGGTTTTTAATTACAGCCTGAACTAGTAGAAAATGAGTTTGAGAGAAGCAGGAAAAAGCCTGAAAACATCTTTTCCTTTGCATTCAACTCCTCTGTGCCACTGACAAGGAAAACTGGCTTAGTTGATACTTGTCCTTGTGACATTTCATGCCAAAGTTCTCAGCAGCTGATCCAACAACACACTGCCCTTTACCAAGCCTTCAGAATTTGGACTTGGAAAGGTTGAAATATGTGAACATGAAAGAACAACCACCTAAAAACTGAGAAGTTTGAAGGAAAACCGAGGTCTTTAAAAGTGACTAGAGATTTCTGCAGCTATCTTTTTTCAGCACTTTCAAGGGACAACAATTCAATCCAAGGCACTCGCTGCCTTACAGTGTGGCCTCCTCACAGTGTATGCAAATAACAACAAAAAGTAACTTCTGGTGACTTTACCCTCACAGCTGAATTACTTCTTGGTAGGGAAGCCAGAAGGATGTGAACTCTAAATCCATGACCATCACAAATTGGCTGGAACAGATTTATCTATTCCTTTAACAGAAGTTTGAGTTGAAGTATCTCCCTTGTTTCACAGCACAGCAGCTCTAAGTAAGTAAGTGCTTGAAGAAGCAGAGAATGAAAGAAAAGGGACAAGATAATAATCAGATAGGTATTTTCTTTTCATAACTGCCTATGACACAGGTCTAGGGCGTTCTAGAGGGAAATTAAGGGACTTGTTACATGCAAGACCTGCCTAAATCACAGAGAGAACTTAAATGCAGGGGTACAGAGGCAGGAGATGTAGATGTAGGTACAAAACATTATAGCCCTGTCCTAAGACTCCGTAAGAAGAAAAAAGTCACAGAGACAAACTGATGGGTGGCAAAGTATCAGGTTTGTTTTGAGGTTCATTTGAAAGACCAGGAATCTTCCCACGGTCATGAATAAAGCATTTCATTTTGATTCACGTCCATAAAAGCTGTATAGTTCCCTGGTATGTATTGCAAGGGCTTGCTCCTTTTTTTAATTGAAGACAACAGCAAAACTCGCATATGAAATAGATTAAATTCTCATCTATTGACCATGTGCTGATATACCACACTCTCACGCCTGTGTGGATATGACATTGCCATTACACTGTAAATCTGTACATTTTCAGAATGACACATCATAGCTCCATCACTTCTATTGCTTCCATCCTTCAGCTCATTTTTTTCAGTGTGGTTTACTTATTTTCATCCCTCCTTTTCATGACCATCTGTTTTTCAGCTCTAGTTCTGTCATCTTCATGGCTAATATTCCATTGCCCTATCATAATTTCCCATCATAACATTCTCAAGCCACACCAGACCTATGGCTGTCCCCTTATGCCTTTATTTTCCAAGTCTTCATTCTCAGGGTTCTGTGGCTGAGTCCTGAAATCCCCTCCAGAGGTTCCAACACCCCATGTCCATGAAATTTAACAAAATACCAACACCCTCAGGCTGAAAACATTGCCTCTGATTCTAAATACAAAGCACTCCAAAAAAAAATGCAATTCTGTGTTTTATGAAAGCACAGCCAAGGTCAAGCAATCAGATAAGAACACAGGCACACCACCAGAAGCTTAATAAATGCTGTAAGGCCTTTGCAAGACCCTTTCCCATCTTTGCCGACTGCCAAGATATTCATCTGGATCTACGAGCATTCCCCTCCCCAGCCAGTTCACATCTGTTTACAAGTAAATCCACTTCTGCAGGCTGGAGAAAATAACCCATTTCCTGCAGAAATTTTCTGGTCTCTCTGTAATTGCTACAGAGACACCAGAAGCAAATTACCTGCCTCTTTTTCTTTAAAGGAAAAAAAAAAAAAAAAAGCTTTCTTTTTATCTTTTTAATCTGTGGTAACTTTTCAACTGCCAGTGATGATCAAAAGAGAAAAGCAAAAAAAATTCACCATACCAAACACTGGACTACATTCTTTTCAGGACTGAACAGAATTATTTTTTAAAAAGTTCTGGTTTGCCATACAGTTTTGTAAATACAAACTTTTAGCCACACTTCCTATGTCTAGTAAGCCTAGGGTTTTAAACTTCCTGAGAAGACAGAGGGTTGCTGGAACTGCCCCTCACTGCACAAAAATTTAATACTATGCAATGAAATTCAGCTTGCAGAACAGATGCTTCCTTGAATAGAAACTGCAATTTTAAGGCTTCTGAACTGTAAATCTAAGATAAGCTGGGGCTTTCTGATGCTCATCTGAACCTCAAGTCCAAACAATATGAAGCTCACATATCACTACTAATTAAACAGTGCAGCGGGTTTCACTCTGGAAGTGCTGTCAGAGATGAGAGCTAACATTACAATTGCTGTGGTATTATTTGATTTTTTCAATTTCAAAGAACAGGAGGTTCTTCATAACTAGAAATTCTATTGAGACATATCCCACTAGGAATTAAAACAGGAAGGAAAGCTGCAAAGGAGGAGATACAAATAGGGATGTTCCCTGTTTAGTTACAATGCCAGGAGGGTTGAGGTCTCCTTCCCCAAACACTTCAGTAGTAGGAATGCTCTCACCTGTATTTCCAAGCAGACCAAAGGCATCACACTCACTGACAAATTCAAGCCACTCAAACTTGAAAAAGCTTTTATATTTCTTTTGAAATATTCCCTGACAGAGTGATTACAGCTGAGGCTAATTACATTCTGAAGATAATTTAACTTCAATCACATCTTAATCTTCACAAACACATTCAAGCACATACATAGCCCTGGGTGTCAAAGGTGGCAGAGGTCAGGTTTAGAACATCCTGGTGAAGACCAGGGTTTGGGTGGAGAGGAGTGGGTAGAGGGATAGAGAGAGCAGACAGTCTGGTTTTTCGACATCCAATTCAGGCAACTACTATTTGGTTGTGTCTTTTGGTAACTGGCTGCTTTTCACCTCTGTTTTTGCCCCAGATCCCATTGTCCATGAACGTGTCAACATTTCTGGCCTACGACCAGCCCACGCTGAGCTACTGTGGAGTGCACCACGAGCTGCTGGCTCACAAGCCCTACGACTCCGGCACCCAGGAGGAGGCAGTGGACACACACCTGGAGCCCGAGCTGGACCTGAGCACAATCACGACGGCGGCACGGATCAAGGAGCACAGCCAGCAGCTGGCTTAGGGGGGTGTTGGCAGGGGGTTCCTGTAGCAGAGGCTGCAACCAAATTCTATGTAACATTATGGACACAAGTGAGAAGACAATTCTATGGATTCTAGGATCCCTGTTCAAATTAAAAGCGAATCACAAAGATTAATTGTTTTGAGTCTACAATTTGTAATTAGTTCAGTTGTGCAGTATTTTTTTGACTTCAGAGTATGACCCTTGAAGTGAATCTTTTTCAAAACTCATCCTACCTACCTGTATAAACTGTACAGATGTAATGTATTTTTCATATTGTAAAGTTTCAATTACCAAGAACAACTGGTATGTACAGTACCATAATTTAATTACATCTTACTTTACAAGCTTCAGTTTCTAAAGCTTCAAATTAACAAAAGTTATTTTTTGTGTTATTAAGTTTCTCTGTTTTGTAGGGATCATTTTGTTACTGCTTTTGTGCCCAGACAACTTTAATCTAAAATTCTGTCCTTTGCAGAATATTCACCATTTTTACTGTGTTTAATGTGTAGAATTTTATCTACTGGTTCCAGAGGGAGGGTTTAACTATTCAAACTTCTAAGAAATTCTTGAAATATATAGCCAAGCTTTCCTAGAAATTAAAACAAAAAAAAACAAACAAACAAAAAAAAACCACACAAAAAAAATTTGAATTCTCCTCAAACCTACCTGTTGCCTTGAAATACAGCCTGATTTTTAACAACAAAGCTTGTTTATGCAGCTGTTAGTCAAGGCTGACGATATTTTATTAAGTCTCACTGCTCTGCAAGACAATACAGACAGGAGACTTCAACAGGCAGCTACAAAATCTGCTGTGAGCGTCTGTCAAATCAGGCATTTGTATTTCTGCTCAAAGACAAAGGGGTCCAAAACCTACTTCTGTCACAGGAAGTTGCTGACAGAAGTGGCAACAGAAACACGCCTTTACAATACTCCTACAATGTAAAATGTTACTCAAAAAAACTATTTGCTGAAAAATGTAGTAATTCGGAACAAATGGTAAAAGTGTATAGTCCTTTAACATTATGAAAAAGCAAACAAAGAAAAAAAACCCAAAATCTTTAAATAAAAAAAAAATTAATGTAGTATTAAGTCTTTAACAATTACTACATTGCTTATTTGTCTATCATTTAATATCTGGATTGAAGCATTCTTATATCCCATTCTTTGGTTCTAAATTTTCAAGACTTCTCAATACTGTATGAGAGTGACTTTTTATACCACTACCCTCATGTTGTAATCATAAAAGATTACAGAAATTAGAAAGACATTATATCATGCTGAGTCGGTGACAAACAAAATGGGAACGTGAGCCTTCCAAAATATAGGAGCAAAAAAGTTTCATATGGTGAAGCAACTTTTTTATAATAAAGAGAAATTATATAACCACAAATCTATTCTTCTGGATCTTTATCCCACCATATTCATGCAGCTTTGAAGCAGAAGACTGAAATTTAAAATTACAGGGCAACTGTTTGTACAAAAACAAAGCGAATAGAATGAAAAATAGCCTCAAATATTGGTAACAAATTAATCTGCATTCAGTACCTGTTAAGTGGAAACAAAGTGTCAAAACAGAATACACTGTACTGCTTATTTATTTAGCACTTAGATTTTGTAACATATTTTGCATAAATTATTTCCTCTTCAAAACATTGTCTTTTTAAGACGCCTCTTAAACCTGCACACTTCAGTTCTGTATTTCTTCACTACACGGCTTCTTGGATTTGTGGTCACCTTCCACAGTGCCGGAATTTTCCTACACATGGTTTGAAAATACATTTTGCTAATTACCCACTGCAAGCAAACGTGCAGGAGTCACTCTGGAGCCCGGTGACTTTCAGGCTGCCGGAAGAAGTTACCTGAATCACTCCACAGCTGTTTTCGAGGTTTATGTTTTGGCATTCTGGCTATTGGAACAGGCCTGAGCTGGAAGGAGCAAATACCACCCTCCCAAAAGGTCATTTCAGTTGTTCTTGCTCTGGCCTTCCTATTCTGTACTGACCCACTGCCCTCAAGTATTTATGGTGTGTGAAGAAGGTCCTGCCTCTGATGGAGCTACTCAAAATGCCCAGATGTTCAAAGGTTCCATATATTTCCTCTTTACGGAGAACTACGCCATGAGCATTCCCAGTGTTGGACACTAGCGAGTTTAGACCAGCGAACATGAGAAAATATTTCCTTATGCCAAGAGACACAACACGTGTTTGATGTATCTGCTTGAAGAGGCACAGATAGGTAGATATTCATATACACACCAACATTTCTCCTTTTCTTTTCCTGAATCATAAATCAAAGACTCCCAGTTCCAGACTCACACATCACAGGACAAACGGTAGAAGCAGAGTCACAACTAGCGCCTCACAGATTCCTCATGCTCTCACAGTCACTTCCCAGGCATCTGAAATGCCAGGCTCTCTGTAACCCCAGCAGGCCACTCCAGTGCTCTGCAAGACAGATCCAACATCCCAGGGCCCAGAGCAGCAGGGGGTGCGTGCTCACCCCAATCCCAGACCGTTAAAACATGCCTTCCTGTAAATACTAAGTGGATACCTTTTTTTTTTCAATGGACTACATCAGCCCAAAACTTGTTATTCTCACGAAGATGGATGTCTTCATGAAAGTTAGATGGCAGGTAGGTACCTTGTCTAAAAAATCCTCATCATGCAAAAAACCTAGGTTAGGCGAACCCAAAAAAAGACTCGCTCCTAAATTCTTCTGTAGCCTGTGTACACCTGCTTGCCAACAGCTTGTTTCCAGCTGTGTTCTGATTCTGGCTGCACAGGAACAGTAAACACTTTCGTTCCGTGAATAAAACAAACAGTATTCCTAATAAAGCCCCAGCCTTGTAGCTAAGTTAGCAAAAAGAAAGGAGTCTATGGGATCAAATATTTGTTAAGAGGAGGTCACTCTCATGTATCACTTCCCTTTCCAATAGATCCATGCAACCACAAACAGATGTAGCCAACGGCATCCATCTCTGTCACACAGTTAAGTGACACCACCATACCCTGGCAGGTCTTTTTACCAAGAAAAAGCTGGGGGAAGTCATTATGCTTGCAAAATACAAACTGAGAGAGAATATAACCTCCAGCAATAAAAAAACCCAAGACAATTTTAAAAATAAATCTAGCTCCAAGAAACAATTCCCACCATCCATCAGTGGATCACGCTTGTTCAGCAATGCACAGAGTTGGAACACCCACTAGAGCAAACAAGCCCAAGTACCTGACTGGAGGTCCTGTCTAGAGAAGGTGGTGTACAGAAAGATTAATGACTAATTTAACAAATCCCTGCATGTATCTCAAGACAGTAAATAATAAAATAACAAACGCCATCTATACAAGAAAACAAACCACTGCTTCTATTAAAAAGTTATGAAAATTTGCAGTACAAACTATTCTTAAGGGATCTGAGAGCTACCACTAACATAAAACCCCCCTAAATATACACAGTTCTCAGACATGCACTGCAAATATCAGACTTCTTTTGGCAACACACAACAAATGGAAAATGCTAGTCTCAGAAGCTGTGTACTAGGCTTGCTCTACTCAGTCCCTCCATTTCTCTCCTTCTCTCTCAAGGTATGTTTTATCTCTTATTTCCAATCCTCAGACTGGACATGAGAACAGATATTGAGCAAAAACCATAACATGAAGGGTGAAAAAAAAAAATAAAAGTGCAAGGGCATCACCATGACCTGAGGAATAAGCCATGATTCCAGTGTCAATGGACTTGTAATAAATTCTGGATATTGCTTCACTGGCAATGAAGGTACCCAAAGATGGTGAATGTAATTGATTACATGATCATGTACAGTGTCACATACAAGCAGCTGTATTCAGTTCCCAGCTGAGCTAGCAAACATGGTCTGTTGAACAGGTGAAAAAGTACAGCTTAACTCACGTCCTATAGCCTGATCCTCCTCTCTTGAGGGAAAGGTCTTTCTGCTCCAGAGTTTTGCACAGGTCTCAGGGCCTGGGCTTCCTAAGGGCAAATCTTTGCAGTAAAGGTTTTAGTTGGTCACATCAAAGGTACACCCAGCCTTGATAACCTGTCTCGCACAGCAGCTGAGAGACGAAACCCAAAGAAGAACTCAAGACTGGGACAAGCACGCAGCCGTATCTGTATTTCCCTGGAAAGCCCCTACAGATCCCAACTCTTCGTAGGTCAGGGACTTCCTGAGCCAAACATGGCCTCTTACTAGTCCCCCATCTGAACGTGCACACAGCGTCTCTGAAGCCACAGGAAGTGGTAACATTTCCAAATGCTGCAGCAAGGACATCTACTTTGACAAGAAAAGCTGCCTCTTCTCTTTGTTCTGGTAGCAATGAATGATTTCCATTTCCGACACAGAAATACGACTATCACGTAATTAATAATGACACACTGCCAGCTTCCAGGGAGCATGCATAACATCCACTCAGTCACCTGGAGTGTAGACTTCATCTGAAACCCTGAGACTTCATTTAGGGAGGGTGGGGAGGTCTGTATCTTATAATCAAGATTCAGCTAACCGGAAAGGAGAAATGCTTTTTCCCAGGTTTCTCAAGTCCATCACAATAGTAAATGAACAATAAACCTGCTTGTCAGAAGTACTGCAAAAAACCCCAAGCATTTTTCAACACACAAAGATACATTTGAAGCTCTAATAGGTACAAGTTTGACCATACGATCTGTACTTAAAAGCAGATGTTCCTTAAATTCCTCACAAAAATTCTAACATTTGAGTGAATTAATAGCTCTGTTATAAAATAACGAGGCAAAATTCCATTTTATTGTTCTACCTAATTATAGAATCTGATTAATTTCAGTTATGAAGTTTCAGAATAAATTAAGGTGAATGTAATCAGAGTTCATGATTAATATTTTAATGAACCCCCAAGAAATTACCATTTTGCCACTAGAACTTTGCCAAGAATTTTTATGCAAGCTGAAGTGCAGTGTGTACAAGTGTGAAAATCCCACATGGCACGGAGCTTCTATTCCACTTGATCACCATCAATTTGGTATGTAAATCACTCACTCTGAGAGCTGCCTCTCTAGATGGGGAACCACAAAGGAGCGCCTGCTGTGGAACAGCAAATGAGCCAGTGACGCATGGCTCATCACCCCCAGCCCTCTGACATTAAGGCTCCCACACATTCCTGACAGGGGACACTTCAAAGCCCTACCACAACAGACGTGCCACGTGTAACACTAATAATATACAAATGAGCCTTAAGTAGCGCTGCATTAGTATAGAATTTCTTTGGATTAACAGTAATGTGTGATGATTGCCTTATTAGTTGCCTTAGGTCAACTGACATGAACAGGATGGATGGTCTCCTCATAAGCACCAGAGGAATTCAAAGTGTGCACTTATACAAGAGCATGTTTTTTCCAGCTTTCATAGAGTACTTCCCATTTTGCATTCCCTAAGAAACAGACTTTTAAGGTGGATGCATTTCAGCAATAGTTCTATCTGCAATCTAATCATAAAGTGAGTGCTTCAATGAAACATATTTCAAAGCCCAATAATTTAAACATTGTTATGCACTAATTCTGTGTTTCTTAGAGAACAAAACCTCATCAGCTAGTGCTGAGAATACTCATTAAAAGAAAACGATGTGTCCCTGCAGCACTGTGCACCTCAATAATTTCAGTAGTTTTACACAAGAGCATGTCATAAATGAGGCATGGAAAGCCATTAACTGAACAATTCATATTGAATAGTTTGTTGTAATTTATGCTTTCAAAAGAAATAATGAAAGTGATTTATTTTTCTAGTAATAATGACGCACCTCCCTTTTATGTCTTGCTGTTGGTAACTTTATTTTTAAAGAACCTCTAAACTTGCACAATTAACCCAGCTATCACTGCCCAAAAGCCTTATTGTCAGGAAAGGAAAAAATACAGCTATCAGTGGTGTATCTGAATATGCAAACAGGATTTGTGAACAAGACTTATTTCTGTTTTCTGCTTTAGCATTACCTAGACAGTTCATACTTTTCTTTGCTTTTTGCAATTTAGCTTTCTCCAAAATCTAGCTGTCACAACTGAGACTGCCAGCAGTAAAACAGAACTGTTCAGACTGAGATCCTGGGGGGAAATGCCTCTCAGGTATCCACCTCCAGAGCTGAGCAGCTTTGCTGCCTACCAAGCACATGCTGAAGCTTGTCTGACTCCTTTTCTTCATCACCAGCTCTTGCAAATATAGATTCATAAATATAATAATGCTAGAACGTGCTAATAAAAATCTACCTTTTTTTTCATTCTACCGCTACATAAGGTGATGTTAAGTTTTGGGGTTTTTATAATCTCTTTGCACCCTAAAGCCTCGAAGAGATATGGTTAACAGATGGCAGTATCAACTGCCCTAATCCCACTTTCATCAAGTCATTGTAACAGAAACTGTAGAAGTTTCTGGAAGGGATGGACATGATGCCTGCCTCATCTCAAAGCAAAAACAACTGTATAGGGGATTCGCTAATTTCTGAAAAAGCCTTCAGTGTCTGGGGAACACAGTATCCACATCGATGGAATGGAATTAGTGAACCTGAGTGGGAATAAACGTTATTGATAAAATTTGCTTCATAATCCTGTCTGGTTTAATTAGTCACTTCAATGCTACCTTCTTCCTGAAGCTGTGTGTCTTCCATTTCTTTATTTCTCTGAATAACTCCTTGAATCTACAAACAATCTCACTGAAGGTACCTGGATCCCAAAGAGGCAGAAAGATCTGCCTGTGTTCTGCACTGCAGAATCAATCTCATGGTTCAAATACGAAGTGCTGCCAGCCTCCTCTCCCATATTCACAAGCCTTGGCACTCGGTCACTCCTTTCTTCCCTACCTGCACGCATTTTGCCTCAGAAATTTGGAGACTCTACCTTTACTTTAGCAAAAAAATTAAAATACCCACCAAAATAAAAAATTGATTTCAGATAATTTATACTGCTAAATTGCATTCTAAGATTCCTTCCTATAATATGCAAGTATAAACCAAATATATGCTTACTATAAACCAAAATTATTCTTTGAAAAAAAAGAATAATTTTTGCTTCCCAGAAATAAGCATTAATGGCCTGTTTTAAGTGTTTGTGTGTAAGCTCTTCTTTTACAAAATAAGGAGGGAGGAGAGGAATTTATGCAGAGGCATTGTTAATGCCACAGAAGTACAACAGTTACCCAAAAAAACACTCCCATTGCTAGCTAAAACTTGAAGATTTAAATGCAGAAAGAAGCCAGCATTACTCCTGAGACAGGGTGTAAAGAAAGGGGCTATAAATACCATAGATGCACCTAAAGTTAAGCTGCAGGAACAAAAAAAATATTTTCAAAATTTATTTGGACCTCAAAGAGAAGATATTTAAGGCTGGTTTTTAAAAAGAGGTACAGGCTAATAAGGCACAACATAAAACAGAAGATGAGAAGGATTAAATTTAGGTCTGGACTAGATATACACAGGCAAACCACTTGAGAATGGGATCTGCCTTTCCCAAAATGAAAACCATTTCCATCTTCTCTAGTACCAAAGATCGCCTGTACATGTCGGTAATCAGTAGGATAGTATCTGAACGTAAATCAGTAACAGGGATGAAACAGTTGGCCTTACACACATGAACTAAAAGCAGTAACTGACCACAGGAAAAAAAAAAAAGAAGACAGACCCAGATCTGCAAAACTGTCTTGGGGTGACTTTATGCTGTTGTATCCCCTATCACTGCTCTATGCCCAGATATGATCCTGAGCCTTTCTGTGCCTTTAAAACTGGGTGCAAGAGAGAGAAAAAAAAACCTGAGCGAACTTTTCAAAACAGTTTGTGCTTCAAGAACACAGAGATTAGCTGCTGCTGCTGCTGCTGAGGAGCGAAGGAAGCACCCTTTCTGCTTCTCTCGGCTTTTCGGCTCTGTTTCTCCGGAGAGAGACTGAGAGTCAAGATTCTTTCTGGGACTTTGGCTTTTCCCTTCTTCTCTTCTGGACTGTTTCAACATCAGAACACCAGAACTCACTGGGAAAATTTCCACCTTAGGCCCGGAGCGGGCCCAGGCCGACCCAGCTCCAAGGAGGAAGAGAGACCACACCCACAGAAGGACTTTAAAATCTTCCCAGGTTTCTCTCCACAGCAAGAGGTTTATTTAGCTTTATTATTCTTTTCCTGTGTGTTTCTTGTGTTAAACAAATAGTTTTTTCCTTCACTTTCCTCCAAGGAAAATATTTTTTTTCCAGAACCTGGCAGGGGAGGAGTGGCTGTAACCTGCTTTCCTTTGAGGAGACGTTCCTTTTGGACGTTTCCCCTGAATTTGGCCCAAACCGGCAAATAAATATAATGAATAAATACAGATAAGCCCCTCAATCAAGTGCTTTTATGTTAAAAATAACATTGTTAATGGCCTGTTTCACCTAAGAGGACTTCAGAGAAACCAAGGGAAGTGGAAAAGTACATCAAAGGAATTTGATTAATATTTGATTTGATTATATGATAATTAGTAATAAACAGTAGTATATGTAAAGACACCGAAGTATTGCTCATATGAATATTAATTCAATTAGATGGGGCAATAGAGACATACAATGCTGCCCATCAAGAGCAGAGCTGTGCTCTGCTTTAGTGGTGTATTCTTCCACTAACATCACAGTTTTCAGAACTATCAGTTAATACAGGTAACACTGGAAAATAATTTAGAAAATAAGGAAGCATTATAAATATAAAATCCTTGTCACAGATACCGCAGCATCAAGGGTTAACTAAGCTGAAACAGCAGGAGCTGCTTTGTCAGTTGAGTGTCTGACTGAAGGGGTTAACAAACACATCAGCAAGGAAGAATGAGGGGGCGTGGGGGAACTCCCCATAACAACCCTTGGGAACCTTCCAGTTATTTCCACCCAAAGCCACTATCTCCATTAAAGCTGTCCAAAAAACAGCATTTCACTGAAAAACATCTTCAGGAAAAACACCCAACAAGGAAAATAAATTAATTCTATCTAAACAGGAGAAGGGATAGATGTGAAGCTGTAACTGCTCGTCATGATAATGGATTAAGGTACAGAAGGAAACAGGAAGGAATGAAAACGGGAGGGCACAAACCCAGTTGCTCCTTCCTAGTGACTGGTCTGAAAAAAAACAGAATTCCCTGGGGCAGGTGAGTGAACAAACAACATCTCCATTTAACGAGCTGCCCACCTCACCTGCCATGGCTGTAAAATAAGGTGTTTGTCACATCAGAGGGACAGGACAGTGACAATAGAGACAGGCAGCACCATCTGAATTGACGTTATCACTTCAGCTTGAACACTTCCTTTTCTTCGGACATCTCAAGGTAGATCCATTATTTTCCTTCTCTCTAAAAGGCCTTTTACTTTGCAGCAATAACTTGCAAAAAATTAGGTTTAAAAAATGCATTTTTCACCTTCAGTAAAAGCACATCAAACCCCATAAAATATTCTGCTCCCAAAATTTTTATAAAAATAAGAGCTTTGCAATCAGATATATTTGATTTAAGGATAATGAAGCAGGTTTTATGGGCTGCAGAATATTATAAATCTTTTCTGATATCTTTTGGGGTAGAGGGAAAAGGGGAATTGTTGAAGGAAAAGATGACAGATTACATCGGCCTGTGGGTAGTAAGGCTTCCTACAAAGAGAAATGGCGTACTCTGAATAATTACATGCAGTCTGAGGCCAAAAGAGACAGAGTCTAGTCCTGGTCAGAAATTTCAGCTGCCAAAAAACATTTGTAAAAAATGTGTGAGGAAAATAGGACGCTTTCTCGCTGGTTATCAAGAGTTTTTCTTTTGCTAATTTGCTCAGCTTCAACACTAGGTCAAACCACAATTTCTTCTTTCTGCTTTGCAGAAGTTCTTCCATTTTGCATCATGAATATCAGCAGAAACATCAAAACAACAGCACCATTCAAAGAAAGAAAAAAAAGGGAGATATAACCAGGACTGTATTTTAACAAAAATATTGAGCATATTTTTCAAAAAAAGTTTGTAAGACACTAAAATAACCAGTGTCAGGCAATATAGGCAAAACCAAAGAAGAACAGCATAAATGTTCAATACAGACCACACTGTTTAAAAAAGTAGTAAAACCCTCAGAGCTGAGCTTAACTCCTTGAACCAAGGTGATGCTCTGGCTCCATTAAAGCCAGCTGCAGTTCCACCATTGGCTTTAGAGGATTTGATATTTTCGTAGTGGGATTTTTGCACTCATACAGAAGAGAATTAGGAGTCAGCACTGGAGATAAGAATGAGAGCTTTACGTAGCACAGCTGGACACAGGCAATAGCCACAACACACTGGCTGATCTCATAATTGAATGCTCACCTGCAGCATTTCGAGGTATTTCCTATTCTCAAAGAGCATTCGATTAGAGGGTTACTCCTTCCTTCTCACACTGAAGAAAGCAACTCATCCATATAGTGATTTAGGAATTTCAAATTTGTATCACTGAGAAGTGGCCATTGGGAGCCTGCCAGAGACTGCCACCGTCTTGACCACAGCCTCCTCCACCTTCTCCTTGAGAGAATCAAAAAGCCACTGAATCACAGCTGTGCTTTACTGCCACACAGTTCTGAGAGAGCGACACAGCTGCCCTGATGGACAAAAGAAACTGAAAATCAAAGTGTTGGTCAGCCAACCCCTCTCTTGCTCATCATGGACCCTTCCTTTCCTACAAACCTGTTTTCAGGCTAAGAATTCTCAGCAGGGCTTTTGAGATGCTGTAACTTTATGAAACTCCCTCAGGAGGCACAGAAATAGTCTCCTCTTTCTTCACAGTCTCCTCCAAGAGAGATTAGTCACTACCTTAGGAAGCTCCAGAAGCTTCTCTCAGATGAGCATGTTCAGCTGTTCCCAATGAAAATGCCTTCTCCCTTCCTCCCAAAAACCTCCACCTGAGCAAGGGCTACAGTGGCCAACAAGGAAATTAAGTAACCTTTCTCCCTGCCTCTGAGCCAAAATATAATACACTGTAACATTCAGTAAAGAGTAAACAATTTAATAACAAAAATTATGTTATCGATCACACCATCCCAGAACATCAAAAGTCACATTTTATATCACAGTTCATAGATCAAAAGCACCAGAATAACTTATATTTTTCTTCTTTGTAGTTTCTGGAACTTCAGGCTATTTTCTAGGTTGCCGTATGCATGACTTCAGCACAAGCTAACGAGATATTGAGTGAGAAATCATTAGCAGCTGGTCAAGTAAAACCACTCCATCAATCATTTTCATTTCCTTAATGTCAACAATTCTAATTTCAACTCTGGAAAAAAATTGTGTTTTAAACTGTGAAATACATCACATAAAACAGTGACATTTGATAGTATGCTTTTATATTCTCAAGTTAACTGTGAAAAAGTTAGTTCAACACATAATGAAGTCCTTCTTCCTTTAAAACCACCAAACCCAATGNGGGGGGGGGGGGGGGGGGGAAAGCTCTTCATCTAGATCAGGCAAACAAACTACCATCTATTCCAGAATAAATCCATCATTTTGTACCTAAAGCACCAGTAAAAATTCTAGAAGAACTGCAAAGCTGTCTCGTGTCTTCTATTTACGAAGACATATTCTAGGTTGTTCTTGTACTCCAGTCAGTGAAACATCTACCCATGACTACCAAAGGACCTCTCAGGAGGCACAGCTTCAACACCGTGCCCTGCTCAGTTTTCCTGGTTCTGTTTTTTGCAGACACACTTTTGTGAACAGCTCTCCTACAAGACCTCTCCCTCCTGTTTGGCAGAAGTTCCTGAGGAGGGGAGCACTGCAATCAGTCACACAAAATCCCATCCCTGCCAACACACGTTCCTGTGCTCGGGAAGAGGCACAGCGTGACAGGGTCCTGGGGTGGCACAGGACCAGCTTTTCCTTTCAGGTGTCTGGAGCAGAGGCATCCTCCATCTCTAAAGCTGGGTTTACTGGAGCTTTCTGATTATTAGTGCAGGGAGATTACAGAACATGGCAACCCTCTGAGAAAGAAAGCTGAGACGGCCAAGTGACTCCAGTGACTGTCCCCTGCTCATCTCTATCCTGACATGAGTAGGTTACTCTGTCCTTGCTTCCTCGTCCAACACCTTGCAGCAGCACCCAGGTTTGCATCAGTCCTGGAGAGCCTTCTCTAGAACCCTGGGAAAATTTCCTCCTTTCAAGATTGAGGCGAGGTCCACCTACAGCCATGCCAGCCTGGGGCAGCCTCCTGCCTCCCAGGCGTCCCCTGGCCACAACACGCTCCGGGCAGCTTTCACCTGATTTTATGTTAACACCAGGAAATTACTGGGGATTTCTGCCATACAGCCAAATTACAGAAAGATTGGTTGGTTGGTTTGTTTTTACAGTGCATATCCATTCTCTTCAGGAAAAAAAAAATGTTAGTATGAGGGAATAGCTCACAAATTACATTACACAAATGCAATTTGGTTGCTGAAGTTTTAATCTTGTACAGCAAAATTCCTATTTTCTATTTCTTGTACTTAAGTTCCAGTTTATGAACAGATTACAGGATGCAAAATTGTTAGGTAGAATCTGAAATATTAAATTTAGATAAATCTTTTTAATGTAGTTACAAATTTGTCAGGATACGAAAACTCCTGCTGGTATGATAAGCTGAAGCGCTGTTAAATGTACTATTTTCATGCAAGTAGCTCATGAAGAAATAAATTCCTAGTATGCCTATAACTATTAACAGTTTCTTTTATTAACCAGCCTTCCCCAGATGCTTGAACACAAAATTGTAGAAGAGACAGATTATTATCTGTAGATGGCCTGGAAGTCTAAAAGCCCCACCAAATTTCAGTCTAGTTTTGATCACTGCATACAAAAAGCATTCACTGTTACAAAACTGCACTAATCTGTGGAAAAAAGAATTTGTAGTAGGAAAATGCAGTATAAGGACTGGGAATATTACTTAAATAAAACTGTAAACCAATAATCAGTGCAGCTGGGAGGGAGCTCATGGTCACTTTGTGTACTCTGAGCACTCTGAAACAGCCCACATGTTCTGAGAGCTCCCAGGCAGATGCTGGGCAGCCCAACCAGTCCCCATGTGTGCATGACCAACTCTCTATGGCCTCCCAAGGGAACTGTTCCAGTGCTTACTCATCTACATGGTTGGGTTTTTTATCCAATACTGCACAAATTCTGCATTTTGCCAATTACATTTGTCTTTCTCTGAACAGATACGGAGAATAACTTAACAGCATAAACCTTATAAAAACCTCTTCCGTATCTGAAAATATCAGCATGTTCCTCTTCTCCACCTCTTCCTAAGTTACAGAGACTCAGTTAAGTCAGCTGCTTCCTACTTTTTATAAGTTACAAAATCCTTGCTTCGTTTCGTTCCTCTTATCAACCCTTGTTATTCTTAAGCTGTGATGCCCAAAATTTCCTATGGAGCTGAGCCCTACTGACAGTTCATTTCATCTCTGATTTTCATACAGCACTGGGAGCTGTAGAGCAGTACCACTCCTAAGCCACAAATCCTGCATTTTTATGTATACAGTGAACTTCTTCCCAAGGGTAATTGTTTGCATTTATCACTTCAGTCTGCAGATTTCAGACTGTATCTCCACACTAAAAAAAAGTAAAAATAAAGGCGGGGGGGGGTAATGTTTTTATTGACCTATAAAATCCTTTGAAGTTGCACCAGGGTAGCATCATTCAAACTCTCAATTATTTCCATTCTTCATTCCCTAAGCCATTTATTTACTTTTATTTCATTTATTACTAATGAAAATACACCATACACGTGGGTCCCAAGCCAGTCCTTGCAGAATCACACTTCATTAAGCTATCTCAAACTGACCTGCAACAGATTAAATACCAATTCAGTAGGAACGTTGTTTTTCAGTGACCTGCATTTTCCCTCATTATACAGTAACTGTGCTTCTCAAGTTTGCTTATGAAAACATCCTCTCAGTGTGCAATGCTGTGTGCAACATTACATCAGTTTACAACTTCCCTTTTAATCCCTAGCCAGCTATTCTGTCAAAGAACTACATGTATTTGACAGAATGTATTTTGAAAATTCATGCTTGTGGCTCAGCACCACCTTCTTATCCTGAGCAGTATCAGGAAATGAATATATAAGGATTTCCTGCAGCTTCTTCACAGTTATCCAAGTTAGAGGGACTGACCTATAAATTCCCTAGATAAAGGAATTTATCTGTTAAGATAAATTTAGCTTTTCTGTTGTCTGGAAATACTCATTCCTCACAGATTTTTACAATCAAGCCCAATGGTTCACAAACTCCTTTCTTAAATATTCCTGAACTCTTTCTGGCGTATATTCACTTTGCTTTACTGACTGCATTAATTTTTCCCAGCTATTTACATGAAGCCTGAAGCAGGTAGGAAAGACAGTATTTTTGAGTTCCTGTCCCCATTAAGAAAGGTCTTTACTTTCCCTCGTATTATTTCCTTCTGGATCACTTCCAATGCTCAGATTTCCACCCTCTTCTTCACTATTAAATTCGCAGGTTACTTCTTTCTTCTAATTGAGCAAAGAAGCCTTTGGTGGCAATCAGACTGTGCCTTGCTGCATCGTTTTTGCCACAGAACGTCTGTTATTTGGGCAAAGGAGCAAAGAGCCATTCTGGCCTAGAAACCATCTACAAAAGTCTGTCTCTGCAGCAGCCAGTGCCCACAGGCCTGAGGGGAAGGCACAGCATTCCCAGCCAGAGAGCAGTGGTTCCCCAGGAGTCCCACAGCAGCACTGTGAGCAATTCCAGGACACTGCTCATTTACTCCACCTCATTTACTTCCTCAGCCATAGGGAATATGAGGACAGCATCATATTCCAGGTGTTTGCCAGCAGTGGATGATTCCAGATTCACAGGCTGGCCTATGGATCTGTATCACAGATATACACAGACTCTTCACTACAAGAATAGGCTAGAGGACAAAAAAATTAAACCTTCCATCCTTAATTAGTGGTCAAAACAAAAATTTAAACCCACTCCTCCTGGTCATTTTTTCAGCCTCCCTATTTTACTTAAGTTGTAATAGCTATTTAGCTATTTAGGTCTGTAATAGTACTTTACTAGATCTGCATCTAAATAAATGCCAAGCAAGTAATTTTAATATCCGACCTTTGCCAAACATCACATTTCGTCCAGACACGGAATGAGAAAAAAAAGGGCTTACATTGTGCTTCTAATTCTATCAGACATTTAAAATGGCGTTGACAATGTTACAGACTAACCGGAAAACAGAGCAAGAATTGAAGTGCAACATCAGAAATCAGGAATACAGCTGGAGATTCTCCAGAGGAATCTTTTTTCTATTAAATTTTGCCAGTTTATCAAAAGCAGAATCTTCCATGGAAACAGAGAAAGCACAACACATCTTCTGACAAAACACAGGCATATGCCCTGCCAGCTCTGTAAGATGGCCTTGGGACCAAAGTCTGAAAATTTCAGATCTGCTGTTCCCGGTCTTTCTGGGAAGAACTTGGAGGTACCAATCCCTGAGCAGTCTTGCTCTACAAAAATTCCATTCTTACAGCTGAGAGAGGCAGGTGTTCTGAGAATCACAATAAACAAGGAGCCAAACAGCCTCAGGACCTGGCAGCCTTACCCGGGGTTTATTCAGATTTTGCATCCTTGCTCATAGGCAACAGCACTCTGGTTTCCCACTGGGATCCAGGATAATACTTCATCTCAACAACCTGGGCAGTTGTTCCCCAGTTGTTCAGGAGAAGACAGGTAAGAAACTGCTAACAGCCCTGGCAGTATGTGTCAGCATCACCTACAACATCCCAGTACATTAAAGCAAGATTTTGAAATGAAATGTACAGTTGCACAGTTGAACACGGGAGGTGGCTGACAGAATCCAAAAGATTATTAGGCCACTTGTTTTTCAAATTAGAAACAAGTTTTTCTGATTACTCGAAAGCTAAGGAAGAAAATTTCTGTTTCCTT
Source organism: Rhagologus leucostigma (assembly GCA_013397725.1). Classification (NCBI taxonomy): domain Eukaryota; kingdom Metazoa; phylum Chordata; class Aves; order Passeriformes; genus Rhagologus; species Rhagologus leucostigma. The sequence continues at coordinate 1,272,535 of VZTD01000109.1, read as the reverse complement.
GCCAGCTGTAGGACACATCATAAATGCTGTTATGACCTTACCCCTTTAGCAAACAGCCACAAGCTGTCACACAGCAGTTCATGTTTCCTTTACCTATTCATTGTTTGGACTCCTTTAGTTCACACTTTCTACAGGAACTTTGCAAAGTCTTCCCCTACTTCACTTCCTTATTACTGCAGTGGGCTGGAAATATCATTATAAAACCAAAACGGTTCTGGCTTATGTGCATCTGCTCTCATATGTACACTGTCCATGTGTGCACGTGTACAGCCAGTAAAGGCACGTTAATAATACATTAATAATTATAAAATATGGCTCTTTTGCCATATTAAGCAGAAAATAAGCACTCATCAAGTTCCCAGAGAAGATATTTACCTTAGGCTCCACTTTTGTTTTCCATAAACTGCTTCCAGGGTGTATGTAATTATTATATTTCTTATTTTCTCTTATTTCCATGGAATAAAAATTGATTATTATCCATTTATCCTGCAAAGAGCCACATATATTCAAGAAAATGAAGGGAGGGATTGCTTTACCACTTATCTTCTTTTACAGACTGATAATTCCTCCTGTACAATATTAGGGTTTAGAAAAAATTAGAAACATTGCTACTTGATAGAAAAGATAATCTTAGATTATTCCTGAGTACAGCCCCTGGTCAAGTAGCTGACGTATCATTTCTTTCTGTCTTTGTATAAATTTCCTTTATTTTTTGCTACTGATAATGAAACAATGGTTAAAGACAATTAGAATAACCTAAGATAGCAAGGATTTTCCAGTAAATATGGCAATTAGAATAACTTATTTAATGTATTCTACTAAGCACTGCAGCTGTCGGATTTAAGACATTTATTTTCTTTGCATACTCAAAGAGAAAGAAAATGTGCCAACTGCCAACACAGGCTTAGAAAACAACCACGAGAAGCAGTTGAAAAGCTGATCTCAAAAGGACTAAAGCACATCTCTTTTATTAATATGACGGGGGGGGAATTGTTTACTTTGCCAGCCTTCTGATCATACAGATTGGTCACAAATGCAATTATACAAAATTATATTCTTCCTTTTTATTTTACTTAATTAAGGAAACAAGAGTAGCACATCAGACAGGAACAACAAACAACTGGAAATGTTCCACTGAAAGGAAAGTTAAAATGAAAGGGAAGTGCCAATAAATGCTGTTTATGACCAAACACAAAGATATGGGTTTGGTTTTTAAGCCTTGTTTTGGTTTTCTTTTCAGAAAGAATATGGAAATGTGGAATTGGGATTTAGATCTTCAGGTTGCCAATCTTCTTTAAGTCACTGTTATAAGATCTGGCTGAACAATTAAGACCAAGAATTACAATTTTTCTGCAATATGATACAGTACTCATTTCATCAAAAATGACCGTAAGCTATTTCACATAAAAGTTCAGTGTTCATTCTTCACAAAAAAAGAGAAAGAGAAGTTAGGCAAGAAATTAAGTCCAAAAGTCAGCTGACAACTATGCAGATATCTTCATTTCTATCAAAGAGAAGTCACTTCTGGTTCTGTAAATTAAGAACTGCAGCATCTCATAGGTTGGTGGCATACAAGAATTCTAAATCCAAGTAACCATAGGAAAAAGCCTTTGGCTTTAGCCATGCAGCAGACCTCAAGAGCCAGATGATGAAATTCTTAGGGAGAGCTTTTAATCAATCACTCCCCAAATGACTTCTACAAGGTATTTTTTTATAGAGAGGATTCATTACCACAGAATTTAACACCATAACTACTCTTCTTTCACCAACTAAAGACTACCAGAGATTATTCAAATGAAAAAAACTTTCCTTTTACTACTCTATGAAATTTCTTGTCCTGGCTTCATTACCTGAATGTCTTTTAATCTTCCATTGGCAAACAATGGTATTTACTGTACACTGAAAGGAGCTGGCGGGTCATCTGGGACATTGCCCAAGCACTGGAATTTATTCAAATGTTTAGCATCAGACTCCACATATTGAAGACAGCAGCAATGTTTGGACATCATCCAGTCCAACTCACTGCTCAAAGCACAGTCAACTCCAGCCAGGTTGGTCTGGGTTTTGGATGGGCCTACAATATCAACATTCTATGAAGAGTTCTCTGAACTATCAATTATGATTGATCTTTTTAATTAGAACTGTTGCACAAACAAAAATAAGTAATTTTTAACTTGAAACAGAATACAGTTTAGAAATGTATTTGGACAACAAAAATCAGCTGCATTATACCAGAGGATAAAAACCAAGATAAATGCATCTGAAACAGCAGACTTCAGTAGTGTTCCCAGAAATGGCATCCTGACATGTCAAAAACGACCAGTCTAACACCCTCCAGGAAACAGGAAACTGGTTGAGAAAAACATTATGTAATAACAACCATTTTCAATAAACTCTAAAAATAGGAAAATTTTTGTAAACTAAAGAGCTAGGTAGATGTTGACTTAACAAATACTTGATTATTTATTTTTAATGCTTGTTTATTACCACAATCAAGGATTTACTTCATCTTGGGGAGAGCAAATGCTGAAGGTTTGCAACTGAAGGTTTCTTGAAAAAAAATTAGTCTTCAGCAATCCAACATATTTCCAGTGCTGTCAGGTATGCTAAATACAAATTACTGACTCTTGTAGTGAATCACCCTCCCCAGAGCCATGAGTCGCTCCTCATGCCACATTACTCCCATGCAAGCCTCAAGTTCAGATCCAATTTATCCTGAAATAGCTCGGCTCAGACCCGTTCAATGAAAAGCACGGCTTAAGGAGAGAAAAGCTTTCATTATCCTTCTCCAGTTCACGTGCAGAGATCTCAGATTACTGCAAAGTCTGTAAGAGCATCTACCATCAGGTACGTTTAACTGCAGCTTATTTTTCAGCTGTAAATCTATTTGGGGAATTCACTAGACTACTTCTGTCTTTGAAGTACACTTAAGATCCTCCTAGACAATTCTTATCTAATTTCCCCATAAAACAAAATGTTCGCTGAAAGTTAACATTTAGAAAAATAATTTTCAATTACACATACTGCATACAAAATGCAAGAAAATCCTCTGTAGGAGTGTTCAAAGTCAACTCAATCAACTACTCAGGCAATGTGAACAACAGAATCATGAAAACTACATATTTTCTTGCATAAAGGCCAGCATAATACGCCATATGGGCATACCAATTTTACTGGAATCCATCCTTTTTTGAAAAACATAATACTCAATAAAGTCATAAAAAATTTTAAAAAACCCCCACAAATAAGAAAAGAACTGAGTGACACTTTCCACCCACACATTGAAATTCTTCTAGCTTACATTTTGACATACCCTCAATTTCAAACTTCTCTGGAACACCAGTTTTCTTAAGATGTTTGAATAGGAAGAGGAAAGTAAAGTAAGAGCATTCAAATCCACTCTTTTTGTAAAAAGGCATAAATACAAGTGTTTTCTATTTGTTCAGAATTTAAAAAAAGGATTAAAAAATAAGGATTTCAGGAAGTTATTTCAACCCCTTCCATGAATAACCAACAGTCATTCTGTTCCTGAAGATTTTAACAAGGAATTTCTTCAAAGTCCCTGGTTAGTCGAGTCTACCAAGTTTGAGCTCAGTCTCCACATGCAGACAGTGGGTCAGACCCCAAGCTGTTGTTGAAGAGTACTCAATACAGAGGTAGAGCAAGGCATTAGCACTCCACAGCAATCAAATTTGAGAGCTGAGATGAAGAGCAAGTCCCAGAGCCATACCATCAATAAATAAAGATTCCTGGTTTTCCACCCATTTTCTGGTTTGGAATTTCCAGTACTCAGGCTCCAGTAAGTGAACAATCAGAGTCTGAAATCTAGAGAGACACAATGCACAAGTGCCAGCTCCCCAGTGTGTCCCCGTTCCCGCAGCTGGACCTTCCCCATGGCTACAGAAGGCTCTGCACTGCACACCTTTTCCTTAAGGGCTCAGCACAGTCCAGCTCACTCCCTGTCCCAGTTATCCCTCCGCTTTCAGGGATCCTAGCTCCTAGTCTCATCCTCACAGCACTTCAGCTGACGTGCTCAGATCCAAACCTGTCTCATACTCAGAAGTTGTGGACACAAACCTGTGGTGAAGCACCAGGCTTTGGAGAGCCTTGAGGGAACCCAGTTTCATACAGCTCCAGGAGCTGCATTCCCAGCCCAACATGCAGTACACGTGCTTCACTGCCAGCCACCAGCTACTTCATGTCCCCTGCAGCATCATTGCTGAGCAGTTCCATGTCACAGAGCACAGGACATTCCCGCTCAGCCTCAGCTGGCCTGCCCTTAGGCCGCATGGATGGCCAGGACTTGATCAGCAGTGATATAAATATGTACAAGGTGGCCAACTTAAGTTCACTTCCTGATCTGCCTCAAGGTAAAATGGATCATTGCTCTCCTCACGTTTTTTAAATGGAAGCACCACTGGTGTGAGAAGGGCTGGTTTGGCTCTGCTCCCTGCCACACACACGGCACAGCTGTGGGACAGCAGGACACAGCAGCTGCCACCACCTGTGGCACAAGAGCCACAGGCACGTCCAGACTAAATTACCCATGTCTGACCCAAACATTTAGGTAATCATAACATAAAAACCCAGTTAAGAAACAGAAATTTTTGGAATACACAAAAAGAAAGCGAAATCAGAACTGATGAGAAAAATACACTGACCCATACATGTACACACACATGTGTATCTCCAACCTATAGCCATAATAAGCTGAGAAACTAATGAACTAAAACTAATGAAGCTCAAATATCATGAAACAACATTCCAAAAGTAAGGAGTTTTCAATTTTAAGAAAGCAGCTCTCATATTATCAGTGTATCTGACCTTTCTTTACCAGCCTTAACAATCTAGGAGTGATCTTTATTGAAAGCCAGAGGAGGATGCAGAATAATTGTTCAGGCACACCACCCTATTTAATGAAGGCAGAGACAGCAGCACCTGCAACCACTTAGTGCTGCTCACAACAGCCACTTCCACTCACGCTCAGTCACAGCTCCATTATCCCTTCTGACCCCGCAGGGAAGGGAACGTCCTTATCGTGACTGAGTAAAAGCTCAGAAAAAACTCAAGAAACAGGGAGTTCGTATTGCTGCACTCCAATGTGTTCAATAACTTTTCATCGAAAAGGATGAAAACACAAGAGCTTGTCATTAGGAAAAAGCAAGTGCTTATTACTAGAACAAAATGATTACTCCCAGGGATACGTTATTACATTATTATCCACACTACAGCATGATTCTGCCGTTGATAAGATATCCAAACCCACAGTAGTAATTCCTGCTACTGGATGTCCTAAAATGCCAATATATCCCCTAACAATGTATGTCTATGAGTAAAATTCAGAAAGGATAACAATAGTACACAAATCATTTCAAAGAATTTTTGAAATTATTAAGAAGAAAAACTGTTGCGTTTCAGAAAAATTATAAATGTATTTGCAATTTACCATATGTCTGAATTACTCTGAACAGAAAAACTTATAGGTTCTTGTGGAAAGCATTTTGCTTCACTTTCCATTGTACCATTCACTGTGATAAAGTCTCTGTGAAAAACAGACACTCACATAAAAGCAAGTATCTTCTGAAAAGATGTTTCTCCCAGCTTGCACTGAAAACTTTTTAAAAAAAGATTTTTGAAAATTTATCACTGGTACCAACAAGCTTTTAATTTAATTTGATGTCCTCGAGGCTTCTTAGACACTGCAAATAATTGAGGAAAATTTTAAAAATAAGTTTAGGAACCACAAAAGCTATACTACTTATACTGTTTCAAATGTTAGAGCTAAATCCTAAGTTCCTGTACAGTTCAAGCACCAAGGCCTAGTTTCGAAAGAACAGACAATGCAGAGCCTACTCAGAATTTAGGCACCCAAGTCCTTGGCAATGCCTCTGTTGAAGCTCAACACTTACCAGGCAGGGCACTCACACCACCAGCACCAGAGCGACCCTGGATGTCATCAGTGCAGCTCCCAGAGCTTCCTGGCAAACCAGCTGCCAGAGGAGGATCCGTGGAGGTGGCACTTACTGGGTGAGGTATCTCTGAGGCAGAGCAGCTCCCACTGGCAACACTCAGACAGGAAGAAGCCTTAAGGCAAGTGATCAAGCCAGTGTGCCAGCAAGAAATAGGAGACCCATCTCCAGAAAAGCAAACCCTTCCAAGCAGCTGACCAGCACAGCCCGTGAGAGGGAGTGCAGAGGGCTGAAATGATGGCAGGCACGCTGCGCTTGGGAGCCACACACCAGGAGCACAAAGCCAGGAGCAAAGCGTGCCCGGGGTGGACTGTGAGCAAGGAGCAGTTTCCACTCTCAGGTACAAGCTGTGGCACAGAGGCTCTGGGCCTCACTCAGAGCACAAGCCAGGAGGGCGCACACACAAACTCCCATGAAGTATTCCACAGACAGAGCACTTGCCTGTGGAGTACAACAGTGTTCCCAAGGAGAGGAAGGGAATCACAACCCTAAATTGTGCTACGGTAACAAATGGCTGTCATCATCTTTATAGCTCATTCTATTCCCAATCCTGGCTTATTGAAACTATTAATAAAAGAGCCAAAAAGACACTGATAAATCTGTTGCTGTTGTACCGGGGTTGGAGAGAAACGAGGCAGGCAGGATCCAGGAAAAGCTGGATTAATTAATTATTTACAGACCGGTTTATATTCTCTAGGTCATTTGAATGGCATCAATTGATTGGTCCCTTGACCATCCACCTCTCAGGATGATTGGCTAAATCCTACAACACCCATTTCAAAACAATTCTGCAGCTAGACATAACAACATTGTAAAACATCGTACAGCTGCAAGATAAAGGAATTATTTACAAAAACTTGTAGCAGTGTTTTCATAGCTTCCGTGAGAAACACAGAGCTCTCACAGAATGCTGCAGAAAACTGGAAAATTTCTCTGCTGAAGCTTTTCAGTGTCCACATAAATCAGCAGTGCTTCCTGGATCTATCATCTCTTCTTCAGTGAATTAGAGCTGTGAAATAAAGTAATTGACATCTGATAATCTTCTCATTGAAAAACTTATTTAATGCAGTCTCAGTAATAGCCAGAAACTATTCCCAGTGAGAGTTCTTCCATTCAGTAATAACTGTCTAAGCAGATCAAGAGCTCTAAAAGAATCTGAAAACTTTTCATTCCCTCCTGTTACGTAACCTCATACCCTGAAATCTTTTGTATTTTTTCCTTTTTGCTTGTCTTTGCCACCTTGTGCAGTCACTGTGTTCTGCAGCAAATTATATGACACTTTCCCTTACTGTCATATTCCAATAGCTGCTTTCTGACTTTCTCAAATCAGTGGGGTGAATTATATATTATTCTTTTCCACCTATTGTACATGATGTACCCCTAAAACCATGATTATTTCTGAAATAGAAAAGATCATCGCAATTTTGTTTCAAAAGTCTAAGAATTTAAGACCATTTGACTTAAAATCTTGTAGTTTCATGCCAGAGATACATAGGAAAGCATTCTTGGGACAAACCCACAGCAGTCTTCTCGACTAATATAGGATGCTGTTCACCACATCTGCACCCTGCCACATGCTCTGGCTACTACAGGACAGAATCACAGAATCATTTAGGTTGGAAAAGACCTTCAAGATCATTGAGTCCAACCATTAAAGGTGGATGCCTTCCCTTATAAAACTTTCAGCCACTTAACAGCAAACCCTGATCCACCCTAGAACACATTGCAAGAGAAATCTGCTACAACAACATACCAAAGTCTTACATTCCAAGCCAGCCAGACCTGAAGAAATCTCACTATCTAACCCACGTGTAAAGCACTTCCAGAGAGGTTCAAGAATTAATGCTGCATTCAACAGCATTTTGAGTAAAAATATTACAGCACTTTTCTCTGGTATAGGGATTGAAAGTATAACTTGAATAAAGCATCTGTAAATTCCACTTGCCCCCCAATAAATAAACAGAAATATCAAAATGTACAGTATCTGTGAGATGAAAAAAAATCTGATATGCATAGATTATTTTAGTCCCTACACTACATTATCCTAATGACAACAGAGTAAGACAAAGCAAACAGTCTCGTTAGAACAGCTTTAGACTGTGTTAACTGCTATGACTTACAGAACAGAAGGGAATTTCAGCTTCCCAAAAAGGGAACAAATATCTGTATTACACAATTGTTCTCTCAACATGCTTGATGAATCATCCTGAGGTATCTTTAGAAAGGAACATTATGCCTACAGAAAATGTTTACAGATGAAAAGCATTAGATTAACATTGTGTACCCATATTAACAGTATTGAGTCTCCACTGTTTCAACATTTACCTGCCAGATGTAACAAGTGTCAAATCCTTTTTTCAAACCTAGAAGAACAATCACTTTTAAAATGCAAACTATGTTCCTTTTCAAAAAATTCACAGCTGAATTAGCCTGCAAGCATGTCAGACAACCAGATTTCTGGATTTACCCAACACTCCTGTCTTCCCAATATAGTAATTTAGTCATTCTTACACTTGTAAATTGGTACTCTTCTCTTCTGGTGTGAACACCCTACTTGAAAACAACACTAACAGATTACTTACCTTTTAAGAAATTTTTATTTAAATTGCTGCATTCTACAGGAACAGAGATTACATTTTCAGACTCTGGTCTAGGAAGTGGCATGACGAAGAAACCCTCGTTTCTGGCATATCAAGGATTATGCCTGTTCTGAAACAGCAACAGTTCACAACAAGCCTAAACATGTACATTTTGTCCGTGGTATGGCATTTTCCACAGACTTCATATACACGACACAATACAATTCATACTCATTTTGGGGATTTGCATTTAGTTTTTGCTTAGATTTCTGTAGAAAAACGTGCTTTTGAACCTTTCAAAGAGCACGTTAAGGAATGCAGGTTAAACTATACTTTGTGCTGATTCTCGGTTAATTCTACCCTCCCCAGGCAGGAGGCAGCCCCCGAGCGAGGCCCCGCGGCACTCACGTTGCGGAGGTACTCGGCCAGCAGGTCCTGCAGGGCCTGGCGGATGGCGTTGCACTCGGCGATGATGCGCTCGCGGTGCGAGTCCCGCGTGCACGAGGAGTCGGCCAGCAGCGCCGCCCCGCTGATGATCGCTTCCAGCCGCTGCTCCAGGGACGGCCTCACTTTCTCTTTGTTCACTACAAGAGGATCCAGGACAATTAAATTCTGGAAAAAATGAGGAGTACAGGTAAGAAAAGTCAGTCCAGTGAAGTTGCTGCTTTATTTTTTACTTGCAGGAACTAGAGTCACATTATGCTTCCCAGATGTGCTGCTAGCCCTTCCCACTGGAAGCATCCAAAATACTGTTGACCATGGCAGATTCCGTTTTCCCTAGTGGGGCTACACATAGGGGTCATCTGCAGACAAACCCAGGTTCTCTCTGCCATTCAGATCCTCAGACTGGAGTCTAAGCTTTGTTTGAAAGAGGGGTTCAATGCCTCCAAACTTCAGTTTTTTAGAGATCAGGAGAACCTCTGGATTTAACTCAGAGCCAACAGTGCTAGCTCACAGCTGAGAAAGTTAAATCAGATTACATGAGCCTTCTAATTCTGCTGGTTTTTAGTCTAATACAATCCCACACTACGGCAGAAAGTCACTGCTGCCACTTTTAACAGGCTGAATATGGGCAAAGAAAAACTGCAGTTTCTGTCGAACAATTATTTTTTCAAAGGACCTAGATATAAGTGTCCTTTTGCTTTTCATAGTTAGGGTAAACAAAAGCAGACAACTCTTTTGGCTTGATAAAATTAATTTCATTTGTGTGGCAAGCAAATATTCTAAAGAGAAATAAAAGGAGAATAAGATATTTTTATGAAATGTGAAAATAAGTACAGTTGAGCTTCAGCATTTAAAGAAATTCAAACCAGTAATTGTTAATGTAACTGAACATCTGAAACAGTGTCAGTATGGTCCTGATCTCCAAACCTACACTCCACATACACCCATTCACCTCTTACATCACATCCATAGGTGGTTTCAAGCTTTCAGAAGAAATATTAAACAAGAAAACTATACCAGATACCCTGACGTGGAATTTAGGTAAAGCAGAACTTATCTGTGCTTATCCAGTATGTGCCAGACTAATTCTAAGCTGGAGAATTTTAATTATATTTTCAATTTAGATTTAATAGGACAATTCCAGGGACTGTCTAGCTTAAGCTAGAAATGAAAGTGTTGTATTAGAACACCGCAAGATAAAAGCTGTAACAGCTGGGCAAGGGGACTCGAGTCACAAGTCTGTGTTTGAGATTTGAATCTGCCTTCCTACTCACATTACAGCCTTTAACACCATGGTGTTCTGGGGTACCTCACATCTGCTCAAGTTGTGCCACATGATCACTATTCACTGCAGCAGCAACTTCCCTTCGAGCTCCTGTATCTCAAGTAACCCCCTCAAGGCCAAGCTACACATACAGTGTCCACCGGAATGTAAAACACACCTGGCAGGTAGAATATTGAAGTGTTGCTACAGAAAAAACAGCTTCACTGACTGTGGAAGACTAAGACACCTGGAGGCCACAGCCTATTAGCCATTTAGCTGGAAAAATGACTGCCTTCACATCTCAGCTGAACCAAAGCAGAAATGTCTTCCTTTGGGAGACAGTCTAGAGAAAGTTCACACCAAGATGGACCAATAGCACTGGCCAAAAAGCTACTATGGTTCATCTCTGAATAAAAAAATCTAGGCAATAACAACCAGGAAAATATGAGTTAAGACTCTACCCTACAGATAAAATTCTTCAAATAATTTCATTAATTATTCATAATCAGTACATCTACGCAAGAAAGACTCAATGAGAAGACACCAGACACACAACAAGCAGTCTCTGGTGGGTTTGATTTAACAGGCTGAACAGTGGTCAGCTACTCTAAGTAGGTTAAAGACTCAAACATAAGGGAGCATTTAAGAGGAGTAATTAGATCCCTGTTTTCTCCCTCACTGGTCTTCTGATCCAGTAAAAAGAGAAGGCCCGTGGGTATCCAGAAACCTGGTTGGATTTCCTGAAATTCTGGACTGACTTACAGCCTTTTGGCACCTTGGATGTAATTGCTCAGCTGGATGGCCACAGTCACTCAAGGACCACAGAGCAGATGAACACACTGACAGAGACTCAGGCATGCAAGACCTGCATAATTTTGTGAGAAATCTCTTCACATTCCGAAGATGAAAGACCAGTGAAAAGGCATTAGATAACCTGCACCCATACGCTCTTTTCAGAGATCTTAATATGCAATTAAATTTTAAAGATACAATTTTGTGTTTATTTACAAATGACACCATAGTTATAGGGAGCCTTTAAGAGAAATGGTTGAGAATCTACTGATTTAAGAGTTAGCTGCTCTAATTTTACTGGTGGTTTCCTCACCTATAAATCTTCAATAACTTTCACAGTGCCAGCACTGGCAAAGGAAGAAAGATATTGCAAAACATCTAGATACTAGATTGTTGGGTAAGTTCCGAGATACATTTCCACACTATAAACATTTAATGAGATTTGTTCCCACCAGACTATTTACTACATCAATCTATTTCATGGCACTGTATTTGCAATAAGAAGACGGAACAAAGGTTATTTCAGGTCCTTAGCCAATAGAACTTTCTGTAAAGCGAGAAAAGTGCAACCATCTAATTCATAAAATCATTTTAGAAGTTAAATGCTCTATAAATTGTGCTTTATCTAACTCACACAGCTTCAATTCCCATTTGTGCTACCTAGGTAAAAATATATTTACAACTTGATAAACAAATGGCTTTTTACAACAGTCAGACTTCTATGTTCTTACATTTCCAAGTAAAAAAAAGTTAAATTCAAAATACATTTTTTTTCCATTTTGTGATAATCACAAATCTCAAATTTTAGAACAATAATAAATGTTACTACATTTTTACAATCATTTAAGTGGTACTGCTTACACAGAGGCAAGATGAATTCATCTGCAGCAAAAAACTGCAACCCTTTCAACAATTTATTTTTTTAAATTTTTAAGTAACCCAGGTAAATAGTGGGTCTCATATAAGGTATATCATTTGTCATTCACAGTTACATTGTAACAAATCATGTATTACTCTTACATGTTTCTTTTTCCTTCCATTTATTAGGAAAACAGATTAGAAACTGTGATTTTAAAACCTGCTGTGAGAAGCAAGGATGGATGGCATGTAACGTGCAATTTTAGCCCGTTCCTTTGGGGGTGGGGGGCAGGGAACCTGTCTGATTTGACTTTGAGCATGACTGAGAGGCCTGTTTTGATCAATAAACTGCCAGTACAAAACGTGTGTCATATATCAATGTATTAATCTTCCATTGCATTTATTTGTATTTATTTATATAAAATATATTTAATAATATATTTAATATAATAATATATAGATATATTATTATATATTGAATATTGATACATATAAAGATATGAATATATATTTTATATATATATTTTAATATATTTATTTATATATTCTTAATCTTCCATTTCAAGGCTTTAATCTTTCACTGAAAATTTTAGACAAAAATCTACTACCATCAGTCCTAACACCAATTTTCCTGAAAATGCATCACAATCTTGGCACTGGGATGCTGAGATCTGCTAAGTCCAAGAAATTAGAATCAAAACCACCTGTATTTGCAAATGTGTTTAGAAACATTCATTCCTTTTGTTGATCTCGGCCTACATCAGTTACACCACATAAGGATCACAGTCTGTAGTCTCACCAACAGGAGATCTTTTACCATTTTTGGCAGGACAATGGAAAAGGACACTGGTAAGAGCCAGAGCAGCCCTGAGAAAAAGGAAAAACTCTACAGAAAAGCCTAGGACGAGGTCAGGAATAGAGAAAGTGCTGCCTTCCTCCAAGTATTTGCTTCAGTAATGGAAGCAGAAACACAGAGGTGGTGAAAGTATATTGGCTACACCACTATTTAATGATAAGCAGCAAACATAATGAGGTTTCCGAATTGCTCGATTAAATAAATTACAGAATGATCCCAACGACACATTCTGGAGGAAAGGACTTCGGCTTGCACAATCGCAGCTCGAATGCAGCCAAGGCAGCAGTGGGCATTGTCAGCTGAGAACCATTTATGAGCAAACTGAACTCATGGGCTCTGCCCACTTACTGCAGGACGTGTCTGTCTCCAGCATTAGGAACACAACTGGAACTAACTCTGCCCTGCTGTTCGAAGGGAGCCAAATACTGAACACATGTGAATCCTTAATTCCAAACTCCTCTGAAGAAAGTGACCCCTCTCAATGAAATAATTTCAAGTGATACTATTTAGACTAGAATTAAGCAGAGCAACAACCTCTAATGCCTTTAGGCTCATCATTTATCATACCAATAATTATTAAAAAAAATAAAGAAACCTTTTTCCCAAAAACATTGTAATGTCACATGTCTACGTACCTCAAGCTCATCAAGTGCACTTCCAAGAGTAGCTGTGCCAGATGAAGTTTTTTCCATTTTATTTCCAACTCCTTGGGAAGCATTAGAAATTACATTGAGAGCATTCTGTATTTCACTGCAAATTGAATCCTTGCTGGCTGTAAGAGATGCAACATCTGAATGTTCCAAACAAGCTGAACATATTGAATGTAGGAAAGCAGAATTTTCCTTCAGGGATGCACGTGCTGCAGCAATTTCATCTCGCTGATCGCTAGATTTCAAATCCTGTCAGCAAAAGAACATGCTGTTTATTTCCAAAAGCACTCCAAAACTGACAAGTAATGTATAAACATTTTTTCATTTCTATCTCTACTCCGCTTAAGGAAACATCAAGTTAAATTCATCAAGGTTTGTGAAAATGGACTGTAACGATACTTGCACTTGAATCATCATTATCTCACGAGAAATGAACGAAGTATGTGTAAAACAACCACAATTTTTAGTCTGTCTTACGACCAGCACCACGAATCGTCCATGTTTTGTTTGTTTTAAAGCAGTTTACCTCTGAGAAAACTGCCCTGGAAGTTAGCTGTCTTTCCTCCTAGCCATGTCTTTCTTCATAAGAAATAGGGAAGGACAGAGGTGCACAGAGTTAAACAAGGCATTCTGTAATTGCTCCATCTGAACAAATATCCTATGTCTGCTTCCCTGCCCCACCAGCCTCTGCCTCAAGCACGCTGCAGAAAGGAACAGCATGTCAGGGGTAAGAATCCTGCACTCCCAGGAACAGGGAAGCACAGAAGGTGTGGAAATAAAAAACGTGCTTGAGAGAAGCCACCTCGAGGTGCCTCTTGCCCTCTGTCCCTGCTGTGTACACACTTAAAGCATTCGGGGATCTTACCACACCCGTCTTGTTCCTCCCTTCTCCACCCAGACCTCCTTGAAACCCTACAGCCTCCCACCAACAGAAGCAAGGGACACCCAGCTTGCCAGAACTCCCAAGTCCAATTTAACTGCTTCCAGGAATCAATCCTGGGCACTGTTATTTGGGCAGCTGAAAGTTCTGGACTTTGGAACAACTATGCAGTCAACATCAGGCTGTATGGAGCCTCCTGCCTCATCTTATTTTATTATAGACACTTTCTCATGCTTCTTCTGCATCTTGTCCCTCTGAAAAGAAAACTAATAGATATTTGTGAAATGGCTTGGGCGAAGGAGACAGTTAAATTCAGAGGAAAAATAAAAAAGGAAGGGAAAATAGCACATCTGAGCCTGTGGCACCAAATTCAAATGATCAGAAGAGGCACAATGAAGAATGAACAAGTAAATGCATACAAAACTTCTCACAGCCTGCCCATAGGCTATCTGAAGTCTAATTATTTTCCTGTGCATTGCATCAGGCTCTATATGCATTATTTACAAAAGAATCACAGTATCCACTTCTCACTGAATAAAGTTTTTAAGTTCATGGCTGAAGAAAAGAGCATTTGATAGTAAATGATCCAGTCCTGTATTTTTAAAATCTCATTTACTCCAAGATATGCATAGGACATAGGATTGCATCATACTTCCTCGGGCTAACTTGGAAATCTCAGGGATACAGTAATAAAAAAAACCCAAAAGCAAACAAAATGAAAGAGATGTAGTCTTAAGCAGGCGTAGACAATGGCTTAACCAACTGATCATCTGAATCAGAAAACTGTGTTTTCTTGAGTGTATTAACACATAAGGTATTTTAAAATTTTTAATAAACCAATATATAAATGAACCACCACTGTGCAAGAATGATTTCATTGCCCATTGCGTTCAAATCCAAGTACTACTGCATCTCCAACCGCAGTAAAGCATCTGCAATTTCTCCAGTGCACTGGACTTGTTCAGAAGTGTTATTTAAACTCTGGTTCTAATTAGTGAATCTATCTTTCCTGCAATTACTACACGACAGCAGACTGCCCTCTTTTCTCCTGTGCTACAAGGAAGCCATAGACCCAGAGATACAATGGAAAGGCAATGCAACACTTCAGCCTAACTGGCTTCTATTATTAACCATTTCTTACTTTGCTGCATCATATGCAAACAATCAAACCCAAAAGCCTTTAAAAATTACTTTTCCCCCTCTAAAACAGTACTGTCTAACCAGGATTGAGGGGTTCATAAGAAAGTCAGAACTGGTAAGCCAGTAGCACAACGCCAGTTACAGCAGTAAGTAATACGACATCTGGAAACATGTCTGGAAAGGTTTGGTGAGTTAATGTTTTTGTTTCACGTGATACTGTAGAGAGATTCAGAGTCATGGCATTGACAAATTCTCCTACAAAGAGCCCCGGTTTTGTTCAGTAACACATTAAAATGAAAAAAAAAAATGCTCAGCCCTGTGAAATTCATCACTACTTTGTTGTTTAGCTATGAGCTTGGAGAGCCCCAAAAGAAGCCATAGAACCATTATTCCTTTCCATCTTAAAGAAGAATCTATTCCTTGAGATTTTTCATGTGAAAGGGAAGAAACAGCAGATAATCTTAGTCTGATCTGCATAATTGAACCACAAAAAAACCTTAAAATGGAGTGAATTCACTAGCAAAGTTGGATTATCAGAATAATGAACTAATTTTTTAAAGGAGGAAGTTAGTCTCTACAAATATCTGCAGTTCACCCAGCTACTTTACTGCACTTTAGGCTATTTTATTTTTTCTTCCTGGTTTTGCACTTTCTTCTTATTCCAACTTCTTTTTTAGGCTAGTGGACTATGTCCGCACTGGCATGTGTTTTTCCACACTAAATCAGTTATGTCATATGAAATCACCTCAGATTAAAGATAATTCCCATCTTCAACCACGGCCAGTCCAAGAGACCCACCATAGTAACATTTCCCCAGGCTACTGTCCCAGCCCTACCAGGACATATTTCTGTGTCTTCCTTATATCTGGTTGTCCATGATAAGAATGGAAAATGAAATGGATAATCAGAGATTCCCAGCTCCGGCTTGTTCCAGCTAAACATGGTGAATGGACAAGAAGACTTTTAAGAACCTGAAAACTACCTTCATTGTTAAGCTTTGATTGCACTACTTCAATAAGGAGAAAAAAAAAAAGGAGAAAAAGAAAAAAATCTGTTCTTTATCCCACATAATACATCTAAGGTTTGACAGCTCAATACACCAGGAAGCCAGCTCGTGTTCACTGAGCATTCCCATCAGCGCAGCTCACGGGGGCCGGGATCATGCTGCTGTATTTTGCAGCAGCTGTAGCTTCAAAGTGCACTGCAGTACCCAGCCTGCTCTCTGCGGAGACAGATGTTATTGAGCCAAGTTCTGTATCCAGGAAAAACACAGGCATACAAACCCCCACAATTTCATACTACTATAGAAATAGGGGACAAAAGCATTAGCTTTTATCACAGCTTAAACCTGGGCTTTAGCATTCAGCTTTCAGTCAGAAGTGACTGCCAAATCGTGCGTAGTTGGTGATTCAAAGACCGTAATAAAGCTCAAACTCTTCCAAGTGCATTCATGCACTGTTCATCTGGGCAAGGCTCCAGATAACATATTTCATAAGTATTGTATCATCCTTTTCAGTGGAAGAAAGTATCTCACAGACAAAAGCAAGTGAAAAAGATCCAGGGGTGATACTGACAGCGAGATGTCCCTTAGCTGTGTGAGCTCTGCCCAGAGAATGCTGTTTACACAGGAGTTAGAGCTTACAGCCCTCAGGGCTCTGCCCAGCCTCAGCGGGGAGCTGCACCCACGCTCACCCTGGGACCTGCAGCCCCAGTTCCACGTGCCCTGAGACCTCCAATCCCTCTCCAAGCCATGCCATGCCATGCCATAAGGGTGCCAGGCTCCAGCTCAGCCACAGCTGCCTCTGCCAGTCTGACGTCCTGAGCTCCGTGTGGCCCGGTCACCATGGCACTTCTGAGACACCACGGGGCTGTCTCACCTGGTCACCCTCACCTGATCCACAGACTGACCTCACAGCTCGTCCTCTGAGCTGTCTCCTTACCAAAAACTTTCCTGAGGATCTGGACTGCTGGCTGAGCCTGGCTACCACAGCTGGCATGCCCGACTCCTGCCAAAGGCCAGCTGGTGACGCCCTGCCTCAGGGAGCAGCCGGCTCTCGCTGCACCCCACAAGACCTTTTTCAGATGAGCATTTACTGTAGCCTTGTATTTTCCCCACTCCTGTGCTTACCAAATTGCCTGCCTTTCCACGTGGGTCCCCCCTTCCCCGCCCCTAGCCCTAACCACTCCCTCAGGTTTCTCCCACTGGTTCTGTTACCCCAGCTCCGTCCATGTACCACCCCTATGCCCTGTGACCATTGGTCCATGTGCTCTCTCCGCCCCCCTCTTCCCCGAATAAAGACAGGCTGCAGGCTGTGTGACTCGTTCTCTGCTCTGCCTTGGGGCACTGGGTTCTGCCTGGGGGGAGCCTCCATGGAATAAAAGATCCTCTGCCGTCCCCATGCGGAGAGCCTTCTCGCCTCCTTTATCGTCACCGTGTTGCAGGGCTTCAGCCAGCCGGAGCAAGCGAGGGGCAGCCTGGAAGAGGCACAGGAAGTGGAACAGATGCTCTCCCCAAGCAAGCCTCACTGTGCTCTCCGAGAAGGCTTTGGCATGCCCTGCCATCGCAGGGAAACTACACACCGCAAGAATTTACCATCAACAGGGGTCACCTGGTATCAGCTCCACCATAAACCTGATCCTGCCTGCTCTACAAAATACTAAATTTGCCAAGTTGCAAACAGCATGACCTGGTGGCTCTTTTCCTCCACATAAGGCTTTTAACTACATCTGAGTTAATGATGTACTCAAGTGACTGCAACCACACAAAAAAAAGAGATACAGATAAACACTGGGAAAAACACCTGGTAGGATAAAAGCTTTGTTAGCATAAAGGAAACAGCACTGGATGATAGGGCTGTGCTGCACTGACCACCAAAGGCTCCCTTACATGCATTCACAGCAAGTTAACCACCACTCAGCCTATCCTTACCAAGCATGATCATAGTATGTGCTTGACTGTGAGGAATTGCAAGCTAACTTTCTAATCAAAAAGTCTTACCTGGCCTCTAGACTCTTTTTCTGACTTTAGAAATCATCAGCAGTTCTTAGTGTCTCATGGTATCACTATACTACAGCATGTATAAAGTACAGAAACACCACATACACACATAAACTACTGACTCTGTATGGCCAAAACTGTACACAGACTTCGTTTGCATCATATGCATCCATATACAAAATATCAGGTGTTACACTACAAATCTATATCAATGTTATCATAAAGCTAAGCCTTAAGCAACACCCTCTAAGATAATTCAGCAGGTTTTATAAAACCACATTTTTCAGGCAAGTAAGAGCAAGCAGGGAACAGCTTTAAGTTGTATCCCATAAGGACACAGGTAAATGGCTACCAAAAACCACAAGAAAACTGAGTCGTTGGTGGAATGGCCCAAAGGCTGAAACCTCCCTCTCAGTTAGGGTGACTTCCCAGAGGACGTTGCACCAGTCGAGTTAATATATGTGTTTACCTTGTTTAGGATTGGTTCTGTGTTCTCCACCCCCATATTCCATGTATGTGCCCCCTCTGGAAATTTCTTTTTGATTGTACCCCCCATTGGCCCTCGTCTCTTAGTCCCTCCTTCCTTGTCTCGCCATTGGTCTCCTCTCCCTTGCTCTGCCCCTTGACCCTCAGATCATTGGCCCTGATGCTCTGCCCGCCCCTCATTCCCCATACTTAAACTTGTACCCGGCCCTCCATCTTTGTTCTTCATCGCTGGCCCCTTGTCAGTAAGTGTCACCTCTGGAACCCACACGAAGCACCCTTCCCACCTCGTCTGTCGCCGGCTGCTGCATCCTGTGTGTGCATGGCCCACTCCACTGGGAGTGTGGCTGCTTGCTGCCCTCATCTGGCCCCCTGTGCTGAAGTGACTTCCCCTACCCAGGGGCACTTCTGGAAGGCTGCAGCACTCAGCACCGCCCCACGCCGCGGCAGATTTACAGGACTGAGGTTCCCAGTAGAACTTTATCTCTGTATCTATACCTATTTATTATTCATCATACAGGTGTGATATATAATATCACAGAACAGCAAATTATCTTATACAAACCCATGACTGGTTAATACCCCTGCTCTTGCAATTTACTAATGTTTTGCAGGAATTTGTTGTTCAGACAGGGAAACATGCAGTTTCTCTTGATGATTTGGTTGCACCAGACTGCAACTACTGCACAATATTCTGTCTTCCTCACACTTTGGCAACATCTAGCCAAACTTCTAGCCATCTTCTACTGATGGTGGACCAATCCTGGCTCCCATTTCTCTTATCTGCTATTTCAGGATCTGGTCCCTGCACTCCAATACCCTGTTGACTTTCAGTCTCCTAAGTGAAATGTAGCAAAGCAATTTTTTCCCTATTAGAATTAATACATTAGCTCACAAAGGTTTTCACCTAGTACAGCTACAGTCACATTTGTCACCAATGAGCTTGCCTAGAACTACAGCAGGAACCATTCATCAAGGAAAGGGCTCAGAAGTTAGAAACCTCCAGAAGGTCTTATCACACCTAGAAGCTTTAACAAAGCTGTTAAAGCTTTCAGGAAATGTTTTGGCCCGGAATTTTTTTCAATGGAAGATGACTCACTGAAAAATGCAGCAGAATGGCATTCATCCACAACTATTTTTTTCCATGGTTTTATTAAACTCTCATAATACCATATGTGATTATTTTACTTGCTTCTTTTTTGAGGTTTTAAAATTAGAAGGGATTTGGGGACGTTTATTGGATTGAAAACTTGTTTCATTCTCTGCCTTAGTGGTATTAGGCTACTTACAAACAACCTAAGTAAAATATTAGTGCTGGCAGATCACTTCATACAGGGTCCACAAGCACTTTCACTGATACAGTTTAACAGACAACAAACAAATCTTTCACATTCAGCCTGTTCTAGTCATCTTTTTATACAAGTAATCGTGCCAGAACATATTCTATCTGCCACAAGAGTTCAGGATCTCTTCTCCAACAAATCAGCTCAAGTTCCCCTAGGTACAAGTTTCTCCTCATTTTGAGCAGAACTTAGTTCCATTTTCCTAGATTATCTTAGTATGAAAGATGGGAAATCATCAACAATAAACAGGTACAGGACTCATATCAGGCAGTCTGTTCCAACTACTATTTCCTCACAGCATATATACTCAAATCTTCATGGCCTTTGCCCCTATTCTTCTGTCAAACTCCAGCTATAGTTTAACTCCTTTTAACATTCATTATAAATACTTCCCAAATATTTAAAATAATGTGCTTCCCTTTTTTCTAATTAAAAAAACCCACAACTAAAACAAGCTGAATCAAGTAAATCAGTGACAGCCTCCTACAGCCTAAGATGCACCCAAACCAAACTGCAGGGAGTATTACATTTCTGTAACTTGAAGACACGTCCAATTCACGTGTGTAAAGAGCGTCACTCAAGCAAACAGGACTGAAGTGCTCATCCATCAAAACAAGCTTATTAGCATTACCAATTTCAGCAATGTTAACATCAGGGTTTGTTTCCACTGCTCAGCTGAAACTGCAAAATGAGCTGCTTTCAAGTATTTATCATGGACAATCCTCTTTTTTTTTCTTGTATATCAATTTAAGTTTTTAAATTTTGTTTTCTGCATACCTTGCAAACACTTCTAGGACAGAAACTCAGAGCGAGAAGGAAGCAGCCATAAGCCCTTGAGCTCTGAACTGAATGTTAATGCATTATATGCGATAGATTTAATACAGAACTGAGAATAAATGACTTCCAGCAGCTGCGCTCTAGACCTATAAATTGCTGTGAGTACTACAAAATCCATACAGAGGAAGAACAACTGTATAATTTACAGCATCAGTATCTGTCAAGAAATGCTGCAAATACAGAACTTGATTTCTTCCTTTCAACATTCCTATTAAAATTAGAAATTACCCTTACATAGATCCTATTTAGATTAGGAATTTTATTCATCTTCCCTGGTGGCACATCAATGCAGAACACCATTTAATTCTTACCACTGTTAAACTACATTCAAAAAGCATAAACACCAAAAGAGTTTTATAAAATAAACATGCAACAAGCTAAGGATTAGCTTGTATTTTACATCTTGGTAAGATGAGAAAAGGGCAGTACTCTGATGAGATTATTTATACTACACAGCAGGCATATGCTACACAAATCCACAGCAAGCAAATCTTAGGGACAAAGGTTTACACAGCTGGATGTTTCTCAAGCTGCATCCCTACCAACAGTACTGATAGCCACCATGTTCCACACTCCTATTTTTCTTGATGCTTCAGAGGATTTTGCATCACCTTCACAGCTCAAGAGTTCGACCCAATATATTATAAATATGTAATACAGTAGCTATAAAAATGGGATAAACTGTAACCAATATCTAAAAACTGCACAATGTTATTCATTTTATGGAAACATTTCAAAGTTTGGGCTCCCAAATTCACAGGTTCACTCAAGAGCTATAAACGGTTGCTAATTTGTGGATACCAAACAAGGGATTGTTAAGGGATGAACAGATCTGAATTTTTCACTAACAAAGAAGTACCTTCCATCAACCTGAACAAGCAAATCAGCAAAGGGGAAAAACTTCTGACTTTTTCCAGACAAGAGACACTGTAACAGTGGTTTTTATTAAAACAAACAAACACACACCACAATCTCTATTAACATCCTTATTAACACAAGTAATTTCAGAATCTATGGAGCCACAAGGATTTTGTTTTGCTGAAGGCATTATAAACAGCTCCAGGACTGAGATCAGTATGGGACTGCATTGCCTAGTATATTTATTACTTTAAGAGACTACTGTCTGTTAAGAGTGGTTTAAACCTCCAATTTAACTTATATGTCAGCTTCAAACTTTTATAGTTGAAATGACCCAACTTTTACAGTTTAATTGAGGCAACGATTTCCTGGTCTCCCCACAGTGCATTTTTTATACACCAGTAAAGCTGGTAAATGCTGTTTTCTTGATCTCTAAATAAGTAAGAAATAAGGTGTTCAAGTCCTATGAAAAAATCCAGCTGATATAAACTGGTCTGAAATAAGACATTTCATTATAATTTTTGTTGCAGGAAGTCAGGAAAGTTTCAATACATAATTTCCATTTTCCTAAATGGAATGTCCTGTCAGAGGTTCAGTCACAAGAAAGCCCTTCAAACTCAGAACTCAGCCTTACCCCTGTATCAGATACACAACACTAAAAACAAACCAGGAAGCCTGTTCATAAGCATTATATTACATGGCATTATTTTAATAGATCTCTCCTCTACCCCCTCTCCACATAGAACTTCGAATTCCCATTAAGTTTGGAGAAAATTAATAAAGAAAAAATTGCAGGTGAAAAAGTCCAAAAAAAAATTGGCTTACTTTGCACAGGCTTGTGTAACAATTTCCATTACAAAACCCTGCTTTCAGCTGTTCCTAACTTTGACAAATTAATAGGCTGGACTAAAACTTCTCACATCAGATCTATGAAGAGAGCTGTTGATTTTTCCTTATTTGACAGACTTTTTTGTTTAGAGAAAATATGGGTTCAGGCACTTTCAGGGTAAAGGCTAAGGAAAGCATTCTCCCCATGTTAACGAAGCCTGGGAAGTATTTTCTGGAGAAAATACACTATTTGCAGGTTTTTTGGAAGAACTGACTTAAGACTTGCTTCCTTCAATACCATGTAAAGTTGAAATAGCAACAATAAATATCAAGCACAAAACACTACAGGAGTAATGGTCAGAGAGAAGAACACTCAGGATCCACGGTCCCGGAGGACTGCTCTGAGGGTGTACAAGGTGAAGGAGCAGAAACAGTATCCCCAGCTCTTCCCCATTTGTTTTGTCCCACTGAGAATACTTTTTGACTCTAACTCTGTGTCACAAACTCAATGTGAAAAACCAATTTTCTCTAAATTGGTTTTAAAAACTCATCTTTAAGAAAGTTATTCCTCCCTACTAATTATAAGACGTAGTATTGAAGCAATCACATACTATTCTTCCAATTAGTCACTCAGTGCAAAGCTTGGCTATTTCACACAGAATTAAAGCAAAATTGTACAGCATTAAAGCAATTCTCTGTAATTGCCACGTTAGTCTTTGGAGGCCTGACGGTTTGCTGTCTGTAGGCTCTTTTATTTTTTCTGTCTGCAGGCTCTTTTATTTTTTCTGTCTGCATCCCACCAAAGCCTGTTCACCATCAGAAGGCACATTTCTTACCCCTCCCACTGATGCTTGCACATTCTTCTGGCAGAACGTTGGCCAGTGCCCTGGTGTGCTCCATCAGCTGCCTACAAACAGCCCCTGTGCTGCTCACTCCTGCAGCCCCGGGCAGCACTGGTACACAGCACCCTCCCTGCTGAGCCCGGGTGAGAAAAGGCTCCACGCTGATGTGGGCACATCACACAGCACGAGCTTGTTCACTCTCATGAGACATTAAATAAGTACAGATTTCCTCCAGCCCTCACAGATTCTCCATATGCTCTTGAGAATAACAGACTGACTGTCAGATCCTGCATCCCAATCACATTAGAGGAAGCAAAAAATGAGGGGAAAAAATACATGTGGAGGAGTGAATAAGGAGGAAGAAAATATGGATGAAAAGTAAATTACAGAGCAGGAATGCTAAATGAAGTAAAGAGGAAGAGGATTCCTTAGAGGCACCAAGCAGAAGGAACAGCAGGTATGGCAGACCAGCATACATGGCCATCAGGCCTTGGTATTGCACGTCTCGGGAGGCCTGAGATCTTCTCAAGGCATGTGAATTGACAGGTGAGCACAGCAGCCCCTCCTGACCAGGGGGGGAAGGGATTCCAACATCCCAAGTGTCACAGAACACAGAAACCTCAGTTCCTCTGTCCCATCTCCCTCTGCACCAGACTCTTTTTTATCTCCAGCTGTGTGTCAAAGAAGAAAATAACATTCAGTAGATGGGAACAGAGGTCAGCACCCAGCACTGACTCCCAGAGAATAACCTTGTATTTTTGATTTTATCTGGTAAGGCCTCAGTAGCAAAACTAGGCTAAGAAAATCAGTCTGTGCATCACTGGATTTCCCAAGACCAAGTAATTTCTCACATGCAGGATTTAAATACTTATTTTTTCACATTTCATACAGAAACTTAGCTTCATGTGCCCAAGCAAAGGCTGGATGCTCAAGCATCCAGCTTTGTGCCACTGTGAGCTTCTCACGAGCAGTCGCTCCTCTGAGATGAATCTCATGTTACCAATGATCCCGCAGTTTTCCAGTGCCACTTACAATTTGACTAAACACAGTTTAGATAAAAAATCTCCCCAAGCCAAGTGGGAAATACTACATAAGCCTTTGCAAAAAATGTGAATAAATGACCACAACGTAAACATCAACAGAGTCTTCTTTTATATTTCTGGGTCTGCTCTTGTAAGAGTTGACTTAGACATTTCTTTCATTGACGAGCTAAGCATTGCCCAATTAGTTTATATGTAATTACTTCCCTCTCATTACAGTATCAAGTCTTTTGTTTGCAGCACACTCACAAATTGCAAGACTTACAAGTATCTATAGTGCTTTTCACTTACAATTCTGGATGAGTGTTGTAATTTCCTGGGTTGCTGAGACATATCATCTTATAGTTTCAAGACTGTGAATTCCATTTATATAAAAACTGCAGTAGAGTTCTTTTGTCTTGGAAAGTTTATTTAACATAAAAATAACCTTTCTGAAATGTTTCCTTTTTTTCTAGATCATTCTTGTGATATATTAATGCAGCATTAAAACTTTTTTCATAAGACAATGCCTCACTGTTAAAATGATAAATCACACTCAATGATTACTTAATCAATTTACTTTTTAGATTATTATTAGAACATCACTTCTGAAAAGTGAACAGAATTTTTAAAAAGTGTAATCCTTCAGAGACCTGATCTTCAAAACTAAGAAGCATAACTGCCACCTGAAACGGAACAAATCTTTTGTATTTCATTATAATAGTCAATTTTTGCACAATATTGCAGACATTATTCTTACTCAGGGAAAAAGTTCCAACATTTCTAATATAAATTTCTTTCAGCAGGAACATGAGATGAGTTGTGTATCTGTATATTTTAGAAGTTAGTTTCCTGGATGTCCTCCCACAGAGCACTTGAAGTTCGTGGCCCGCTCAGAGCTAACACTGCAGAATCAGAGTAAGAGCAGAGGTAAAGGATGTCCCCTCTCCAGCCAAAGGATGGCTGTGGGATTGAGAGCAGCAGCTGGGATCAGAGCCTCAGCACACGGGCACTGTGAACCCAGCAGGAGGGACTATCAGGCTATCAGCAACAGCCCCGTCATTCACAGCTAAGGGGAACCACATGGGAAGGAGCCAATAAACATGGGAGCAGAGGGAAACATCATTCCAGCCACACATTCTGCTTTTTGCTCTCACCATCAGGCCAGGGGGAGAAAGGAATGGAATAGGAGGAAGCAGGAAATGTTTGGGACTGCAGCAATCTTTGGAAAGCTTGCTAAACACACGTGACATTCTCAGGATGCCAATAATGGTAATAGTAAAAAGAAAAAGAATTATCACTCCTTTTAACAATTACAGAAATGGGAAGAACAGCACCTGGCACAAGATCACCTAATGGAGAAGGAAAGACCAGTGTCCCAAAGAGAACAGTAGCCACCTGGCCTCCTGCAAGAGCCCAGCCTGTCTGGGCTCCAAAGGGGCAACCACACTGAGAGCCCACCCCATAGCTTGGGAATGGAGTGGAGAAGGATCTGCACATGGACTCACACAGCACCTTGGCAACCAGCTCCTGCCAAGCTAAACAATTCTTTCCTCCATGCATTTTTCACACTAGCAAACATCAGTAAAAACTACTCCTATCTCATTCTAAACCATATATATTTCCTGGGTTTGGGGGTTCTTTCTGCATTGTTTTCTTTTCTGTCATTTTTTGTTCTACTTGAGGCTTTTCTGTCATTTTGGGTTGGGTTGCTTGTGTTTTTTTAGGAACCATTCTCTGAGACCAAAGAAATCTATTTCAAAATTGCCCAAGTCTTCAACATAATTTTAATGTTCTTCATCACATGTTCTCTCTACAGAATTATGACCAAACTGGAAATTTTATTGGGAAAGTGTAGCATGGAAAACATTCTCCTGTTAAACTGGTAGTCATATACTAACAGCAACAACAAGGAAAAAAAAACACCCAAAAAAGCTATTTAACAAGCACATACACCTGCATTCTGTATACTTACTCATCTTACAACACCCACACAGCAGCTGTGGCATGTCTGTTATTAACTATTTTTCCTGCATTTTAGACACTCTTCTTCCAACTTAGACAAAAATAATTTGTCCTTGTTAAGCAGTCACAGAATGACAACTTCTAGATTTAAAATTAGTCTCATCAATCACTTCAGCACAGAAAAATGTCCCAAATTCAAAACATTTGAAATTCTTTTGAGAAATATTAAACAGCTAGCCCTGAAAACTCAGGTTTGTGAAAGTCACTGAAATGTGTTCACATCTGCTGCTGATTCAGCCTGTTAATACCACAGTAACAGAAAACTGCCAAAAAGCCAACCACATAATAACAGTTACCCTGGAAAACAATTTTGGTAATTACAGTCTTCTCAGATAATCAAGTAAAAAGCAATTTACAATCTCTGTAAGATGATTTTTTTCTAACATAACAAAATTATTTCCATACAGCATTTTGGATGTTGCATTCAATGGGTGCTACACTGCAAGGAAACTTCCGGATCATTCATGACCATTTACAGTAATTACACAATAAGTAGCAAAACAAAAATACGCATTTTATCTGACCTGGCTAAACTTGAAGTTTCAGAAAGTTACAAAAATATTGGTATAAGTGGATCTACATGCCAGAGAAAAGGCAATCAGCATGAGAAAACTACATAGCAAACTAGCAACATATTATATGATAAGGAGAACAAAGTTATTATTTGTCCAGTTAAAGTGTCTAGGCACCTTTCCCTCCCTGGCTGCTGCATGGACAGCAGTGCTGCAGGAGAGTGGTGCTCTGCAGACTGCCAGGCTGAAAAGACCCCCTAGGAGAAACTTCTGGGTCACACTGGTTGTGCAAGAGATCTTAGTTTTGCTGTCAGCTTGGAAGACCTGCAACACTCCCTACTGCCCTCTGGAAATAACGCGACAATTATCGTTACCTCCAAAGGAGGCTGCTTAACTTCCCCAAAACAGATTGCAGATTTCCTCCTCCTTCCCCTGAGAGCGTGTCCCTGTGAGCACCACAGTGCACAAAACCTTGCTAATAACATTCCTGCTCAGCACTTCAGTGAAACCTACAGGGACTAATTAGAAGCTTTTTGAAAGCTTTGCAGAGGTGCAGCTCCAAACAGCCTTGTATTCTGTTTAAAATAGGCCTGTTGTTCCCCCGACACATCCCGATGAAAAATCATCTGGAATGAAAGCTCCCTAAGCTCCAGCTTGCTCCAAGTGGGACATGGATGAGGTTACTGCTGGAGAATCAGTGAAAGCTCTGATCTCCGACACCTGAAGACATTTCTCTTCTGATTAGAAGAGGGCCTAGAGTGAAAGAACCAGTCAGAACCCTACTGTGAGCTAGACACCCAGACAGAAACAATGCCTGCCTAGCTCCATGTTGCCCTAAGCTTTCACTTCTCAATGTTCTTCACTGTTATAAAACAGCAAAAAATGAGAACTTCAGAGGATAAATCAGTAAAGTAAGTTTTAGCTACTTTTGATGTGGAAAAAGAATTGCTTCAAAAATGCAGTAATTCACTTCTTAAAGAGAACAAACCCAAAAGATGAATGTGACTACTCTCTTGCTCTTTGTAAGAGCTCCTTATCAATACACAGACCAATGTACTGGCCTCTTGGTCCCTGACAAGCTCAGACTCAGTTCCTACACGCAGGGCACCAATCCAGGAGAAACTGAAGAGAATGACTAAGCTTTTAATCATTGAGCTGGAAACAACACCAGCCACAGCACGACCTTCAAATGAGGATTAATTTATCTTCAAAGAACTGACCCAAACTTTACCATTAGGTTAAGTAATAATTTATTCGGCAGTTCCTCTCCAGGGAAAGGTACAGAATTTTCCCACAGAATATATATCTATCCATCTATCCATTAAGTCTGGGGAAAACTCTTCCCAAGCCATTAAAACTCATTCTTTTTTTCTACAAGGAGCGTTTTTTTAGAAATAACTTCTTCAAGATAACAAAGGGACCTGATTCATGAGGTACTTTGTGCCTACTCACTACTGAGATCATTCTCTTACTCAGGCTCTGATTCAGCAAAGGACCACAGAAGCCCCTCTGAAAACATGAGTGACACCACCAGCCTCCAGGGGACTACACACATTCCTGCTGTTTAATTTAAAATAATTATGATGTGGGCATTGGCAGACTAACAAATGGACAGACTGTCAGTAGGACAGGGAACAGCTGTTTTGTGTCATCCCTAATCATCAGAAAAAAGTAAGATTTGAACCTCTGGACTTCAAATGAAGGCCCCATACGCTGGTATCAAATCCTTGGACTATACAGCTCATCAAATACCATATGTGAAAAATCAAATACTCTAATAAAGTCTTCCTAGTCAGTAATGCATCCTAAAAGAAACCTCATTCTATCACTTAGATGGAGTTCTCAGCATTTGCCAGATTTTTCTGTTTTAGAAAAGGTTAAAGATTTAATTTTTTAAAAAGAAAGCAAGGCTTCAAACCGATAGTTTGTACAAACCACAAAGCAAACAGGCCATTAGAAATACCACAGATAATGAGTTCGTCATCTTTCTGTTGTCCAGTCAATAAAGAAAAACAGAGATTTCACTGAAATAAATAGAAGGCATTCAGCTTTTCATTAGTAGAAAATTCAATATATCAGTTATGAAAAAGCCAAGAACCGAATGATCACAATATGGTGTAGTTAACACAGCCAATAGATCAAAGCAGCCTGTCTTGGAGATAAAAAAACCAAGAAATAGTCAAAATTAAACTCCCTTATTTTCCACTTTCTACGAGTGCTCTGGATCTCCAGTTCTTACAGCCAGAGATACCTTTTTTGGTCAGGATTATAGTTCTATATACTAGCACAAATAGATTAACTTCTGTAGGACTCAATACTCCACTCAAACTCTGAAAACCTTTTTGAAACCTCTTTGCTTACAGTTCCTTGGTGAAACATCCAGTTAAAGGAGGATGAGAGTGTTAGAATAGCTATACAGAACTACTTCTCTATTTATGTCATCTGCAATTCTCTGAATCACATGGATGTGCTTTGAAGAATATTATACTTTTGCATTTGCAGTTTACTATCACACTAAAGGTCAAAGGAGAAGCTACAGTGACTAAATTACATTATGCTACTGCTTCATTAAGAAGTTTTATGCACAGTCATGTTGCAATGAATTACTCACAATATTTAAATCATTAAAGAAAAAAAAAAGCCTTACCATACTCAGAAATACTCCAATGGGTAATAAGCTGAAAAAACCAGATCCAGTAACTCATTTTGTCTTCATTTTAAGTCAGAGAATTTCTGAACATTTTCTTGGTTTCATTATCAAAAATATTTGCTAAGGACAGTCAGCAAAAATACTTAATTTGTTGCAGCAGCTTCAGTGCCAAGCAAAAACAGATATGAATGAATAAACAAGTAAGTCCACAGAGGAAGAGTGCCATTATAAGTTAGGCTAAGTGCAAACAATGAAGCTACTACATCCAGGAGCCATCGACACTTGGTTATACAGAGATTTACCACTCTGCCATACTGCTGCTGCTGTACAATGATTGGGATTGCACAGAAAAACAGAAGTTGTTTGGTGAGCAGCAGAGCCAGAACACGCCCCGGACCTGCACTGCTCACCACCCAACAAGCTCCTTATTAGCAACAACATATCCATGAAATAATTCTCAGGTGGATGCATGTCACATGTTACCAGACCAAGAGCTGGGTGTGTTGCACCTTGGAGCTATTTATTCTGCACTAACCAACCCCACTAGAAATGCTTCTGGCCACCTCACTTCAGCACAAGTGTCAGAGGTTGGATATCTGCTGGTTTTCACTTCTCAGCAAACCACAGCACAGTTCTCAGCCTGTTTCTGCACCGCTCATCTTTCTCGGGCAGATCAGGCAAGTCACAGGTCTGTCCCTGCACTCTCCAAATGACAAGCTTTGCTTCTCCTGCCAGTGACTGCTGGTCCTCCTGCAGCCCCATTCTACTCTAGCAGCTGCCCCCTTGGAGCAAAAAAGCCTGCGGGTTACAGCTGCTGTTGCTTTCTGCATCCAGGGTACACCACCCCATGCACACAGGGTGCCTTTTTGACTCATACATTTTACTCTGCCATGATACCATTTTGGTTACGTTTTTCCTTCAGCAAAATAAAAGGGATGGACTTGAAGAAAGATGACTTGGGCAAACACAGAGTGATCTATGATGAACAGTCACACCGTGGGAAATCGAGAGAAAAAGACCAAATGGATTAAAATCATCAAAAATTTCTGTCCCTTCTCAGGAGGATGAAGGCAGCCTATTCAAAACAGACTCTGTCAGACACTAGAATCAAATATAAAATAAGTCAATCACATAAAGGACAAAAATCAACACTAGCAAAACATTTTTTAAAATTGCATTAGCCAGGGATACCAAACACTGCAAGAAAAGTTCTGGAAACATTGATAGAGTAGGAGGAAGTTGAAGTAAATGCTGGAGCACTAAATGGAAATCTCTAGAGTCAGATTCTACTATGAAAGATAAGAAGTTCACTGAATTTTTTTTTCAGACATTACTTGAAAGATCAGATGCAATAATAACTTAAAATAAAAAGAATATAAGATTGCAGATTAATACTGGAAAAGAATACCTTGAAGAATACTTAAGACAACCTGGTATCTTTCAAATTGCCTAAATCTGTTTAGTTTCATCCCATCTTACCTTGATCAAGCCTGAAAGTTGTAAGTGATTCACCTGAGACCTCGTTGGAGTATGGATGAGGTAATTAGAGAACTAGGGAAAAATAATACACCCCTAAAATGAGGATTCCACAAAAAGAGGAAAACAAGGAAGAGTAATGGAATAGAAATCTAACTATAATTCTTAAAAAAAAAAAAAAGAAACTGCAAGAAAAAGAAAAGAAAAAGAAAACTGAAAGTAAGTTACACTAATTTGGGCTGCCTCAAACAATCTCCTTTCTTTCTCTTAACAGGACCAGAGGGGTGTGACTAAAAAGAGATGACCAGTAATATATGTCATTTCTCTGGCATGGCTTTTAACCCCATGACAAATGAGGTTCAGAAAGCAGGTTCAGAAAACACGCTCTAAATGAAACTAGTGTAAGGACTGTACAAAAACATCATTAGGGCAAGCATCCTGGAACAGGCAATGAAGGCCCACTAGCAAATGGAAAGAGGTATTAAATTAAGGCTCATCAGAATTTTTTTCTGCGACTGGAAAAAACCCTAAATATTCTCAACTGAGGTTATGAAAAAGAGAGAAAGCTGAAAGAGAAAACAAAGATTACAAAAGGCAAGATGAAAACTGAAATAGTCTCAATAACTAGCAGAAGCAGACCTACACCTAAAAGCAATTTAAAAACACACATTTCAACATGCACAAATGTCTATACTCAAATTGGAAAAAACAAACTGCTGGCTGTATTACAGTCCTACAAAAAAAGAATCACAAAGGGAATTCATATTTTAATGCAGTGGAAACATGCTGCCCTGTTGTAAATCCATCTCCAATTCTGCCCAAAACAAACAATACTGAAGAGAAGTGAATTAATAGATTTTAGCCTGTTGAAACATCTGGTTACCTTTCATCATCTTTAACAACGATAAATCCAGAGCTGAAGTGATGTGGAATAGTTGTGGACATTACAAACTCTGCTCTCTCTGCCCCACTCAAAACCTCTTTCCAAAACAAGAGGGGAGGAGAGCACTGGACATGCACAAGAGTCCTCTAAAAAGAGCAATTGAATTTAGAGAAATGAGGAAACTGAGGCTGCAAAGAGAAAAGTTACAGAAATTGTGGGTCATTTTCAAATATATGAAAAGGAATTGAATCATCTGTTCTCTGTGGACAGGAGAAAATAAAAACTACAAATATTTAAATGGAAGGAAGGAAAGCAAATAAAAGGGGAAATATTCTAACAAGAAGGATAGTGAAATACCAGTATAGATTGTACTGAGAGGTTGCAGCACATATAGGGATAGACATTCTAAAGAAAAGAAACCAATTATTGGAATTGCCCTCTTATAATGCATGGTTCTTGTTTGAGATGCACGGATTCTGGAAGACTTCTGCACTCCTTTCACACCACTTTTCTGATTCTAGAAACACACATTTTGAAACACGTAACAAATACCACAACTCTCCACCAGACTAAGCAAAGAGAGATTTCACAACCAGTACAGAAGGAAATGTGTCTGACTAACAGAAGAGAGTTGCAAAGCCATAAAGAGTTTTTCATTATGGGTCAGTAAACTGGATCTCAGTTATTTTGGTCATGACCAAAGTAACTGTCTTGTACAGACTTATGGAAAAATATCAGGCATGTTGTCAGAACAAGCCAGAAGCACACGGGGTCTGTGCTTTGTGCTTCTGCTCTGCTGTGCAGACAGACACAGTTTTGTGGCTAAACAGACCTGAGCACGTGAGTTTTGCTCAATGCAGCAACTTACACAGCACTAAATTAAATGCTACAAAACACAGCAATTACAACTAATCTAATGAGTAAGCTGCAGGTGAAGTACAATAATCCAAAAAGAAGACATTAAAAACCACCACTTACTAAACATACATGTTCTTTTCATTCACTGTGCCTGCACAAGCTCCTAATCTGCAGAACAAACTAACACGGATTGTAGTGCCTGTGTTTTGGTTCCAGGCTTTACATATCCTCATTTCAGCAGCATTCACATCTCAGATCTCTTTACCAAGTACATTTGAAATTATTCCAGAGAGCACCTGAAATGATTCTGACCGCACCTAGCAAGTGTTACTGAAAAGCCTGAACACTCCTCCTGTGCAGTGAAACACGGTGCAGAGATGCCTGCACTAGCACTGACCCAGGGAAATGCATCTCCACAGCACAGACACAGGCAGAGACAGAACACTCTCACTGCAGAGCAAACTTCAATAGCGCACTTAGCACAGTGCTGTGCCATGCCAATGCCTGGCCCAGAATAACCCCTGCAGATACAGAGGATTAATACTTTGGGCTGTCTTACCAAGATCAGTGTGGCAGTGACAGGAAATCCAATTTTATTAGCCTTGTGCTGATGCAGCTGGACAACTTTGGGACTCTTGACCATCTCTGTACAACCGTACACACACGACAATTTGAATCATCACTCTCTTGGGGGGTGTGCCAACCACATTCCTTTGCTTAGCTGTAGTTAAATCTCTGATTTCCTCCCTACATGTGAAAACCATTCCATACACTTTGTGTCCCTGAAATATGAATTCCAGGATTTTTACCGAACATATATACAGCTGTGTTTGCTGAGCGGTATATTTATTTTTTTCACAGAACTTGTGAAAAATAATTAATGACTCATAGTAATATTCATTTTATTATTAATAGTAACAATTTAGCGATGTATCTTCCAACCTTTCACATAATCTGTTCAAAACTTATTACTCATATTCTGGAATCTGTAATATTACAACAATTCTCAAGCTTAGCTCCAAATACTCTATCAGGCCTAAGAGCTTCTTAGACATTCCTTAACACATATCAAAACTTTTAACTGAAAAATCTCTTGGAAAACAGTGCTTCCAACAATTCCATGAATCAGGTGCGTATCTTGGCACAGCTTTGCACACCACTAATCCACAGCATCTTTATACATCACAAGAGTGCTGTAATTAGTGCTATACAAACTGAAAAGCAGCAGAGACACATGGTTAAACATCAGCATGGAAATTATTTTGCTAAATGTTAAAGGTTGCATAGAATTCAACAGGCATCCATCCCCATCAAGTGGTGCCTTTTCTCCCTCACTGATTAAAACGATGTGCCTCTGATGAGCCTCTGCCATCATCATCTGCCATCATCCCTCCTCTCCAATTTCCTCATCTAAGAGCCCTTCCTTTGCTTGCTTTATTGGTCTTGTGAGTGAGCAGGCAAATTACAGACATTGCATTAATCTGTTCTAAGGGCAACGCAGGTTTCACAGCCCTGTTACTCTCTCCCAGAAAGCCTCTAACACACAATGTTTACAATCATCTGTTATTATTGGTTTAGACCACCCTGGGTCTTTTTTAACTACACCAAACCAGTAATCACTCTGAAATATCTCCTCTCACAGCATGTTTAGGTCATACCCAGGGCAGTTTTGCATTTAGGGATTGGGAGACCTCTCACAATTACTCTCTTGCAAACAGTGTCATTCAGCATGGGTTTAGGCTCAGGAACTGCTCTACTGACATTGACGAGCCTCCAAAACTCAGCCTGTTGGTACTCAGCAGAGATGGCAAGGCCTGCCTTGGAAAAGCAAGTGATCTCAGGAGCTCTGTGCTTCCAGGGCAGCCGGAGGTGTGGACGGGACACCCCTGGACAAGCCCAGCAGTAAGTGCTCATGGCTGAGGAGAGAAAGAGCATCTCTCCCACAAAAGCAATGTCCTGCATCAACTCCTTCCATTCACACTCCAGCACACAAGGAAACCAGAGAATCATGCTTTGTTTTACAAAAAAACTCAATTTAGTCTATGTCATTTCTATTTTAAAACAAATTTTTGCATATCCCTAGTCATAATTCATGACACTTTCTAATACTCAAACACAACATTTTTCAAGTATCTTCCTGCTCCCCAATTTCACACCCATCTATAAAGCCATATCAATCCATATGTCTCACATTTTCCATCACCATAACAGTTTGAAAGAAGACAAAGGGGAGGACAGTTAAATCACTTAACATGCATTTCTCCACTATATGTCTGAATAAATCAGCATGAGAATACAAAAATGACTGCTTTTCCAAAAGTACATGTGGAAGGATAGAGGGCTAAGACTCAGAGCATTTAATATACTTTGTTTTCAATTTCATGTTTACAGTGAATGAGTCACCTTTCAGTTCCATTTCTTGGAAACTCTGGGTAGATTACTAAATTAACAAACATACTGACATACTTTTTGCACTAAGATCTGAATAGTTGTTACACTCTTTTTCTCCTTACTTGGTTGTATAGCAATTGATTTTGTAAATCCAATGCAAAATGTGAAAACCTGTCCTCTTAATTTGAACATCTCAGGTTCCTGAACTGAACTGATTTTCAGATAGCTTTTCCCAGTTTGGCAGTCAGCTCCCAAGCTTGGATTTCCATGGCACAGCCTCTTTGCTATCCATTTGAATTCTGTCTTCTCAGTTTCCCCTCTCCAGTGCAGCACAGCAGATGACTACTGAAGCTCACATGGAACGGGCTCAGTGGCTGACCATGGGGAGACAATCATGTTTCACTGCAGCTGTTCAAGTTTATTTGCTTCACTGCAGCACTTACACAATATGGTGAGGCAGTCTGGGTAGACAAAAACATCAAATCCAGCCTTGAAGAACACTCAACTCTTCAGTACCCCAACCCTGCCTTTCACACAGAAATTAGAGTTCACATAAACCCCCTGAAGTTATCCTTACTTTGGCACACAATCCACAGCCTACAAAAAGCAGGAAAGAACTTTCAGAAAAGGCAGAGACTGGCTGCAATCTCAAAAACATTTTCACCTATATTTGGTCTTTGTATTCCCTATCCATAGTGACCTCAAGACTGAGAGCTGAATATCCTAAAATGAAAGCTTCAGTGAAGTTACTGTTGTAATTGTGAAAATTCTGATACAACGTTCAAGCTTGGAAAGAACAAGCTGCCTTCACACATCTCTATACATTTCATAAACAACAGTCACTGCTCAGCAGTCTGTCACTTGCAGTCTTATTCCTTTTTTTTAATTATTAAAAAAATTATTTCCTTAATTTCCTTAACACCTCCGCACAGAGATAAGCAACAGCTTTAAAGGAACACATTTAAAATACTTGTGCTGGCATCCTGGCCCCATCAGAGTTTCAGCACTGACTTAAATAAAAAAATGCATTTCAAATGTCATTTATAAAAGAAAATACTTGTTGGTTACAAGGACATTTTGCAGAAGAATAGAAGAACACAAAGATTACTTTCTTCTACCTGACCATAAGAAAGAAATTCTAGCATTTGTGAAGCCTGTCCAGTTAAACAAAAAGCAGAAATACCTGCAGCACTATCGAGACAGCATTTCAATTAAAAAAATTACTCCTACAAATATTATAAAATCTAAAGAATCTCTAGAAAATAA
Source organism: Rhagologus leucostigma (assembly GCA_013397725.1). Taxonomy (NCBI): domain Eukaryota; kingdom Metazoa; phylum Chordata; class Aves; order Passeriformes; genus Rhagologus; species Rhagologus leucostigma. The sequence continues at coordinate 1,235,834 of VZTD01000109.1, read as the reverse complement.
TGATTCCAGTTAACCCACACACAGCTTCAGTCCAACCCCTACAATTATGACACAACACAATTTCAAATCCCTCAAAAGGCCTTACTTTGATAATACAGCTCAAGCTAAAATTAGTATGTTACAGCAGCAGAATAAATGCCACATTCCTTCATGAATGCTAAAAAAAACGAAGAATTAGGAAAAGAAATAGAAATTTTTTTACATTGTTTTGGAAATCTTTCAGTAAATAATGGAAAATATGCCTACTAATTATTTTACTGAATGTTAGATTCCTTGAAAACTTGGTGAAGATGATAAAAATTTATGTTCAGTAAGGTAACCAGAAAGGCCTATTTAATCAGTGCATGTTTTTGATAAGCTGCAGAGCTAAGCAATTTTTGAACATTATAAAACTATTAAGGTTAAAATATGTCTTATTGAATATCCAGACAAGCAAGCATTTATGAAATCCAGTGAGTGGCAGATAATAACCATTGCACAAGGGATTCCTCCTGAAGCGCTGTGTCAGAAACACACCCAGCATATAACGTCAGCATATAATACATCCATGCTTTAGGAAGTAGTTGGAAGGTTTAAGAAGTGCAGACTCCAGCTCTGGAATTTACAAACACCTTACATCAGACATGCCAGAATCCTCCAGGAGATCCATGCTCCCACAGACCCAAAAGCCATTCCTACACACCAAGTAGTTTCTTCATGGTCCAGTGTAACTAAGAGCAATCATCTTCTCCTGGAGCCCTCTTTTCTCCTCCTCTACCTCAATGGACCATTCAGCAACTCTGAAGGGGGGAAAAAAAAGGGAAGTACCTGTCTTTTTTAGTATTAGACGAGGAGATTCTCTTGCAGGGCCAAAGAACAGTGCCAGCAGTCTCAGTGGTGACAGCTGGGAAACTATCAGGAGAGTTCCTTAGCAACCACACATTAATGGTAACTGCGCTTCAGTTCTCCACAGTTGCCACGGCTATCGTACACTATCTCCCAGCTACTGCACCAAGGATTGAAAAAGACATGGGGGCTGCAGGGCACACAAACCATCTTTCATTTCTAGTCATGTTTCGAGTCGCACAGGGAGAAGGGAAGGTTTACACATCTCCTGTGTCCAGCTCCCCAGCCTGCATCCTGCAGCCAACACGAAGCGGGGCAGCAGGGTCAGCACACCCTGCCCACCAGCACTCCTCAAAGAACAAAGCACCCAGGGAGGACGCCTGTATAAACACCCAGTGCTCCGGTCCCAGTGGAAAGAATAATTAGGCATTTAAGATTTAAATAATTATGTATTTACATAAATACATTCCAAATTTATTTATGTAAAAGAAACTCTAGGAAAGGCACAGTTGTGCCACTTTTTCTGAATAAATTATGCATACAAAAAGGACACGAAAAGATTTCATCAATGTGTATTATCTTTTATGGTCATACTAATCTTAAAAAGAGCACTGGAAATGTGTGTAACAATACATTAAAAAGAGCTTGTGTTATTTCACAAAGCCAAGGAAAAACCTGAGAGGTTATTCACCAGAATTTAAATCCATGTTTCCATTTGATTCATAAAATCATCTGTGATATTGGAAGTGCTTCTGAAACTGCAAAATTATGTGACCTCAAAAGAGATCTATAAATACACCTGAACACTACAAACACTAAGGTACATAATGAAGTTGGAACAAAAATTTTAAGTATGCTCTATTCTTCCAGTGTTTAGACTTTACCTGAATCTGCAGGTCAAAGATGTTAACACTCGGAACATCACTGCTCATCATCCTTTTTATTTTCAGTTCGTCATTGAAAACAACCTGCTATAATGTTGTCTCACTAGCTTTTTGTTCCCAGATCCTATAACCTTACCTCCCCTAATGGCTGCTGTGATCAATCATGTGAAAATTATTGCAGCAAATGTTGAAATTGGAAAAAAAATAAGATTAATTGTGGTTGTACCAGAAGGGATATGTAAAGCACATCACACTGCTCAGTTTTAAATAGGTCACAAGCTAGAAGGGAAACGAACACCTCTCATGCACCAGGGAGCTGAGTAATGTTAAAAATCTTACATTTTCTCTGACGTCCTAGAATGAACGGAAATCTACTGAATTCTGTATTATTGCAACAATACTGAAGCAGTTTCATTTAAATAAAATTTATTCATTTAAAAATTAAGCACTGCAAAAGCCAAAATAATTTCTCCTTAACAAAATGGAAGACAGCCACATCCCATGGTACCCAGGAACAGCCAGACTTGTATTCACATAGAACCAGATACTGTGTGGCTCAACTCTGATTTTTTCACCCTGGATTTCATCTGAAGCCCTGAAAGATTTATACCCACTGCACATCATGTATTGACTGAATGGCTCTCATTTACTTTTTGAGAATGCTTTGGAAAGAACGGGTTATGTTCCAACTCTTCTGTTCACAAGCTTCTGAAATGCTGTCTGTGAGGATTTAGGCCAGTACAAACAGGAATGCTGGCAACTTCCTGTTAAACCCAGTTTGATCCAAACCCCAACAGACAGAGCCTCCCCTAGGAGCACCAGATTCTGCATTAGTCCCACGGTTATATAGTGTCCCTATTTTCACATTTTTCAAGCACATAATTTAACATGTCATCCTTTAACAGTAAATGGTTTTTTCAGAGAAGGTCAAAGGTCCTAATGTTTATAAATCTCCAAAATCTTTTCTCTTTGTAGAAGACTACCATGTAACTGTATCATTTGGCATCATACTGAGCTCTCTCTTCCGTGATTACTGAATTCTTGCCAGGACATGCCATTCTCTTCATTTTTCACTATCACATGACCACCAAAAGCATTAGAATCAGTTCTTTTTTCATCACAGCTGCCTGCTCTCTTCCACACTTCTTCTAAACTTTGCTATTCCAAACAGGTTTAGCGTTATTCATGGTTTCTAGGCACTACTGCCATTCCTGACTGAACTCCCATGAAGCTCTGAAATATCTTCATAACCAAGACCAGTTCCAATTTCTTCTTCAAAATTGTTGTCACAAGCCAGAACATATTTCAAACAACTCAAACAATTAGTGCTAGCACTGAACAGAATCTGTGTTCCTAGATCTAGGATCTTATTTCCATCTGATCCCAGCTGTCACATCTGTTTTAAATGCAAAAGGTCCCTTCCAACCCAAACCATTCTGTGACTCAAAGGTTCTATGAGCTGAGGACCTACCCCTGGAGAAATGCTGCAAAAACAATGAAGAGAATTTATGCAGATTTAGAAACATACTTACATCAAATGTTACTAAAAGATAACGCCGCTCCAATTCTCCATCTAAACTACTTTCCTAAATAAAACACTGTGAGTACAAAAGTAAAGTGGAAGTATCATTATCTAAACTCCTCTATCTATTTTATCTAGAGAAAACTAAGCTTTCTGCCCTCATGTCTTCAATGGGTACCACCAACAAAAGAAGAGAATGAAGGTTTCAGTGAGAGGCACGTTCACCCTACAGAGAACACAGTGGAGCTGGAGCAAAACCCTGTCCAATTCTTGCAACAGTGAGAGATCAGACAAACACCTCATGTAGTTACTGGGATGGCTGAAATATCTCTGCCTGAAGCACAGACCCAGAAAGCTTCAACTGCTGCAGGGAAGCACAAGATCTGGATGTCTCAAGGTCACATAGAAGCAGTGGCTCTAAAATTTGTTCCAGTAGTACTGATTCACCAAGGTCCTGGAGGGCTACTAACCAAAATCACAGTAAATTTCACATCTATTCTCTTCTGGCTACTGTATCAGGAAACAAAAAATCCAGGAGAACAAGAACAGCTTAATGTGTGTGCTAAGAGACAATGACCATTTAGACTAGGAATCATAAATTACTATAATTAGAGAAGTTACCGAACACATTAAATAAAGGAAATATTTATTAATAGGTTTCAAACATACCTGCAGATGAAATCTCTGAATTACTTCCTACATTTCATGTGCTGTTCCAAAAGCTCTGGGTTACAACACCTGGAGGAATCCTTCTGTCTGATTCTGTTGATGCAAAAGGTAGGTACTGACCGAAGAGAGCTGCATTATTTTCGCCTGATTGTCTATTCTTTAACTGGGAGTAATGAAGTAGAATCTGCAGCGGTTTGTCTGCTCTCCCATGTCTGCTGTTACCTACTTTCAGACATGAAGTGACTAGACAGGCACCACACAACCTTTTGCAGGAAGATTATTCATTAATTCTCTTTCATTTATACGTGAGCACTCATTTTGTCTCCACACCACTCCCGGGAGAAAAGCACAGTGCCTGAAAGGTCTGGGGCAGCGTAAGCCAGAAGCAACAATGACAAGAAAAACCCCATGTTTGATCCTTCTCTGCAGATTTAGAACTGGCTGCATCAAGACGCTGGCAGATGGACAATGTCACAACTACTCAGTGATGTCTTATCCTCCCCAATCACAGTGAAAAGTGATTTTGGTGTGAGAAGCATTAACAGGTATCTGAGTAGGTCAGGATCGGGCAGCAGTCATGAGCATAGTGTGTGATGGAGTATTAAAGAGAACTGCTACAATATCTGCAGTCTTGGATGGCAGGAAAGACTCAAGCAACTGAAGAAGTAGGATGTAAGGGAAAAAAATCTGTCTCAACTTATTGCTTCCCCACATTGCTAGTCCCAAGCTAGCACAGCTACATGGCAATGGACTTGCAGAAGAGTATCTTTTCAGTGCCACACAGTGCTAAAGCTGGAACTTCAATGGTGTTTTTTTACCTAAACCAGAAACAGTTGGTCAATGCTTTGATTTTATTCTACAGAAGGAAACAACCCCTTATATCCGAAATATAAATTCAGTTCATAAGTCTCACCGTCAGTCAAAACTTACTGCATTTTGCTGCAGCTTTAACACTGCTAATAAAGTTTCTGCTCATTTCACTAACAAGCCCAAAACTAAAGAACCATGTAAAATCAAAGCTTTTGATTTTACAGCCTGCAGGCTCTTTTAAATTTGCATCTATTTGAAACATCCAGATTCCTCGCCATAATTTTTCAGTAATTGCAAGTAGGCCAGCACATCAAAAGTAGGCGGACCAGCTACACGACGTGTCGATGTCAGCATCCAGCACTGCTGCTCAGCACAAGAAAGGGCTGCACAACAGGTCCCCAAGGATGAAAAATCATCTTATTCCGAACTTGTGCAGCAAAGCATTACAATTAGCACCGCAGATAACTCCTTATAACACAGTTATCTCCATGCAGATGTCACTCAGCACTGCTTTTTAAAAGCCACTTAAAAATCCCACCTTGCGCTTAGCCACCTTCCTGTAACACAGCTGTAAGTATGTTTTTACCAAATGTTCTTCATTTACCACTGATTTTTTGTTCATTACTTCATCACCATTTCCCACCCTTTCAGTTCTGTGGAAAGGGGGGAAAAAAAGTTTGTTGTTCCTTCTGCACCTCCTGCCTTCTGCTCTTTAGCTTTGCACAGACATGGTCTACAACAGCAAAGCTGTGAAGGACGTGATTTAGGAATCAGCTGGAATACCTGTCTGTTTGTGGTTAAAAAGGTACCCAGATGACTGGCTCATTCAGGATCCCAGTAGTTTCAAAAAACAAACAAACATCAACAAGAGTCTCCACATTTCTGGGTTGTAAAGATAAATAATGAGCCCTTTTTTAGCTTCAGGGAAATTTATTGAAAAGGGAAACTCTATCTGCCTGTCTGCAGAAGCTGCTGTGATAAAAACACCAGCATTACATGAGTCAGTCGAGAGGGAAAACTGGAGCAGGAAATTCTTTTAAAAAGTTACCTTAAAATTATGCCTGAATGTGGCTGTTATGGTTCCTTAAGAATTCAGGGATTGGTTGAAATCATATCAGAAAGAGTAATACAGAACTGCAAGGTATGTATTATCTGCCATTTTAAAAAGAAACTTTAATCCTAAAAGCACCAAAGCACATCTCGTGACTCTATAGTGAGCGTAGGACATCTCAAAGCTAACTTTTAACAATCTCACAGAGCAGATTAAATTTCTGCCTTCCTCATAACTTTATGAATAAAGAGACTAGACAGTGTTTTTTCCTGCATTCAGAAATAAGTTCACCTTTGAGAATAGGTCATCCATGAAAAATTTCAGCCTTAAGGATGAATATTTTGAAAGCTCTGAGCATATAAAATAGAATGCCAGAAGAAAAATAGTATTGCAACTCACACCACGGACTGGCATTTTGAACCAACAAACTTTGAAGAAGGAATATATTCTACTGCTACTGCAATTTTTTCTTTCCTTGCTAAAAATAGTGACTGAAAAGAAATTATTTCCCTTGAAAAGCCACTCATTTTGGAAAATACAGTGTTTTTGTTTAAATAATTATATCAATGATATACTAATTCCCCTCTTCCAGATAAACTGCATGCAATAAGGAAAAAATATGTACAGTTATTACAGAATTTATTTATAGAACTAATATTAATAGCCTGTAGGTAACTTTTTTCTCCCCAGAGAGAATTATAATGAGTTACATCCTTGTCTGTTTTGCACTTTCTTTTAACAACTCCCAGCAAAGACCAGGAAATCTTTCTCTCATACTTTCCGTTCTAAAGATTATAGCCTGAAAGTTCACTCTGTATGAGGAAATAAACTGAAAAACCTCGAGGATAATTTTATTTATTTATCTATTTAGTTAAAACCTTTTTATACCATTTCAGGATTACTATCTCCCATTCCAATGCTGCAATTAAATGAACCAAAATCTTCCAACCAAGACTAATAAAAGCTGTAGTTTCCAAAGTACAAAGTCAGTATACACAGTGACCTACATACATTTTCCTGTATTTTCCTTACATACGTTTTCCATTTCGCTGCTGGTGGTAAATAAAACACAAGTACAATATATACATCAAAAACAAAAACATGGTGAAAACTCTTTCTGCTCGGGCCCTTTCAGGAATGATCTGCAGGAAGAGAAGATCAAAAAAAAGGTGAAATATTTTTCATTTCAATGTGCATTTTAAAGAAACCATTTGTTCCACCATTTGCACCGACAATGCTAACCCCCTTGGTTCTTACAAAAAATTATACATAATTAAATGCATGGACGGAGTTTACCAAACACAGGTTTTTACCGTATCTTGTATCCTCAAAAATAGTTCCAGACACAAGCCAGACTTCAGCGCTGAGCACAGCCTCTGCTGCAGCCACCATGCCCCGGCTGGAGGGAACACCCCTATTTCTAGAAAACACCTTTCCCTGACAACTCCTCTTGCAAGAGTTCTGTTAGAGAAGAGTCTTCGATTTCAAAGCTGGACTCGTTCCAGTCACCAGAATTACACCTTCTGGAATTCCTCTGAACCCAATGAACGCTGTCCCCAAAGGCTTTTCAGAGCCCTTCGCAGCAGAGGAGGAAGGAAAAGACAAAGAACCAACACCTCTGTGCGAGTTGGTCTCCTCAGCATATTTAATGGTATAGTTACAGGTACCAAAACAAAACCAACCTGATTCTTGAGATACAAGTTTGGAGGGTTTTGGTTCTTTTACTTACCGACTCATTATGCATGGGCTTCATAATTATATGTAATTCCTACAGTTTAAAACTTGTCTGCTGCACTGCAGTGCACTTTTATTACTGTGTGAACATTTAAAGGACCAAGTTCCAACCAAATACCAGTTTTAAGACTGGAGATTATTTTCGTGAATTTTCTACTTCTGCAGTAATAATATTCAATGCAGAAGTCAGAGACAAATGTACACCCATACTGTTCCATTGTTATTAAATCACTTTTCAGAGAACCACACTGTATGATTTAGCTCCTTTCCAGAGTAGCTTGACAGCTCAAAGTGGCATCCTGTGATAAAACCCCACAGATGTGCTAAAGAACAACAACAGGTACTTGTCACAGTTCATGAACTTTAAAAAAAAAAAAAAAACAACAAAAAACCATGCACAAAACCTACAAGCACTACACACTACGAACTAGTGCTACAATCATTTGCTTTGATTTTAACAATAAAAAATGCTAACAATATCACTGCATTTCTATCACTTACAACCTTACATCCTTTCATTTGTCAGAAGCAAGTCTAGCAAATTAACAGCTGTTGTAACCTCTATTTACTCCATCTAACCAACTGTCAATGCAGGGTTTTGTTTGACTAAATACAGAAGTGCACAATATTTCCCTGTTTCCTATAATGGAAGATTATAATAGTTAAAAAGAATTTTCTCCGAGTTGTCACTCTGTGCACGCCTTTGTACTGACAGTAGTAATTTCCTACTAAACTTACTAATCTTACAGAAGTTCTTTAGGACCATATAATTGAGATATTTTGATGGGTCTTTTGAGGCAGGGTCACCAGAAGGACTTTGCAGCAGGGTTCAACTGTCAAGTGACAGGTACATGGGGATAAGAGGCAGACTATTTTGTTTATTTGTCACTTGCTGGACATTAAAAGAGGAGGAAAATGCTTTTAGCACAGCACATACGAGGCAGGAGATGCAAGAATATTGTCTGTGTCACTATTACCTGTTGCCAGAAGTATCATGGAAGAAGAAATACCATTTCACAATGCATTTCAAAAAATTCTTTCTTGTCCTATCCCCTAGAAATAATTCTGAATTTCTTCTGTTTTCTTCTATTCTTAAAGAATTAAATAAAGAATTAGGATGCTTTAAACAAAAACACTCTGTTGAAAATGAAGGTCCAAAATGCTTTGAAATGGGCTTGTGTTCTAACAAAACAGGTCTAGAATCTCAAGTTATGTCGTGAACCTCACTTCCACAAAATGTTGCTACCATTGGAAGGACTAGTTAGACTCGTTTTCACCTAACAGACTAATTATCTTTTTGATCAGCCAACATTGTTGTTAGCATTTACTTTTTATTACTGTGGTTTTATTATTTATCATGTATTTAAGTACTGCTACCCCCATCCTTTCTGTTCCCCTTTGTTTCAAAGCAGATATATCAAGACAGATCAGTGAAGTGACCCAAAGAATCCCTAAGCCCACACAAGGTCATATCTGCTCCCAGTGCATAAAATAAAAAATACCTAGAGCATTGAAGATCACAGCACCCCTGTGAATGTCAGGAAGGACTTAGTAAGGAATCTTGTTTGGAACAGCTGACTGTGGTCTTGTTCAGTAAGTGACTGAGCTGTGCTGAACAGAGCTTTCAAACTTGCTGCAGTTGATTAACATTACCTTGACAACAAGCATCAAAATGCAGCAATTCTACCTGGTCAGAACTCTTCCCCCTTCTCCTCCCCTGCCTTTTTTCCTCTCCCTTTTCTAAAAAGTTTCTCAGAGATGAACTGTTAACAAAACTAAAATAACATTGTGCAAGCTAGTTTCAATGGAAACACACTTTTAAAAACAAAATTATTTTCCAGGTTTTTTCAAGGTAAAAACAAATCCTAAACTTCTAGCGAGCTCCTGTTTATGCACCACTCCATGCAGGTGAATCTACTTACACATTTAAACAGCCTTATTGGATTATGGCCATGAAGACTGATGCTTTAAGCCTCTGTACACAGAAGTCTCATTTGACTCAACAGGATATTTATCCACTAAAAAATGGCAGAACCAAAGCTATATGGCCTTTTGGCTTGGATTACAGAATCGTAAGAATATTGTCTTTTTACTCTCCTAAGGGTGAATCAACGTAGTCACGGAATATGAGTACCCTAAGGAAATATTTGTGCCCAAAAGCAGGAGCTGACTCTTTAAAAGCACAAAGCCTGTTCTTTCACAAGTGTTTCTGAAGTAAAGGACTGGACTTCAGTCCAATGGTAAAAACTGTTAGGAACGGTTATATAATTTACAATATCAATATATAATGTGCTTACATGGGTTTGGTTTGTGTTCTTTATCACAGAATCATAGAATGTCCCAAGTTGGAAGGGACCCATAAGGACCATCAAACTCCAACTCAACAGCAACAAATTTAGACAGGGACGTGAAAAGAACCTCTTGCTTCAAGCAACCAGTTTGGAGGTCAGCTGGTCCACCATGCTAAGGTGGCTTAACACGGGACCCCAATAAGACTGCTTGTATGAGTAATGCTTTAACTGGCAAACCATTAACAACCCACAGGCTTCACAGAGAGGAACAGTTTTTATTAACAGTTTTTATTTCTAAATTGGTGATCTTCCTTCTGTCATAGGTAAGTCTGAATCATTTATATCCCCACTAATATTCAACTTTAGAAAAGCCCCACACGTCACTTCTGCACCAGCCTTCCCCAGTGCACTGTAACTCAGTGATAATACGACTGCCCTGTTACAACAGCGTAGTTCTTCCAGTTTTCATCGCTGAATTTCTCAGAATGAAGATGAATGTTGACTTGTGTAAACCTCCTGCTGCTCTGTACACCTGCAGACTGCCTTATGCAGCCCTCCTACTGCCCAGAGCATCTGCTCATATTTTACCTTCAAAATGTACTGCTTCTTCACATTTTGATTTCTCCAACAACTCCTTAATAAAATCTTTGTAGAGTAAAATGATGAAAAACTGTAAGCCCAGGAAACTGCCTTTTTTTCAATGGCAGATTTTGTAGTACCTGAAAAACTGCTCCACTTCATCCCCTTGAAACACTGGGGTTTTATTTATTAATACTGTTTAATGCAATTAGGGGCCACTGAAACAACTTATTTCCCAGATGGAGAGGACATAATCTGAAAATACAGAACACTTACTATCTAAGATTTATTCTTCCACTATCTCCTAATTCCTTTCTGAATTTCTTACAACAGCATCATCCATATAATTAAATTCCCAAGAACATATAAACCATTAAAATACGATTACAAGAATTTGTAATGGGCTAAATAGTCACAGTAAATTCTGTTGAGTTTTACCAATATTGCAAAAAAAAAAAAGGTCACTCGAGCAGAGTTTATCCTACCCAAATTATTCTAGATGAAGAATTAGTTTTCTCCAGACAGAAATGTGTCTGTAACTGCATTGTACTTTCAATCACAGGATAAAGCTGACATCTGGCTTAGGGGTTTGGTATGAAAATAAAGTATTTTCCAACCATTCACAGTGAAGAAAGACCCTAATCTTAAGGAAAAAGCCCCACAGGCAAACAGTTAAAATATTGTGTGCCACAAGGCAAATATACGAAAAACTAAAGGAACAGTATATGCTTAGCATTTATGAAATATCACTAAATCTAATCATAACAATGCACAGTATTTGACAGCAAGTTAACATAATATAATGCTTTTATAGGGTTGGGGAGGTGATGTGTGTGCTGGTTTTCAACAGTGACACCCAATATATCCAACAAGCTTTCAAAGAGCAGGCTCTGCAGGAAATTTAACCAGGTTTAGTGTTCCCTGTTGTACTTTCAGCCCTTACACTTCAGCAACATTACCCACAGCAAACTGAGGCTGCTAAAATGAAACAGCAAGGAAAGTTTGCTACATCATATGATGGCAAAAGGGGAGTGCCCCAGCTTGGTCTGGCAGCCTTCTCAGGCACTCTGGAAACAACTGGTGTTTATACACACAGAGTACAGCAGTGCAGACCCTACGGACTCACTCCCACACACAGCCCCACCTCAGCATTAAGAGTACGCAGATCAGTAGAATCAGACATGAGAAGAAACACAAGGGTGACAGTTTCACCATAAGGAGGACTGACAATGGTAGGTGATTGCTTCCATAAGCTCACTGACTGAAAGTATGGCCATTGTGCTCATAGAAGCAAACCAGTGCTAGACTGGAATCCTTAGATCAGAAGGCTCAACTTGGCCCAGTTATGTAGTTACATATTCTTTTAACAGTTTGCATTTGAAGAGACCTTTCTATGGGATCAGAATTACTCAATACAGAAAAACTAATCTAATAGGCAATTGTATACGACAGGCAGTGTAAGACAAAACAGAAAAGGTACACATTTCTCTGTCTTTAAATTTAGAATTAACAGCCCATGTGTATCACACAGCGTCTGTCTCTCATATAAATAAGTAATTGTAAAAATGTCATTTCACTAAGCCACTGTCCAGTCTATGGAGTACAAAGCTTATGGAAAACAGGTGTGATGACTACTAGAACTGTCCCAAAATCCTGTTCATAAACCACACCTAAAATGTCTGATTTCTTCTTTAGAAACTGTACTAAAAAGAACAGTGAATGATTCTCTGTAGCAGGGAGATTATTGCCATTCATTCTTCCATTACAATGCAGCAGCCGCATTTGTCTCTTCCTGCCATGACAGCATTGCACTGAATGGACATGATATGAAAATACAATTTTACATTTTCTATTACAAAAATAACTTTTCCGCTGCGCCACGTAAAAATTCGCATCAATGTCTAAATGAATTACAGCACACAGGTAAAACCTGTCAATTAAAAAACTTCTCCAAGTCTCTACCCACCATCTACAGAAGGATTTAATACTGGAGGTGGCAGAAATTCGGTCTTATGACAACTCTTTTACTTTCACAAGGTATTCATTGGTGCAGTGTGAATAGATCTACAACTACAGTTCTTTCAAACTATACTAATCTACTCTAAATTCAAAAACCTATGGATTAGACATACTGGAAAATAATTCATCTTCTAAGACAATTACAAAACAATTGTTAAGTAAGATTAAAGCCTTTTCCACTCAAAACAACCATATGCTGGACTGACAACTGATTCTACCAAACTACTGAATTTTAAGTCATTTGGTCTGCCACCACTTACAAAAAGAAAGCAGTGTACAGGGTTGTAAGAAAAAGTTTCTTCATGTGTAAGGAAATACAAAAATCAGCTTTATGATACTGCCTTTAACAAGCCCTGAACCATAAACACATATATACCATTCTATTTAGAGAACAGAATTTATAAAGTCTGTGTACTGTACTTTATTTAAATGCATCTTGCACAGGAGAGATGTGCGATAAGACAGATTCAAAGTCTGCACAGCACTGCATGGTAGCAGAACGAGACACAACAGGCGTAAATTGAAAAAGAAAGGTACAGGCTAGATATAAGCAAAACCTTTTTCTGTGGAAGGACACCCTAGCAGTGGAGCAGGTTGCCCAGAGAGGCTGAACAGTCTCATCCCTAGAAAATTTCAAGACACGCCTGGATAAATCCCTGAGTAACCTCATCTGACCCCTGAGCTGATCCAAGCTGAGCAGGAGGTTGTACCAGGACCCTCATGAGGTCTCCTCAAAATGAAATTATTCTGTAATTCTATAATTACAAAGAGAAAGCAGAGGAACTGATAGTCATAAATAAATCATTGTGACATTTTTGTGACATATAAAATAATATTGCAGCAAAATGATTATGCAAGGGTATAAAGTCTTTATATGAAGGTCCATAAACCATTCTTACAGCATGCATAAACACAGTAAAATTTATACGCACGGTAAAAAGCCTAATTTAAAACTTTTGTAAGATTTAACTAGTTACATTTTATTAGCATTACTTTCTTTCCAAAAAAAAAGGATTAAGTATTACAATTAAGTACATCTTGCTAAAAGGCAACTCTGCATTTTATTATTTAAGTAATGGACATGCTTCAGCTTTTAACTTTGATTTTCTACCTAAATAAATTTTGTATGTGCCAGAAAATTTTACAGAACAATTCCCACCAGTGCTAGCACTGCCTCTAGTGAACTCACATTAACAATCTCAAAGGAAGCTGTAATTCAAACTAGATTCTTTGACTAGGAGCACTTTTCATTTTGCTCCCTATGTCCATCATTCTAATTTAACTACCAGAACAGCAAACGTGCTGCAATAACCTGAAATCTTGTTTAAATTAAGGCTAACCTCAATTCACCTAGACCCACCAGAAGAGGAGTATTTTGTTGTGTGATTTTTGTGGTTTGGATTTTTTGTTTTGATTTTGTTTTTGTTTCATTAAATGGTGTGAGATGTGCCTTAGTGTTTTCATATCTGGCTACACAAAACACGGGTCAGTTCCATCCCCGAGGCAGCTTTCTGAGAGCACGCAGTCAAGTTCACACGTATGTATTTCCTACATCTGTCAAACTCTGTATCAGAAAAGACTGGAAACGACAAGATCCTGGCAGAGCACTTCACTTTCACAGGACACATGCACAGTGCAATATCCATAAAAGGAAAAAAAAAAGAAAACAACCTATATGGATCAGACTAAATGTTTATTTAGTAAAGCATCCTTAAAGGATGGAACACCTCTTAAAGGCCCAACAAGAAAGACACAAACTTCTTAGCAGAGCCTGTTGCAGTAAGACAATGGGTAATGGTTTTAAACTAAAAGAGGGTAGATTTAAGAGTAGATAGAAGGATGAAATTTTGTACAAAGAAGGTGAAACACCCAGCACAGGTTGCCTAGAGAGGCAGCGGATAGCAATCCCTAGAAACATTCATGGTAAGGTTGGCTGGGGCTCTGAGCAACCTAACGTAACTGAAGCTCACTGCAGGGGAGTTGGACTAGATGTCTTTTAAAGGTCCCTTTCAACCCAAAGCCTTCTCTGATCATACTTCTCACATGTGAACAGGAGCACGTCACTCACAGCTGCCTCCAAGAGTACTGATGAATGCACCAGGGTCAGGCTTTTCTGCTTGGGGTTTTAGAGTATTTGCTACTGTAGAGCTTGGGGAATCAGTGATCCAGGCTGGAGGAACAGGTGTGTGAACAGCAACCCTGCAGGTCACTCTACAGCGGCACCTATGGCACACTCGCTCACCAGGAGCCACGCACTGCGCAGCTTTGTGGGTGATCGGTGTCCTCAGCTCTGCTTCTTCTGGGGGTCCTGCTTCCCAAAGGGAGGGGTACCAGCACTCCATGGAAAGGTGACAGCTCCCTGCAGAAATGCTTGAAAGTGCCATCTCTAACAACATTTTTTAGAATCTCATTCCTAGTAACACCCCTTGCAAGACTCCTGTAAGATGGCTTAAGGTTTATCTCTACTTACAAGGACAAAGACTTTAAGAGCTGTTTTACTGACACTACTAAAAGCAGTGAAGAAAGGAGCTACTAAAGGCAGTGAATGAAGGATACAGAGAGAATTTATTGAAGTTATTTTGAATTATCTTAAAATACTTCTCTTCAGCATCTTCTTTGGAGGACTCCAATATTGTTTACATCTTATTTTACATTATAACTGCCTATATTTTATTTTCAGAATTCTTTTCTTTTCTCCCTTCCTTGATAACTGCTTTAATTTTCTAACTATGTCAGAAGCATCTGTCATTTCTCCCCTATACTATTAAAGACACTTAGAAAGGGAGCACATTACCTTTCTGGACTATCCTTAGTACTGACTATAAGTGATGGAAAAAGATTAGGCGAGATTCATGCAGTATGCAGGCACAGGTACACACACTTCTTTAAATTCATCTTCATTTGTTCTAACCTTTTCAAGACTCTTAACAGCTTCTCAGCTAGCTCTTTGCAATTCTAATGAATCATTTTCCAAAGCAAATAAAAACCTTCCCATTTCATTTTCAGTAAGTCAAGAAAGTGGCCAAGGCCAGGATCAAGAGCTCTTCAGCATGCTTTCAATTATTGTTCTCACTAACTCCCTTCCCTGACCACCCAGGTTCAACTCCCTCCACACCACAGCAGGGAATAAACCCACCCTTCTATGATGAAATGCAGTTCACTTCTCCCACAGGCACTCCCAGTGAGTTCACAGGGGAAAGGCTCAAGTGTAGCAGGACACTCGGCTATCATTTTCCTTGTGTTTAAAATATATAACCTACCTGTAAATTTGGAGGGGCGGGGGGGCAGGAAATAGAGAAGTAATATTACTCTTTGTATTGTCTCTGTACCTATCCTCTTTAATCCTCTCTATCTATTAATTTAGCAATAAAATATCATCAGCATCTCCAAGGTTTTGGTCTGCAATCAAATTTTAGTTCCAGGGAATTTAGCTCTCCATTTAGGTTCAGATCCTTGACATATAAAGTACTGCTCTAAAAATGTTGGCTTTTAGTGAAAATGCCACTTTTGCCAGGAATTTTACCCAGAGACCTGGCACATCTGTTATTTGTCTACAAACTAATAATCAGTAAGTAACTTTATTGTAAGGCTGCATAATCTTTTCAGATCCTGAAATAATTTATAGACCTCTACTAACTCAACAGAAGAGGAGAAATGCTGCAGTATTTTCTTAAGATGCTCAGGCAAAGACTAACTTAACATTAACTGACTCATCCGAACAAATGAGTAAAGGTATAATACTTCTCTCTAGTGTCTGTATAATACCTGTATCAGTCAGTAAAGAAATGCAATTGATCATTCAAAACGCAAACCAAATTTATTGACACCATCATGTCCCAGAAGTTGTGCCTTATACTTCCCCTCTGTCCACTTCCTGCAATGGTTTGTGAGTACATGAACAGCTCAGGAAAGGCAACCAGTGTTGCTGAGCACAGCGAGGCACTGGGCTGGAGCGCAGCCAGGCTCCTGCACAGAAGACATTGAGCAGCAGGTTTGCTTACTTACAGAAGAGCCTGGAGAATACCAGTCACCACCACCATCAAACATGGCTACAGCACTCATTTATAACTCTGACACTGCAAAAGCTCATTCAAGCCTCTAAGATCACTGAAGTCCACGTGCAGAGAACGCATTGTGGATGGAGCTGGACAGTGAAACGGCTGTGGGTAAACAGGACTGCTTCCTCTTTCTCACCCTATGTTCAGGATTAGCATTTCCTCAATACAGCAGCACATGGAAAGATCTGGCAGACAGTAACAATGCTCTGCCGCCTCTCAGCTTTTTACAAGGTTTTTCAGTTCTTGATCAGAAATCTGATACTAAAACTGAATCCTGAATATGCCTCAAACACCTGATTTCTCCAAGATTTTAGTTCCTATTCAACCAGCACTTGCAACAGCCACTTTACTCTAAAATCTTTCCGGAACTGACTGTGCCACAACTCACTGTTCTAAGCTAGATTTAGTAGTGATTACACTCTAGTACAATCTGAAGTACTCTCCCCATAATAGTAACTTTTCATATATTCAGACTATACTCACAGCACATTACTAGACTACATCAGCCTCACGTAAGACCAACCCGTGCTCTGCTAACCAGATCCGCTGAATCCCTACCAGCAATTCTTCCAGGCCTCCATTCCCCATGCAAATTAAATATATCTCTTTAGTACAGTAACTCTGCACTTCAGACACATTTTCTGCAGGAACTGCTCAGACACATCCCTCCAGCTCCCAGAACAAAAGAGGGGATCATCACTGCAAGATGATAGCCTCCAGGCTTCTTCACCCGAAAAGTTCTATAACTGTACTCTGTGACCACGTGGTCTCTTAACCTTTTCCACCTTAGTGAATCCAGTGCTGAATTTCATAACTGCAGATAACATAAGGTGATAAATGCACTTTTTCTTTTTTTTTGCAACCATTTGTGATCTAGCTAAAATAAACTACTTGTCCTGTGGTACAGTTTGTACTTCTCTCACCCACAAATCAAAGAGGATCATCTTTCCTCCAGTGTTAACCAACCAAGTTACAGCTAAAATGAATATAACTGTTGTTTCATATGTAAATCTTGACTGAAGTAAGATTTTATTACATACTACCTCTTGTTCTTACAAAGTTAGATCCACAGTTAAATTAATGCAGGAAAAAACCAAAAACCATTCTTACTCAAAGAAATAAACCTAAATTTAAATCGGACATAGGAAAGCTCTCACTGTCCCACCGCCAGCAGAATTTATTGTTATTAGCTATAAAAGCACTGCTACAAGTCTCAAAATCTTACCTACAAAGAAAGTTTTGTTCCATAATGACCATCTATAAAGGCACAATTTCACTAAATCACATGAAGGCAAACTTCAAGATAGATCAGCTGAGTAACAGCCACTGATAGCTAAAAAGTAACCAGCTGTAGCACTCTCAAACCATGAAGAACTTATAATACAGACTCATGTTCTAAAAAAAGCTAGATAGCAAATAAAGGAAAATATTAGAGCGTGGTGAGCCCCATCAAGCAATGCCAAGGTCTAACTGTGCTCTCCCAAGTCCTTGATGAGAAAAAGAGCCACTGATGACAGGCCTATATATCACAGACAATCAGATGTATTTTGGCTGGGCTGTGACAACGACCAGGAATTCTAGAGGGATGGCAAGGGGGAAGTCAAGGTCAAGAAGGCCAAAACTAGGTTGGGGCAATGCCCTCTGTCATGACCCATCCTCTGCCCCTCTTCCTGCATGCACAATGTCCCTGTGACCTGCCTGTCCACACATGCACATGGCTCCAACTCTTCCTGGTGATCCTTCAGACTCTACATACAAACCTCCCCGACAGCACGGTGTTGTTTGTGCAGGGACAGACAGGAAAACAGGAGACAGCATCTGTGGGGGTGAGACTGTTATGTTTGTTTGAATCTAATGTGATACGTGTCTTTCTGTGCGCAAAACGAATGAGTCAATACGTTTAGAATGCACCAACAGAAATGAGGTGTGGATGACAGACAACAAAGGCTTGGAGGAAAAAGGAGACAAAGTAAGCAAAAATTGATGCAGAGTGACTGGATAAGAAATTTAAGTGCTAAATGACTGGAGTGAGTTTTAGAGGGGAAACTGCACATGGGATTATGCAAATGCAAAATACAAAATGCAACGTGCAGAATGTGCCAGAGAAGGGGTAGGGATGTGTGCAGGAAAGACAACACAAAAAGAAGGACTAAGCGCCCAATTTGACAAGGTCACTGAGACTACAAAGTAGGAATATTGTTTTGGCTTCCAGACAAGACTAACACAATTTGTCAAGGTATGCAACAGCGATTTCTCTCTTTAGGTTTTTGTTTCAGCCCTGTGTAGCATTGATCCAGCTTAGCTGGAACAGCTGGAATCCAAAGGCTGAATGATTGCCAGGGGTCAGAACCCTCATAAACAGAGCAAACAAGCTCTTCCCTCAAAATAAGGTTGTGAGCCAGGGAAGAGCTAGGAAGCTCCCCTGGTACATAATCCTAACTGGTTACAGAACTTGAGTTTCACAGGAGACACAGAGATCCCCACCTCTACCTCCTAACCTGCTACCCTATGAGAAAAAAAAAAAATCTACCTCCTGCATTAACTTAAGGAGTGCACGAAATTCAAGTTTTCCATTTCCTATATGAATGTTCTATTTAGTAAAGCACTGAAGTATGGCCAAGTATTATGGACACAGTAACTGCCTGTCCTGGGTTACAGTGTATTCTATTACCATCCTCATGAGCTGTTGAAACCAGGTGCAGCAATGTTCCCTGCCTCCTCCCTCCGGACTATCTCCTGTTAATGGGCCCAACAATGCCTTGCCCTGTGACTCACCATCCCACTGTGAGATGCTCCGCCCAGGGGGAAGGAGCCAAGCATTCCCACCTGGATATAATCTGGGGGTTGGAACAGCACAAGCAGCCTTTTTCCACTGGATTCCCAGAGGACAAGAGCTACACAACCACCACTGGACTTTCTGAGGAGGACCAGACTTTTTCTACAAGATCACTGCTTCAACAGAACCACTTCAAAGAGCACTGCAGCTATCACCTAACCGGACTGCTACCACCACCCTGCCCAGCAGGGTGTCAGGTCGTACCCTGACTCTGTCAGGTTAAACCAGTGTTTTTGTATTATTGCTTTGTTATATATATACATATATATTAGTAAAAGAACTGTTATTTCTATTCCTCATATCTTTGCCTGAAAGCCCCTCAATTTGAAATTTATAATAATTCTGAGGGAAGGGGGTTGCATTTTCCATTCCAAGGGAGGCTCCTGCCTTCCTTAGTAGACACCTGTCTTTCAAACCAAGACACTGCACCACAAGCTCAGCCTTCAGATAAAGACAGCAAGACACAACTGCTCCTGGCAGAGTCTGCTTTGGCTGTTGCCTGCTAAGAGTTCCTGGAGCAAGCATGTCAGGAACAGTGCTCCTGCAGGATTTGTCCATCATTCCCATACGTTATGTTCTCAAACCATTTTCCATTCACAGTTCAGTCATTTCGCAAGGCTTTGCATTTCATCTAATCTGATTTTTATAAAGCACCAAAGCAGAGAAACATTTTATATGAGAATTTATTTTTCTGTGAGAAGCTGGTGTATGTCTGCCAGGCTGGGATCAATACAATATAACATTCCCCTCAGATAACTCTTTCACAAACTACTATTACTGTCATTTTTACCAGGACATAACATCATTCATCAGCCACTCTTTAGTAATCAGAGCTCCGCATTCCAAACAGTTATTGCACTTCTAACTAGCTGTATTTTCAGCATCGAAATAGCAGTTTTTTCTCATACTAAGGAAAAAAAAAGCACAAAAAATAACCCAAACCCCCAAACAAAAAAAACTTCCCACCACAAACAATAATAGTAGCTCAGACTACATGCTATATACTGCCTCTGAGCCTGTAAAAATATGTCAGTTGTCCTCAGACTGAACTTTTCACCTAGTCTGACATAAATCTGTCATAGCCTGACAAAAGGAACTTCAAATATCCACAGAACCTTACTGGCAAGTGCTTATACACTTATAAATCTTTAACTTTTGGATGTAGGCATTTAGCAATGTCCTCCAGTAGATCTGGTACTAAGGTCACACAAGAAAGCTGTGAGAAAGCAAATTTGAAAATGTTTACAAGACATTTATATACATATCTCCCTCTTCTCTTTGTTTTTCTTTACAACTCAGTAAAGAAATTTTTTTTATAGTCACCAGTCCCTCCTGCTCCAAGCCATTTAACTTTTAAAAAAAAGAAAGAACAGAATGTCAAATCAAAATAGCACATACATCATTTTTATAGTGTTCAACAGAGGAAGCATCTTCTCTAAATCTTGCTTTTCCTGTAGAATATGCAGATATGTTACTTCCCAGAAAATTAGGGAATGTATTTTCTACTTCAATTATGGCTAAGAATATTATATCACTTTACTCGGTGATGATTTCAACCAATAAAAACATACAAAGCTGTAGATCTAAGAGATGGACAAAGAACTTGGAACAGTCTTTGAAAATAACATTCCTTAATTATTTCCAGAGATATAAAGTCAGCACTTAGACCTCATCCAAACACAAATATTGCTTCTCATGCACAACTAGGAAAGTGTTATGTTTTATAACGTTTGTAAGATTTTATTTTAATGAAGGAGGAGGAACAATGTGAAGTTCTGAAAGGCGCTTGCAGTTTAATGATGGCACTCTTAGAGAGGCATGACAAAAACCTGCCCAATAAACAGCAACATGTTTCATATGGCAGTGGGCTGAACAAACTCATCATGCGATGACAGAGCACTCAGGGATCGATGACAAAGCCACGCACACTCCTTGCTACCAACGATCCAGCGTGAGAGAACGGAGATCTGCATGACAATGGGAGACTGAAAGGAAGCAAACTTGACTAGTCCTTTTTCAAAGACAGAAACCAAGCAATTAGTTCAGTCAGCTACACTTCAATTCCTGAGGAAAAACAATTACAGCAAATAATGAAGGACACTGTCTTATCCATCTAGAAATAAATCTAGGAATGAGTAATGGCCACCACGGGTTTGTCCAGATCAAGTCTTGCCAAATCAGTCTGGGTTTGTAGTCATAGGATTATTAGCAAATATCTCATAATACGACTACATTCTGACAGTCTCATGGGACTTCAACATAAATAAATGGGAAAAAAAAAGATTAAATTTCTCTGGAATCAATGGAGATTTCTTCAGAACAGTTACCAATGATTCTCTGCAACTACAGAAATGCATTAAATCATTTTCTGCAGGGGTCTGTTTTGGTTGGCTCAACTCCGGACCATAATTTTCATAAGAAAAGAGAAAGGGACTTCCTGAGGGGCAGGGAAGACAAGGAACTATTAGTGCACTGTAGGGCAGGATTTGAACTCAAAGTAATGTTCTTAAAGGGGTGTGCTGCTCTCAGACAGGATACAGCAAGGATGAGCACAAGTCATCACACGGAGGCAGGAACAGTCAGCTGCACAATGTATGACTTGAAACAACCAAACAGGCAGCACTTCACAGGAAAGTGAAAAGGCTCACCTCACTCCTGCTGCATAAAACTGCAGTGTTGTTTTTTTCCTTGAGACACTGCTGCCTAACAGAATACTGCAATTGTCATGTTATCCATTATCACTGCTCCATTAAGAACCATTCTCCTTAGACTCTGACCCCACTTACAATCCCCAAATTCAGGTTTTGTCCCACATTAGAATAAACACATCATCTGAAGTATCATTCTATTTCATTAGGAGGAAAAAAGTGAATTGGTTTCTAGTCTAGTGAAAGAATAGAGTTCTAATCTTAGGCGCTACTTTATCACTGAAATAAACCACTCAAACACATATCAAATTTCATATAGGAGACATCCATGGTACCACAGCAAATTTTCACATACAAAATCAGTGATGTATCCAAGTCCCCCATGGAATGCATTCAAAATCCTCTACAGCTTTTGAAGTCACGCCCTTTTAACATTACTTACTTAGTTGTCTCTGTAATTTAATTCCTAGCTGAAGATCTCATTTCCTTCCCACTGTTACACTCAATTTTGTATTGTTTGTTTGTTTGTTGTTAAATTACCTGGGGACTTCTTGGTTGAACTTAAAGCATCATCCATCCTTGGCTCCCAAGACATTTCAGCTACATTTATCAGAGACAAGACTAGACTGGAATCTTTTATCCAAACTGAAGACATTTTGGGCACAGCCAAAACTAATTCAGTTTCATAGAAACAGCAACAGTCTGAACTTTGGAAAGATGAGGAGAGGTATGACCTTTTTCCTCAGAGGTTTAGCATCCATGCAAAGACAGAAAAATCGCACACATGGAGATACAAATTAAAATCATTCAAGCCTGGCACTGAAAGACACACAAATCCAGCTGAACAACCGAGCTGTCAAAACTACGGCATAGGCTGGGGCAATGTTGATAGGGCATATGAAAGTCTTTCCCCTATCACTCTGAATACATAAAAAAATGATAAGCACAGGGAATATGAGCACTTTCAGGTGGGCAGGGAAAAGGAAAACCTCTTCACCCATTAAGCAAGCCATAGAGATACACAGGACAGACAGACGCAATGACCAAATGACAGAGCTATAATCATGGAATTACTAAAACAACTCAGGTGGCTGCGAACAGAATCGTCATAATTTTTCGCTCTCTTAGCTACTGAGACTAACTTGTTGTTTGCTTTTTTTAAAAAATGAATGCATAAATCGACTATTTTAATTACACAACAACACGATAGATGTTGTTCCTATGTCAAGGGGAGATAAGCAGCTAGAATACTGGAAACATAACCTATAGTCTCATTTTATAATTAATACTGTGTGACTATGTATTAAAGGAGAAAACAAAAGAAGGCATTTTCAGAAAACTAACGGAATCAAATGCCTATATGTCCTTAAAATTACTTTGGAGTAATTACTAGGCTTCACTGAAAATTCCTAAACAAGATCTCAACACATTCAACCCGAAAATCTGAAAGATTAGGCAGTGGTAGAGTGGTAAATACAAAAGTGAATTAATTCACCCATTTATTAATCCAGGATGGCAATTCAAAAGACATCATTCTGCCTTTACCCTCAAACACACAGCCAAATGTACTGTCATTTTTAAGTCTGGAGGAAAAAAAGTGAAATCTCATTCAACTGCGTTCAATAGCACAAGCCATAAAAATATCCATAATTCCTGCCCTTTGATTTGCATTTCAGTTCTTTCACCTTTTTTCAAAAGGCATGGATAATGGACAGAAAGGCTACAAGCAGTGATTAATGTACTGCACCTCTTAACTAAGCTATTTCAGTAGTTAATTGTCAAAAACATTCATTTTCTGGTTTGAACTTGTCTGACTTCCATCCACTGGATATTGTTATATTTCCATGTACTAGAAAAAGTTTTAGTTAAGTACCTCTATTCCTGACATTTCTAAGCCGTAACCTTTTCCAGATAACTTAAGGAGCTCAGTCATGTAGCTTTTCTATCATCATGCTTGATTTCTCGACAACAAATAATTCACCCTGAACTCTCTCCAATTTTCAGCATACTTTTAAAGGGTTTGCCATAAAGTAAACCTGCCAGTTGATAACGGATAATCTCTTTTGAAAATTTGTCTCCAGTTGCTGGAGTGGAGCACTTTGGTGAACAAATCTCATACTGTGCAGGTTTTGGCTAGGGTATAGTTAATTTTCTTCACACCAGTATGGGCTGTGCTTTGGATTTGTGCTGGAATCAAGTGTTGGTAACACAGGGATGTTCTGGTTGTTGCCGAGCAGAGCTTGCACAGAGCCGAGGCCTCTTCTGGCCCTCACCCCACCAGTGAGGGGTTGGGGGGCACAAGGAGCTGGGAGGGGACACAGCCAGGACAGCTGACCCCAATTGACCCAAGGGATATCCCAGACCATGTGGGGCCATGCTCAGCACATAAAGCTCGGGGAAGAAGAAGGAAGGGACATTCAGAGAGATGGAGTTTGTCTTTCCAAGCCACCGTTACATGTGATGGGGCCCTGCTCTCCTGGGGATGGATGAACACCTGCCCAACCATGGCAAGCGGGAAATTAATTCCTTGTTCTGCTTTCCTTGTGTGCTTGGCATTTGCTTTATCTGTTAAAATGACTTTATCATCCCAGAACTTTTCTCAGTTTCACTCTTCTGATTCTCTCCTCCCAAAGTGAACAATCAAAGGTGAAGAATAAAAGTGCATTTAATCCATTTTAACAAAAAGAAATACCATTTGACTGAAGAAGCAAGTCTTCGTTCAAAATTAAAACTTTCAAAATGCAAATTTGACCTGTATGATCATGAAGCCAGCTCCGGTACTGATAACGAGGGACTGCGTGAAACGACAGGGAATGGCTCTGCTCCATCTACTGGAAGCATTATTTACCATGAGCTAAGTAAATTACTGTGTGCCCCATAAAAATCTTTGATACAGCCCTTAACTCCTTCAGTTTCCAACACAACTTTTTAAAACATTTCTAAATACGACAATTATCAGAAAGAAATCCTAAAAAGATTTTTTAAATGGAATAACCAAAATGATTTCCCATAGATTCAGTCCTTTAACACACAATTTCCTTGAAGGCATACAATCAATATCAAACAAGCAAACCTTAAATTAGAATACTTTACAACAGGATACTGCTCTTGTGTGTTTGCACATACTAAAGTCCTGGTGTCAACCGTAAGATGACCACATTGATGGAGGCTTCTAGTCAAAAACTGAGTGTATTTGGATTACAGCCAGCACTGCTGCAGGCATCCTAAAGGCACTGTTAGCACTAAGAACAGCAGCATCAGTGGCAATTTTTCAGTTTGACAGGTGCTAAATACCACTGAACTTCATTATAAGTCCATTTTTATTGTAGCTATTGCCCAACACTCCTTAAATTACCTTACCGTAAGATAATTGTAATAAATGGCCTTAAACCAGTGCCACTCTAGCTGAACAATATATGGACAACCTCCCTTCAACAGGAACAAAGACATACATAAGAGAAAAGGAAGCAGGCACCTACTACAGTATCCCAAGAGCAGAGCTGGAATCTATCACTGAGTCCATCCTATCCCCAAGTGCTTTACCATTTTGTCCTCTCATTTCCTCTGAAAATATTCATATTGCAAAGGTGTTAATATTTAGGTTGATACAAACCAATGTAACATTTACTTAGCTTTTTTTGGAAACATTCTAGGAAGTCACAGAGCAAGAGAAGAAGTTTTAGTACTCATTGTGGCATGTAGCTATTCGTTTTAGTCAAATTTCAGAGATGAGACACTATCAAGACAATTAAAAGCTTGTTTTAAATCTAAGGAATTTCCAGACTATCTCCTGGACAAGAAAGGAAATCTACACTTCTCAGACACAGGTAGCTCCTGGCAGGCTTCAAAATGGCAGCCTGGATATAAACTGATATTCTCAACCCAAAGGAATTTCTTTAATGGATGCAGCCCAACCATCACCCCAAACAAGTCTGCCACTTGTATACTGCTACCACTCGTTGTAGTTTGGTCTATATTTATTAACCAAACATGGGACATTTTGAACATCCTTTAAAAAGCACAGTTTTGATTTCCCATTTGTCCTGTAAACTTGACCACTGAAGACGTACATTGCTATATTGCACTTCATGGCTCCTGTCTGAAGAAAAAGGACAGAAGCAAATAACTGTATTTCTTTCAAAAGCAGCATTCATTGCTTTCAGCACATAAACCACTTATTTTACCACAAATGGATTTACATTCGTATTACATACAAACATTTGTCTCCAAACAGATGCAGTTACTCAGCATTTTGCTGAGTGGGACTATGAATACAACCTTAACCTAACACAAGTACATATAAACTGTTATCAATTAAATGTGCACACTCCACAAACATGTCACAAACTCACCACAGCTTCAGTCCCAAACCAGGTCTGTGATTTTTGGACAGTAATCAAACCAATTCTCAATCTTTTCACAGAAAGATCCCTTTCTTTTTAAAGCAGGGCAAAATTCAAAATATCTTGTACACCACATACATACATACATGCACTTTTCAAGTCCCTCACTGCAGATTCTTCAGCAAGTTCTATTGACATGAAAATCTCAGTGTCAACAAGCAGGCAAAATACTCCTCACCATAACCACATAACTACAGCTCAGGTAAGCAATGCAAATTACCTAACACACAGGTAATCTAATCAATTACCTGATATAAACTGCTGCAAGTGATCTGCCCCAAGCACATGAACTGTTTGACAACACTGACACCAAGTGACAGAATTCAAGAAAACACAAACCACAAGGACCCCCACATAGAAATGTTACAGCATTTTACCCTCATGCTCTGGAAGAGGCAAAGTCTTATTTTATCAAGAGAAAAAATCAGTTAATACCCATAATGACAGCTGACATTTTCACATGAGTTATGTGTAAGTGACAGAATATCCCACATTAAACATGTGTTAACAATTCCATTTAACCTTGATGTTGCAAACACAAGTCTAAGACTATGTACACTTCAAAGTTTTATGCAACCTAACCTCATAAATTCATTTCTAAAGAAGAAATAGTCGTTTGCATGCACAGTAAGTATTGGACACATTAACTTAGAGGAATTTGGTTCATTTTTCAAGTAAAAGAATGCAAATAGTACTTCTATACACTTCCATTTAGAAAATTATGTGTTAATGCAACATTTAATAGTCTGCTAAGTCTCACTTACTTGTTTTGCCTGTGCTCCTCTCTGCTGAGAAATCAAAACTCAGGCAGTCAAGCATCATATGCATTAAGTAGACTTGGCCCACCTCCTGCTGCCTTACCTGACACTGCACAAAGCAGAAAACCCAACTGACAGAACAATAACTCCATCAAACACAGCAGTTTTACCACTCATGATGTCTGTGCCCAGCATTCTGTCTTCTTACAAGCTTCCATGGTCTTACCTGCTGACGTTTGTACGCCAAATAATCAAGATTTTCCAGATCTTTTTGAAACTTTTGGTAGGTTTTCTGTAGATCAGATTTACTGGATACATTTCTTAAAGATTCAAATGTTCTTTGAAACTGTGAGAGCAAAAAACAAAACAAAACAAAACCAACAAAAAATTATCATTCATACAGTTGCTGTGTTTCACTCTGTATTACAATTCTTTTTTCTACTAAATGCTAAGGCTATTGAGCTGTGTCACCTCTAACCTTCTGTGTACTCCTACAGTTTTGTTTTGAAACCAAACAAATTCAAAGCATTCAAATTCAATTTTCATTGCATTGTACATTCACCAATTTTCAAAGCATTGCACATATGCCCTTCTCAATTAAATGAAGTCCTCTAACTTCATAGGTCAGACAAAACACAAACAATCAATCTCTAAAGGTGAGTTCTTTTTCTATGCGAAGTTCCAGGAAGTAATATATTCACATAGATTTAAATACTTTCTTTTCAACTAAGAAAAGTGTATGCAACTTTATACAGGCCATGAACTCATTCTATCAAGTGTAGCAGAAGAACTTCAAAATCAGAACTTAGAAAGGGTGCTTCTTATCAAGTTAATTTACTTAAGAGTAATTTAAGACTGGATAACCACCTCGGGCAATGTGCTCACATTCTGCATGAAAACTGTGACAACTCCCATTATACTTCATTATAGACCTTACTTTTAAATTTAAAACTTCTTTCGTGCATACACTATTATTAAAAGTAGGACAGGTATTTTCCAGAGATGCACAGTGCCAGCCCAGCTGTAGGAACCGTAACAGAAAGGTTAAGGTTTGTGTGAGAGGACAATGGGAGGTCCAGCTTCCTTGCTGCCTTCAGGAAATCATGAGCCTTCTCCTCTGACTTTCTCTGTTTTCTCAGTTGTAAATATTCTTCTTCACCTCATGAGCACGTGACAGCTGCAAAGCTGTAGGTAGTTCAGCAATATTTTATCACTGTGATTACCATCAGAAGCAAGTCTATAAACATGTATTTACACTGATAACATCAGGAAGAACTACATGCTTGTAAATCCTTCCAAAATACTGACTTAGCCTACTACAGTTACAGGCCCTCTAGATGAAGTATCTAATGTAGATGAGATTTAAGCTCATGTGCGGTACCTATGTCCAGGCAATGAGGCAATGGACTGCTTTCCAGTCAGTTCTGGAAAACCAAGAACTTCAGTAGTAAGTACAGCCCACACTTCTCTACACCTTTGCTTAAACTACAACCACTGGGTTGGAAAAATGAACCACTGGAGTAGAAGGAAAAAAAAACCTGAAAGCCAAACCTCCACTCATCCTCTGTCTCTCTTTAAGAAGCTGACACCATAACTGACAGCCAATGCTGACCTTGGATGTGGAGTGCTCCAGAGCCCCTCATTCCTGAGTATTTGACTAAGCTCAAGCCCAAGCTGTACCTGATGCTGAACAGCTTCCAGGTATTTCTTGTTGGGGATAATAAGCAGCTGCAGTGGATTTCCACTGACAATTTACAACAACTTGCCTGGAACCTTCAGGCAAGTCAGCACTTCTTGTTTGCCACTCAGCAGCCTTTATTTCAGTCTCACTGGTCTCATAGCCAAAAGGCAAGTTAAGGCAGCGTTTACATCTATTTGTAATTTATCTTCCTCTACCTCATTCAGCACCACTAGAGGTTAACTGGAGACTTTCTAACTGCATTTGAAACATTTGCTACCAAAAAAATAAAATATAACTTTCTCACTCAAAGTATACGTGCCTGAATTCTGTACCAACATGGCTGACAGGACACACATGCTGAGACAAAATGGCAATACTCCCTATTTTTTCCTGTTTGACTTCATTATCTTCTATTTTTTGTATGATTTGTTGTTTTCACATTTTATCTCTGCTCCAGAGTTGATCTCAAAGCCTTGTATTTGCAATATTTGCTTTCATCAATTCCCACTCCTGGGTAACCCCTTAGCTGGAAGCAACTTAATTACAGCATTTGCAAATAAGACCTGAGTTCAGTTTAAGGTGACCAAAGCACTCCATAGTGCTTGCTTTTTTTCAAGTGCGTAAGAAGCTGCTCATAATGTCTCTGTCAAGTTCATCATACACCTTCTGCTTCAAACCATGACATATTTCTCCAGAATTTAGCCCAAAGCTGTTGCACCCTGTTGTGGGATTGAATAATACAGGGATAAGGCCTCTAATGATTCCCAAACTCACTAAAAGAACAGAAGGTACAGTCTTTTCTTGAGGTGTCCTCATTTTTTTATTAGATAATCATCAACATGTTAGACTACAACACAGCTGTACAATCATCATCATCCTTTTAAAGGTGTACTTAATCCCACAGCTTCAATTCTTCATTGGCAGGAGCTCTGCTAGCAACATCACTCACTTCCTTATATCCTGAAGCAACCTAAACATTAATAATGCATTTGGCTCTCTGGAAAGAGATATAAGAATCAGCATGAGACCATGAGCAAATACAAACCAAATGTGTAACTATAAGGGCAACATGCTCCAATAAAATAGATGGGTAATTGCCAGAACATCCACATCTGTCTTTAGATGCAAGGGAGAAACACTTTTAAACAATTTAACTCAAAAGTAAATAAAAAACCAACCAAGCAATTTTAAGGAAACATAGATAAGGTCTTTCCACCGCCATCAACAGGAAATCAGAAAAATGTGCCTTGGACACACAAAGGTTATCATCGCATGTGTTAAACTTAAAACTACATCTGGATCTTTCTGCATCGTACTTCTATCAGTGTGAACCAGCATTTTGGGGTGAGTGGTAAAAAAACCTCTCTCATCTCTCCTGACTAGAGGTGAAAAGAAGTATTAGAATTCCTGACCTTTCTTTCTCTCACTAATAACCAAATATAAATAATTATAAGAGATTCACAAAACCTCTTTTCTGTCTGTCATGTTTTCAAAGTGCTTTGAACAGTTTCTGGAAGGTGAGAAGTAGCATTCCTTTACTACTTTTGCTCTCTGCAGCACTACTTGGCAGCTACCTGGACTGATTTTCCCTCTGTGGTAAAATCACATCTCTATGATTTTATCAGAGCTGCTTCTGTCTGTCAAGTTACCATAGATAACTTCATAGCACAGACATTGCATAGACAGCTTCGTAACTTAAACAGAAGAACGTGACTTTATATTCACTAACATCACAGCACTCCTTTCACAAAAAACCCCAAACCCACCACAGAGCCCAGCACCCTGGCCCTAAAACACAGGGTGGGTAACACAGCAGCCCCAATGTCCTGAGCATGCACCATCAAGATGTGACTGAACGAAGGCTCTGTGCTCATCCGACTGCAAACCAACACACAGTGCATGTTTCAACTAAGTGAAGCAACTCTCACAGTCCCACTTCAGGTATCACAAAGCAACAAATACCATCAAAACTCTGAAAGTGATGAAGATCATAAACGTGGACAGGCCAGAAGAGTGTTATTAATGCAGTCTCTTCGGAAGTATGGTGCTCCTGATTGGGAAGGTAAAGTCCTGCAGCCTCCTCTCAGATAATGACTATGGTTTATCTAATTAGTAAGTATAAGAACTGTAAGCATAAGAACTGAATTTCCTACGGTCTCACATCTTATACGTTGCAACGTCAAAGATGAGAGGTGAGCTCTGACTGAAGTTTCTTCTGCAGTAAAGCAGATTAACAGCTGAGAATCCTCTGCTGTCTTTATAAGCTCCTGACTTAGCATTTTTGAGCTTTTTCTCCACTATCCTTCTACTTACTTTCAGGAGCCTTGGAACTTCTGCTTTGCTGTCATACGTAATGAAAATGAGGCAATGAGATCAAAGAAAACAGGCTGAGACAGAGTGGCTGCACATATCAAAAGGAAATTATATTAAACTCACTAACCATACTAAAATTTTGATACTACTTAAGCTAAAATTTACTGTGTTTCATTTTCAACATAAGCCATGAAAATTAATGGCTTACCAGCTAAACAAGAGGCCAGGACACAAAATTATTAGATTATAAACGTGCAGTGCAAAGTGCTTCATTGCTTACAATTCAGAAATGTGGGAAGGGACATCATTAAATACAGAGTACGAAGTCATATTTCTGGTAACCACCTTACAATCTCCACAGAAACAGGAAGAGGGATGGGGGGCAGCAGATCCTGCTTCTCCAGTTTGTGCATGATGCTACTGGACAAAACGCATACCTTTAATGTCACTTGCCTGGGAGTCTAGCTAAGTTTTAAGGATGATGTAATCAACGGGCCTGCTCCACTTCCTTTACTTGGTTTCCTTCTACACAGTTGGTTCAGATTTAGGGCCAGTGCTGCAAAAAGTCACTCTGTTATTCACAGATTAGGAGATATGGCTCTTTCTTATTTAGAGCTGCACAGATTAAAGGGTATTCGTATTTCAGAGTATCAATAGAATCATCTTCCACTGCACAGAGCAGCACAGTAGCAATTAAGTACTTTTTCCATTGGTAAAATATTTCTCTTTATTTTCATATGGATTAATATAAGTTGAATTAAGGACAAGACGCAAATTTTACTTCCACTCTGACATAAGGAAGCTGTCCATTGAAAAACACCTTCCTCTTTTAATAAGGTACTGGTTCTTTAAAAGACTAAATTACACTAAATGTACTATTTTAAATTACCCAGAGATATGGTTGGAAAAAAACCATTCACAACCTCTCTTAAATTCCAATTACTGAACACACACACTTATGAGAAAAAAGCTGCTCTTCTTATATTTTGCTGTAATGGAACAGGCAATGTGCCTCCTTTGGAGAGGTTTACGGAGAGCAGCTCACAGCTTTTTCCATTCAGAAAATATCAGATGATTTTGCCATCACTTGAAGAAGGTCTGAAGACATACACTGATGATAAAGCAGATGATGTTTGTTTTGTATGCATTTCCTTATTTCTGCCTCTCAAAGCACAAAGGAGTCATAAAATAAATTTCTCTAGATCAGAATGATCTCTGCACGCTTGAATTGTTGATCAGACAAGCCATTCCACACTACACTGACTTTGTTACTATACTACCAATAAATAATGTGCCAGGAGAAGATGATTTCCCAAGATTATTTTCCCAACCTAGAATTTGCCTTCCTATATTGGCACTCTAGAGAAGGAAATTTCAGAACATCACTTCCATATTATTCTCTTAAAAGCACTGCACTTCAGGGGTTAAGGGCATGCTGCTGTAGAAGCCAAAGACAGTAACAAACACTCTGAAGGGAAGCCTTTAGCACTGTTCTTTCCCTGACAGGTTCAAAGAGAGTCGACTGCAATGGAGCCCTGGTCACTGACTGGAGCATGCAGGCACCTACACAGTCCAAAAAATTATTTCAAATAGGCCTCAGCTTTTCTAATATCCCACCTCCCAACTTTCCCAAAATAATTTTCCAACTTCATCACCAGACACAATATGCATTTCTCAGAATCAGCTGTACTTCTGACGACTTCAAGCATTCTGTATTAACCTCTGCTACAAGCCACCTTTACGTCACAGATCTCCCCATGCTTTATGTTTAGAACTTAACTTATTCCATTCTGAACTTATTATCCCACAGCTTGACAATTATTTATTTTTACAAGTAACAAAGGAGCAGTCAAGAGGCCCCTATACCAAGCACAGAAGTGGATCCAGATTCCTGTTGCACTCAAAAGGATGCTCATTTTGAAAAAGCCAACTCCTAAAAGCAATTCTTTGGAAGCTGCTTTTCCTCTGTTATTTACTGCACATCACAGAGTGCGACGGAATTTGCAGAGTGTGACGATAAACACTGTAGCCCTGCTTCCAAACAACTGCATCCCACGTACCATAGACCAGCCTCTGACTGGTAGCAAGAATCTCTGTTTGATTGATGAGAAAGTAAATAGGAGTATGAACCAAAGGAGAAGCCAAATCTTCTCTCAAAGACTCCTGTCACCTCCCTACTACTCCTTACACTCCAGGAGTGCCCTTGCCATGGGAGCGACCCATGCCCAACAAAGGGAAGGTGGCAAGAAGTTAGAATTTAATCTGGCTACTGCTGTAAAAGACAAGGTTTCTATAACACATTAGGAACAAATGGAGGGCTAAGGACTATCTCCATCCTTTACTACATGCACAGGGAAACATTGTGACAAAGAATGAGGAAAAGTCTGAGGTACTGAACGCCTTCTATGTCTCAGTCTTTAGTAGCAGGACCAGCTGTTTTCCAGGTACTCAAGTCCCTGAGGTGGAGCACAGGGATGGGGAGCAGAATGAACCCCCCGCAATCCAAAGGGAAATGTTTAGTGCCCTGCTACACCATGTAAGACTCACACAAGTCCACATGTCCAAGTGATCTGTCGGAGGGAAGGAAGGCTCCACACAGGGACCTGGATCAATTAAGCACAGTTCTGGGAATTGAACCAAGTCCCTAAACCTGAAGCACAGGGCAGCCTGAGATAACTTTGCTCTTTCATTCCATGTAACCGTACCAAGTTCCCGCTCAAAACATTTTTAATGTTGATGAATACTCCGCAGGGAACGGACGAAGAGACAGCACTATGCTCACAGGGCCCAAGTTCACCAGTTGCTTCTTATCTCTAGCCATTCTCTTTTTTCTTCCCTGGCAAGAGTTTTAAATAACTCTAAAAGCAAGCATTCTAGAAAGACCATGCTGTCTGAGGCATTCATGAAAAATATGAAGACTTACACGGTAAATCTACAAGCATGACAAGAAGGGGAAAAAGGCAGCTAGAACACGTTGGCTCAGCATGATCTGAAACCGATCAGAGAAAGACAGACTGCCAATGCTCTTTGAATGAAACTCTCCAAACTTGTTACTTTCCTGCTCTTCTCTTCTGATCAATAAATTCAAGCAATTCCATTAGTCTGTTAATTCACTTAATTAAATAATATCGAGCATCACTAACCATAATGGATGAGCTGCTAACACAGCTCTGAATCAGAGAGTGCAATACAAAAGATAGTCCTTTGTCTGACTACATTTTTCACAACTCAGTTGTTTTTTTAGAGACTTCAAACACTTTAAGTATGGAAACTCAGACAGAGATAGCTATTTATTGAAACTCTTCCCTGTTTAAAAAAAAAAGTTGTTTAAAGAAGGAAAACATTTCTTTATGGTGTTATGTACTTTATTTTTCTCAGTGAACTCTAAAATGATCTTCCTGTTTGCACTGCACTCTCACACTTACAGGACTGTGAATTCCACAAGTGGCCAGAAGCGTTCTTCTGTGCCAGAATGTGATCAGTCACTGAGAGTTTGTACTGACATCTACTATGCATTATTTACACACACATTTATTCACACTTTGCTTGGTGAAGATCTGATAGAATTCATTGCACAACCAAAATCCTCTCCACTTTATTAGCAAAACTTTTACAAAAGCTAATTTCCTGTTCACAAAGGTAGGTTTTTGAACATTTGGTTTGAAATTCCTGCCAGGATTATCAAATCCTTTCAAACTCACTAACATGTTTTTTCTAGTTTTAAAAAGTCACATTTCAGTATTTTCATCATCACACACTGTTTAATATGAAGACTTTATTACACAGAGTTCAAAAACAGTCCTAAGTCTATGCAAAACGTTCAGAAAACAATATTCTTAGAGACTACGTAAATTGGAAGGAGGTAGCTGAGGTTCATCCTTTTTTCCTAGATATACTTCAACAGGCAGATGTGACAGTAACACTAGACGAGGCTATGACAGCCAGTCACAATGTCTGTGTTTTCTTTCTGTTTTTATTCCCAGGTTACTGAGGAAATTAAAGTTTAATGATTCAGAGTGTATTCTGTCAGTAGAAAAAGATATAGTTTTAAATGCCAGTGTTGGAATGAGCTGATTTTAGTGAGTGACCAAGACTAAAAACTTTCAGCACTCTTTGATAAATGGGTTTGAAAAATACTAGATACTTAAATAGGTAAGTGCCTATTAAATACTTCCATACTGAGCACGATCTCACTAACACTGTACAGAGTTCTTTGATGATGCTGAACCAACTTCTTTTATTTTATACATGCAAAGAAAGAAAAGGTCCTTGATTAGAATTTTTATGTCTTTTATTCTACTATTAATTTTTTTAATTTTTCAAATTAATTTTCGCTTAGTCCTTTCTAGTGTCTTCATTCTACCCTATGAAAATGATAAAGCTCAGAGACATGGAAATAAAGAGCGACAAAACTTCTCATCTCTTAAATGATAACAGCTGTTAACATCCATGTCTGAAGAAGAGGATAATGAGGTAGAAGTATTAAGGTTTTAGAGCAAGCGCAAAGAAAAACGGCTAATGACTTTTAAGGAGTTGATTTTCAAGGCACATGAACATGCAAAACCCAAGAATATTAGAGCTGATACAGCAAAGACAAGGTCTACTTTGACACTGTGTGAATACAATGGCTTTTTATGGGAGCAAGTCCATGTTGAAGGAAAATTGAATTCCTAAGGGACTTTTAAAGTAAAATTATTTAAATTAAAGACTTAGAATAGAGCCAAGTTGAAATTCATTAAAATATTTAATTCCATTTAAATCTGGCTCAGTTAGCTGTGACCAAAAGTTGTTAGCAACTAAAGGAATGTTCAATAGCATATGTTGAAATTACACTAAGTCGATTTCCTAATTAGATGTCAACATAAAAGGACACCATTACAGCTAATACCACTGCTGGCAAGTTCAACAGCCAAGGCAGAGACTAAATAAATATGCAAAATGTAACACTCTCCTCTAAGAACTAGGGTGAGTCTTTTTGCACAGGCATCACAGAGAGTGTTATACCACACTAATTTATCCTAAGGGTTCATTTACAAATTCAGTTCTCACTCCTATTAAGAAGAAGTATGGAAGAAGATGACAATGTAACGGCACTCTTTGCAGAGCTGGAGTTTTTCCTGAATGATAGTTTGCATTCTTTCACCATTTTCCATTACTGTTTGTTTTCATTTTCAGATGGAAAACATGAAGTGAATTAGACAGCTGTTTAGAAATACTGAAACTCCAGCAAG
Organism: Rhagologus leucostigma; assembly: GCA_013397725.1. Classification (NCBI taxonomy): domain Eukaryota; kingdom Metazoa; phylum Chordata; class Aves; order Passeriformes; genus Rhagologus; species Rhagologus leucostigma. Next base: position 1,199,522 of record VZTD01000109.1, on the reverse strand, counting down.
GAAAACCACCTAATTTTAGTTCTCACATGTAAAACATACTCAATACATCTCTGAAGAGAGCATCTAGGAATATGAAAATAAGTATTAAAAATGTAATAGACTACCATGAAAAAAAAATCATAATTTAAGAAAATTTTCCACAAACAGTACAAAAGACATAGGCCACCCCTCCCACAGCTGACAAATTTAAACATATAGTACAACACTGAAGCTTCTGCAAGTCAGTGTTCATTTAGCCTGTGGTGCATCTCTAACAGTCCTCAGTGGTGGATCTTTCAAACCAGTACTGAAATCCACACAAAATCGTTTCATTATGAAATAATTTTCCTACTCTGATTTGGAGCCAAATTTTCATTCTCTCATCCTCACCAAACTAAACTTGCTTCAACAAGGTCCTCTAAGTCAATGTGCTCTCTTTAGGCATGAGGCATTATTAGAGGTGGCACTGATTATTCACCTCTGCCCTGAAATATCAGGAAGTCAACAGAAATTCTGCAGTTTTATCAACCTCTTATAAATCACTGAAGGTATTAGGGGAAAAAAGGAACCAAAAATAGATCCAGTATGCTGAACTGCAAGTAGATGAGCTTTTCTGGTCCATTCCACAGATCTCATCTAGAATCTACACTCACCCCAGTTGCCCAGGTGTTATGTGCATGAGACCTGCAAGGCTCAAGCACAGAATGAGTTTCCCATGCCAAAAAAGCCCTGAGCAGTCACACCTGTGGCTAACAGGAGCCTGAGGTGAGGGCAGCGTTACTCACCACAGTCAGGTGCTGCAGCAGATAGGCCACGTCCACCATGTCGGCCAGAATGAGGAGCCTGGTGACAGCTGCCAGCAGGGAACGAGCTGCTGGGACAACAGCCTGCCTCCTGGGCAGGGAGCAGGGATCACTGGTGAACGCCTCTGCTGACACCTGCAAGGCCTGACCTGCAAAAGGAAGACAAATTCCCTTAGGCTGGATCACAACACCCAGGAGAAGTCACTGAAGTTCTGTCAGTAATTTGGCAAGTCACAAGTATTGCTGATAAATTCACTGTCTCTTTGTTGCTCTAATGCCTTGAAATGAAGGCCAATTATTACAGATCGCGCAGGTTAATGTTCCACATTTTCCATGATGTTCCCTTTCTGTTCTACTGCATCACTTAATTCTGAAATAATTCCCTTGGTCTTCACGCTATTACTCTTAACTGTACACAACAAAGCCAGGGGCTTTGTTAAACTTTTCTAGTCCCTACTTGTTATATTACTATGTACTTTGGTGTCCTTGCTATTAAATAATTCCTCACAGAATTATTTAATGGAATCAAATATTGCTCTTCTCATCACAAATATAAGTTAATGGAATGAAAACCTCATACACTCAAACATCTGACTGACATAAAGCGAAGTCTGTGCCATGGAGCTAAGTGACTGCCAGTAGAAAACAATATACTGCTCTCTAACATGAACTTTGGTAAATGAAATTTAACAATACAGACAACAGTAACAAACACCATAAATACCTGAAGGGAGGCAAAAAGGACATGGAGCCAGACTTTTCTCAGTGGTGCCCAGCAACAGGGGCAGAAGCAATGGGCACAAACTGACACATGGGAGATTCCACCTAAGCATCAGAAAATGTTTTTTCACTGCAAGAGTGACTCATCAGTGGCACAGGCTGACCAGAAAGGCTGTGGAGTCTCCATCCTGGGAGGTATTAAAAACCTGACTGGACATGACTGGGCAGACTGCTGGCCCTGCTTGTGCTGGGGCATTGGACTAGATCACCTCTAGAGGTCCCTTCCACCCTCCAACATTCCGTGATTCTGTGAGCAAACACAAGTCAGAAGAGTCTGAACATGACCAAGCCCTTAGGAATGAGTGTGACATAAGCTGGGATGACCAGATGAACACGGATAAAATCGTAACCCTAAAACAGAGCCATGAGATGCAGGCTAGACAGACAGGAGCTACAAGTACAAACAGCAGAAAATGACAGCTCCAAAAACAGGATGTTAAAACTTTCTTAAACTGCAGTAGACAGCATGATAGTCTGATGCACTTTCATCTATTTTTATTGTAATTCCTATCAAGTGGATATTCTTCCATAATTACATTTGTCACAAACAATGAAACACAAAAAATGCCCTTTTAGTGCCACAAATAGGGATTCAGACAGACAGCAGTATTCATAGTATTTCAATTATCTTAGACAATCAAACAAAAAGCAATTCCAAGAACCAAAGCCAGGATATATCATAACTACACAATTACTGTCAGGCAGATATTTCCAAGACTCTGTTCAACACACCCAGATAGATGACTCCCAAAGTAAATGGTATTCTACCATCAGCTGATCAGCTACTGACAGCTACTGCTGTGTCAAATGACTGTTACTTACATGTGCCTACAAAAATCTCTGCTCAGGCACAGAAAGATGTAAAGTCACTCTTCAGACACAGGTAATTTTTTAAAAAGTTAGAGGATTCATGCACTTTATTGAGCACCAAAAATATCCAAAAACTTAGATGAAAATTCCTTTAAAATAAGTCAACTGTGAGCCTGTTGGCAATTAGCTGACAGCTCGTGCCAGGCTGTGTCTGTACAGACTGCAACAATGCCACCAACTGCAGGCAGTGAGCACCCCTCAGAGACAGCGTTCAGCATCACACTGACAATAGCCAAATGCTCTTCATTGGTTTAGGAAAGATCAACAAAATTATGCTTTCTTCTTTTATTTCTTTGAATAGATTTTTCTCTCTCCTTTCTAAATCCCATCCAAGCACCACATTTTTCTCTCTTCTATTTGTATTTACAACTGGCTTTCTCCTCTCACTTTTTTTATTTTTAACTGCAGCAGTGTGAAATGCACATGGAATGCAGTGAACTTTACGCCATTCTTGTGTCCTCCCACAAGGAGATATTGTTGCCAAGAAAGTCCTGTCACCCACTCCTGAACTACACTGTTAGAGGCTGATGGATTTACAGTTCCAGAGAAACACAGTTGTCAATAGGAGCTCATTTACTAAGGGGGAGACAGACATACCAAAATAAGTAAAAGGAGAGAATTTCAAACATTTCAGTCTCAAACTTGAGAGAACTGAAATACAAACAAACAAGAAAAAACCCACAATGGTTTATAATACAGAATCCTAGAATGGTTTGGGTTGGAAGGGACCTTAAAGATCATCTAGTTCCAATCCCCCAGCCATGGGCAGGGACACCTTCCACTATCCCAGGTTGCTCCAAGCTCCATCCAACCTGGCCTTAGACACTTCCAGGGACGGGGCAGCCACAGCTCCTCTGGGCACCCCGTGCCAGTGCCTCAGCACCTTCACAGTGAAGAATTTCTTCCTAATATCTAATCTACATCACCCTCTGTCAGTTTAAAGCTTTTCCAACTTGTAGAAAGTCCCTCTCCAGATCTCTTGTAGGCCCCCCTTGGGTTCTGAAAGACTCCAGTAATGTCTCCCCAGAACCTTCTTTTCAGGCTGAACAAGCCCAGCTTTCTCAACCTGTCTTAACAGGAGAGGTGCTCATGTTTGTGGCCTCCTCTGGACTGGCTCCAACAGGTCCATGTCCTTCTTACGTTGAGGGCCCCAGAGCTGAATACAGTATTCCACATGTGGTCTCACCAATACTAGAACACTTACTAACTCTTACTTACACTGCTACGTGCAGCCTCAAATTCTGCAGGCATGAACTAACACATTAAGCAGAATAAGTACCAGAGAAAGTTGAGAGTCAAGGTCACATCACAGCACAAAACAACCTACCCTTTCTAAAAACACAAGATTAAACAATACCAGTTGTACACCAGTACAACCACCTGTTCTGCTCCTACAAATACCACCTCCATCTGCTACAGCAAATAAAAGGATTCTGCTCCAGCCAGCCAGCTGAAGTGACACTATCAGTGTAAGGGCACAGCAGATCAATACTTTCTGCATGTTCCTAATACTCAACACCATGATAAGTCAGATTCTCACAATAGCTTTCTGGAGCTGTTACAGGACATTTCTCTCCTGCCACACAGCCTCCTACCCCATTCAGATACCACTGTATTCTGTTGCATTCCAACTATTTCACTGCTGCATACCAGGAAGTTCCACTTCCACATCTCATCCAGTTCTTCCTAACATGTAACCAGAGCCACCACACATCCCCATCATGCCTTACACCCACCTCTTCATTCCCCCTTTCCCACTCAGGGACACCTGATCCAGTGATGCTGATGTCAAAAGCTGTTCTGCAGGGGATCTGTTCTTGGTTTGATGAAAGGAGTGCACAGCACAGATTATTTTAAGCCATTTAAGTTCTGCCTCCCAGAACGGAAGTCCCTTAGAAGCAGAACACACACATACCTCTTAATGTAGGATAAGAAAGTTAAGTTTACTTTTAAGATGAGGGGAGGGACAAGTAAGAATACAGTATAATACAAAAGATCCCTATACCCTTCCTTCAGTACATGCCCTTTTAAGTAAGCTCTCCATTTCTTGCCAGTAGTGTTTTCCATGCCATCAAACTCTTGCCTTCCCTGTTTAATATCAAAAGACATTAAACATTGCCATTCAAAACATCAAAGTATTTGTTAGAATTTCCTTTTAAAGAGTAATTTAAGGCTCAAAATATAACTCCAGCAAGCAACTTGCTTTCAATTCACTGCTCTGTGTGATGACAGGCTTATCTGGGAACACGCTTGAGCATGATAAGAGCTAAACACAAGAAACACTGACACTGCAATAGATAGAAACAAGGCAGACAACAACTGTTGTGTTTCTGACTATATATAGTCAGTCAGCAAAGGGAGTAAATACCAAACATTTCAGCAATGCTCATGCAACTGCTTGAGAACTGTAAGCCATCACACCTTGACATAAATGCAAAACCTCATTATCCTAAGGATAATGCGAGACTTCAATTCAGATTTCTACAGCAACATCTCACCCCATAAATAACGTCACTGTTTGGTCTTAAAACTGATTAAATCTCAGAATCGGGACATGAATTAGAAGCTGATGTTTAGTGTCAGAAGCATTGAGGGTGGAACAATGCTTCTTACACCCTTTGCAGAGCAGTCAGTTATCGCACAGTACATTGAATCAGAAGGCAATCTTTTGCTATGCTGTATACATATGAAATCTGTCAGTGAGAGTTTTTCAATACACTTACTTTGGAGTTTATTATGCTATTTTAGAATAAAACTGTGGACATGAGTATCCTTTAACAAAGCTTCACCAAATCAGATCAACAGGAAATCATGGTAGTTCTTCAGTTACTAGGCCAGTGGATTTCTGGATGATACATGAAGTCCACCATCCACATAGCTTCCTGCTGACCCATTTAGCACAGTTCCAGAAGATGTATCAAGATGTGGATAGGCCTTGAAAAGTACTTTCTTGAGAAGAAACAAAGAAAAAAGTGGAGAACCTCTGTATTAAAATGATTGGCTCCAAGACTATAAATCTTTGGTAAAAGCTTGCAGACGTCAAAGGAAGCAGACACCGTATTTATCCAAGTAACATTTGTCATCTATTATAGCAACACCTTCTTTCAGAGGTCACCAACAGAATTCAACTGAATTTGAGACTCCAAAATCTCATTTAGCGACAGTGTCAAGAGCAAGCTGTAGTCAAGGAAACCACACCCATGCTGTGATTTCTGAACACCGTGAATCACACATCAGATGAATGAAATACAAAATACCATCACCGCTGTTCATTTTTATCCCATTCATTTGCTCCTTTATTCTCCAAAACATTATTATGAACAGGATTATCAGATTGAAAAAAGTCTGTCAATCCCTTAAAAGGAGCCCGGCATTAATGAGCTCCAAAAGTAATGAAGCGGCATTTTCACACTGGCAATTGACACTCGAAAGGAGTAAGTGTTTAATCCTCATGTTGCATCCCCAACTGGACAAGTTCAGCAAGTGACACAAAGTAAAACACAAGAGGAGGTGAGACAGTATTTATTCTTTCCAGATCTCAGTGTGCAAACCTGAGTTTGGTTGATGTGAGTGAAATTATCTAAAGCATTCCTTCAAAATTTTCATTATCCAGTAAATACAAGCTGTAGCCATGTGCAAAACCGCCTAATTTATTTAAGATTGTATTAATAAAAGTACCTGCTGGTCACCACAGAAAATTATGCCCACAGAAAATTAAATACTATATGCTATGGCATGAGCGACTGCATGCAACCATGGCTGATGACCCACATCATTTCAAAGAGCTTGAAGTAAATAACATGAGACATTTAACAGCAGCAGAATGGGGCCTGAATAACAGGCAATAAAGTTACATATGATGTGGCACACCACAAATTAAAAATAGCACACAGCTTCAAAGGTTAAAAATATCTGCAAAATTAAGAAACTGCTGTCTTTTTCACAATTGTTTCAACAATTTCTTAAAACTAACCTGTGTCATTCGGCAAATCCTTGAACGGAGATGGACTGCAACCACTCACTTCATCATTGCATAATGATAGGTGATAACATGGACTTAACTTTCTTTTAAAATGTATGAGGTATATGTAATCTACTTTATGTATTATTTATTTTGGTAGTTATCTCTGGTCTTGGCTGAGAATCAATAAGTAATATAAAAATATTTCACATTTTCAATTTCTCTAGGTATAAAAATCAATATAAAACTAAATATTTTATTCTTACCTTGTGTCATCAGCCTGTAATGGATGTGCTAACATTTTAAGAGTACTCCAAAATGAATGATTTTGCAACAGCCTCAGTTGCTCAGTGTGACAGATAACAGTGATACTCGCTGGTCATAACGCTTTTAATCACAAAGGACCTTAAGCTATCTCAGACACCACATGCATAGATCAAACTCTAAACCACAGCCATCTCTAGATTCAGAGGAAGCCAAGAGCAAGTAATCACTGCCCTGAACAACAGCAGAGACTCAGAAACCACCCCAGCTGCATGTGCAAGAAGACCAAATAAAACAAAATAAATTTAAAGAAAAACCTGATTAATTTCCATCTTTAGTAAGGGCACGGCAATATAATTAAAACATACATGACCTTTAACTTGTGATTTCTGTAGGAACACATTTAGGATGTCAGTCATCCAACTTAATACTATTTGAGCCTGGCCTTCATGTTCACCCAAATATTCCCAGTTTGCATGGGGAAAGTAAAACTCAAGAAAACAACAAAGAGCCTGCAAGAAAATGGCCATACAACATCCTCTGCAGATGACAAAAACTAGCCAAGTTCTGGGAATCAGGTTCAAAATGGAGAGAAGTCAGGAGGAAACAGTGTGACAACTCACCAGAGAGGAGCTGCTCTATCAGGACGGGATGAATCTCATGGTAGGTTAAAGGATTGATCTTCCTCCTACTCCCAAAACATACCTCCACACTGGACTATTATACCTTCCCAGATGAAATCCTTACTACTGTACAGAAGAGGGAAGATTGTAGGTTTTAAATCTTTAACTAAAAGGCCTTAATCTGGGATTCAGGTAAACAGTTCTTTTCAAGAAGAAAGTTAAAATATACATTAACTTTTAGTTGTGCTTAACAGCCACTAAAATGATCAAGAGGCATCCTGTCCTCATTGAAAGAAAAAAACAACACATTCCAAACAACAAAACTTCCACTGATGTACGCATTTTTTCCTATGACGCCCAGCTTGCACACTTTGCCTCCTTATAGGTGCTATCCCAGAATATACAATTAGACAACTCCAAGTTCAGACATTTGCACATCACAACACATTTCCCACAGATATTCCAGCTTCACTTTGACACCAGGCATGGTTAAACCAATTCCTTGTGGTGCCTGAACTGTTTGCCATGTACTTACTCTCTTTCCGGACATCAGCGAGAGCTGCATGAAGTTCCTCTTTAAACACAACGGCTTCCTTGGCAATTTTTTCTCCCTTGTCCAACAGATTCCAAGTGGCTTCTTCCACAGAAGCAAGCAAGACACGAGCTCTTTTGGATCGGCCTTTTTTCTTACTAGAAGGATTCTGTGGACAGTTCACTAATGTTGTGACCTACATTTAAAAGAAACGGAAGAGACAACAATGGTTTAAGTTCTACAGGTGAATTTATACTGTTCTCAAAATAAAAAAATGTAATTAAGAATAAGCAAAGAGATTCCCTCTGCTTCAGAGACAGACAGGCAAGCTGAGCATAAATACCAAGAATGGGCAAAACTATTGAATTCAATATGACACAACTTTACTCAATATGCATCATCTTCGTGTTCGTCCTTCTGCAGGATCAAAGCAAAGTCAACAGAAATCTCACTGCTCTATTAACCCTGATGCAAACTCCTGCCACTGCTTATTTTAAAGTCTGCTTGCTATAAAATTAAAAAAAAAATTCCAGTGCTATCTGAGGAGGCTTCAGGAAGGCGGGAATCATGGAACCATTAAGGTAGGAAAAGACCTCCAAAACCATTGAGTCCAGCTGTCAAGCTAACATTGCCAAGTGCACCACGAAACCATGTTCCTAAAAACACCACATTCACGTGCTTTTTGAATACTTCCAGGGAGGGTGACTCCACCATGTCCCTCAGCAGCCTGTTCCAATGCTTGACACTCCTTTCAGGGAAAGAATTTTTCTTAATATCCAATCTAAACTTTCCTTGGTGCAACTTGAGACCATTTCCTCTTGTCCTAGCATTTGTTACGTGGGAGAAGAGGCCAACCCCCACCTAGCCACAACCTCCTTTCAGGGAGTTGTAGACAGCAAGAAGGCGCTCCTGAGCCTCCTCTTCTCCAGGCTGAGCCCCCTCAGCTCCCTCTGCTGTTCCTCATAAGCCAGCTCCATTCCTTTCCCAGGCTCCTCTGCCCTTCTCTGGACACACTCCAACACCTCGATGTCCTTCTTTTCATGAGGGGCCCAAAACTGAACACAGGACTCGAGGTGTGGCCTCACCACTGCAAAATCACTGCCCTGGTCCTGCTGGTCACGCTACTTCTGATATAAGCCAGGATTTCACTGGCCTTCTTAGCCACCTGGGCTCACGCTGGCTCATGTTCAGCTGCTGTCAACCAACATTCCCCCAGGTTCCTTCTCCCCCCAAGTGCTGAATCTTCCCATACTTCCTGCTTAAGTCTTCCAAGGTATCCCAGGACAAATACCCAAAATGAGTACAGACCTTTCAAAATGCCTTCTCTTCTGACAGAGGAGTATCTGGCCACTTCTTACAGAGGCCAGAGCACGGCCAAATTCTTCAGGGTGCTCTCAACATTAAAATCGTACATCAATTTGCCCAGAATTTAGATTTACTGCAGCTTTGTCCAAATCATATTTTTAACAATGCACTTCAGCATCCATAAAGAACTTATTTTTATAGACCATCCCACTCCACATTCCTCATGATCTGAGTACAGCCTCCACACTCCAGCATAATGTTTCTGAAAGACTATTCCCTAAGGCATTACTTGAGCTGTCACACTAAGGAAAGACTCCTGAAACATTTTTGTTAAGTGTTATACAGATTTTTTAAAGCACACTTTATTTTCATTAAGTTCACTGATGCTTTTTAATCCTCCTATCCTGTTCTCTCTGCCAGAACATGGGTAGTACAGTGCTACATGTGCCTCAGCTCACCTTCAACTCTTGTCCATGAATTCATGCACTTCAGTGCTTTTCATAAATCATTACTTCTAAACATAACTGACAGATATCCTCTGAGTAACATTTCTATAAACACATCTATGAAACAAAAAAGCCCTGACCCCTATGCCATTCATGTGAAATTTGGGGGAAAAAGGACCATCCACTTGACATCAACTGCTTTGGCATGTCACAAGGGAGACAGCAACATAAATAACTCTGGCTAAGGTTGTTAAAGAAGGCTTGGATATTTGTCTGACTGTGGCTCAAAGGAAGAAAATAGAATTATTTATTGCACATAAATCAGCCAGCTGGTAGAGAATGCACTGGGAATAAAAATCTTTATCTTTTATTTTTACAAACTCTCTAATGTCAGTTTAAGAACATTTAAGGCAGTTTCAATGATCATATCTCTAAGAATGAGTTCAAGATTACAGGCTGATACTTCCAATAAGAAAGGCATAAAACACAATCAAAAATTAGAAGCATCCAAAAAAACCTATCAAAGAAAAGGTATTTTTTAAGTCTTAAGTATTTAATCACTATTTCACTAGAAAATAATAGATTCTACTTCTCAGATTTTTACTGTAGTTTTTTTTAATTTAAAATATCATTCTGGGTACTGTTCATTCATATGCTGAGGAGGAAAGGAAATAAAATAAACGAAAAAGCATAAAAAAATAATCATTCCTGCAGGTGAAAACTCTTTGACTGTAACACCCTGCATCTTCAGCATCACTATCAGGAAATATTGGAGACAGCAGCTGATCTCAAGTACAAGTCAAAATGTGTTAAATAGCTCTTTGCTCATGGAGACTATGGAAAACAGAAAAACTATTCTGAATTCTCTAACACAGAACCCCAATGAGGAATGGAAAAACTTTAACCAATCCTACACAGAAAGAACTGAACCATAGAGGAACTAATACAGCATGCCATCATCAACAGAGCTTGTACTATAGTGGCAGAATAGTCAAAGTGATATCATTATAAGGAAAAAGAAAAACATATCCCCATTAATCCTGCTCATGCCTGGCTGCATTGCCCAGTTGTGAACACCTTGTTGCCATGCACAGCAGGTCCCCCAGCCTACCTCTGGTAGGAGCAACACAGTTGTGCTAAAGGCACAAGGTGTTTCTAAGCCATTTTCTAGGCCACATGCCACCATATTTACAAAGCTGAATCACCCTGTTGTTGCCTGTTACTGCCATTACTTATTAGGCTGAAGGGGTGGGATTTCTTATGGGGTCATGATTATCCCAAATACTAAGTTTCCAGGAAACTGTGAAGCAGTTCTTCCAATGCTATATTCAGTTAGCAGCTGCACTTAGAGGCAATCTTCTAATACAGCAGCAGTTCAGGAAGCAATGTCTTGGTACCTTGAGTATCAAAATATTTAGTTCACCTTCATCTTAATATACAAATCTTAATATCTTAATAGAAAATACATTTTTAAGCATCAATCATAAAACATCCTTTTTTTTGCTAAAAATGTAGTTCACTGTAACTAGATGTCAATCCCTAGACATTTAAGAAAAAAAAGAACATGAACTCAGTGACCTAATGACAACAGCGGAACCCCTGCCCACTGTTTCAAATCCAAAGTACTGCCCATACAAATAAATACCAACTAACCCCACTCAGTGTGCACAAGGTAAACTCACCATATGTAGAACTAAAACCAACAGTGTGTGTTTTCCCTCTGAGCAAACATCCGTGGTGTGGATGGGAATACAAGCCTTTCAACGTGCCTGTTTTTCATCAGTGATCCAAGGGACTCCAAAATGCAGGGATGTTTCTACACATTTTGTCAGCTGAACCACACTGACTTTAACAACAACCTTTTTTAATATGCCAGATGCATTGATTCAGAACCAGACCGAGAAGCCTTCCTTTGAAAACTAACATCCTCAAAGCACCTGGAATACAATAAAGGCCACAGACAGAGGGAAACCCCCCAGGGTAATTTAGGGGCATTGTTTTATTCCAAGGATAGAGAAGCTGACAAGTCACAGAGCGTTTTACACAAACCAGTTGCCATACTGTTTTCAGAGTTTCATAGTAATCACCACTGCCAACTGACATTGCAGGGAAGAGAGTCAGTCCAGCAGGTAATTTGCAGCTGTTTCCACAACTACTTCCTAGTTACTTCCTAGGCTGGTTTTGCCTTGATTTTTCCAATATTGATGCTGTGAACTTGATGATTGCCTAACACTTAGCAAAACTGGCTAGGACAGACTTCAGAGAACTTCCATTGTTTCTTTCCTGGCACAGCATTACAAGACCATTAAATAAATAAATTACAACAGAAATCTCAAAATAAAGTTAAACACTGTTCCAAGCAGCAGTTGCTAAAATGAACCTGGCAAGAACAACATTTTTATCTGTGACTGGTCTGATTCTCTTTCTAATCACAGATCAATTTTCTTTTATTACCTTTCCAGCCTCTCAATCACCCTTCACTGAGTATTAGCTTTAATCCCTATTTCTACATTTTCAACATTTTCTGTCAAAGTATCCACTCAAAACATAAGTTTTCCTTCCAAAGGTCTGAACCAAGCAAAGCATTAAGCTTAAGAGAGGGAAAAGACAGTCAAAATCATAGTCTCTTAAGAGCAAAGCATTTCCAATTCGAACAGCCTAAAGCTTTTTGATGGTTGAGAAGAGCTGGTAGGAAACAAAAAAAAAATTTAGATGGTTTCTTTGTTTTATTCTGGAACTGCATTTTCTTTGTTTTCTCAGGTTTCTTTGATCCTGCAAAACTCAAGCCAAAATTTACTTTTCTTTACCTCCTCTAAAAACACCCACAGTGTTGCAGCTGCCTGAGCGCAGTCTGACCTACTGGTCTACAAGAGGTATTTAAATGCAGTCTATCAAGACATCTATTCTTACTCCTTTCAAACTAATTTTATAACCAATCCACATATCATGGTCCAACTCGACAACTTCCACAAACCACTGACCTGTTAACTGAGGGTTTTAACACCATCAATCACATCCAGGCAAAAACAAATAAACAAAGGCAGACAAAATGAGAGAGAGGCAGCTCAGTTAATAGTAGCTGGAAATGAAGTCATGATAAAAAAGAAAAGGTTGCTTTCTGAGGAAAATAACCTTCCAGAAAGGAAAAATGAGTAAGGGAGGAAAAGAAAAGAAAAAAAAAAAAAAAAAAACACTACAAAAAACCACCAACAAAAACAAACCGAAAAAATTTTCAAATATGATAATGAATAATTAATAAAAGAAAAGAAACTGGATGAGTTAGGAAGAGGCAAAGCTTCAAATGGGGAAAATACAACTTTACTTTTCAAAGAATTACTTATTTCATGCATTGGAACTCCACTTGCAGTGTATTCTACATTTAAGCATCTCCTAGATAACACTGTGCAAGAGACCAGCTAGAACATGCAACATTTATTATGACAGACTGGGTGGCAAAGTTGGAAGTGACCAAGTGAATGACAAAATCTGGAAGAAGGCACATGGGCCTTGAGAGCTCCTGAGCCAGAGTAAAGCACAAGTGCAGAAGAGCTGTGGGTGTGACTTTCAGAATAGAGTTTTTAGTCAAAGTTCTTCAGACTTATTCCCTCTATGGTTATCCAGTTTACTTTCTGCAACTCTAAAATACCTGAATTATCAGTGGTTCCAGTAATTTCTCCACTGTAAATGTCTGGATCTGCAGATTCCGAGGATCAATTTTCAGTTTAATGTTTGGCACTTTTGTTGACATTTCACCTGGGTACAAAACAAGAAAAGTGCAATAAGCCAATATTAACCATGACTACAAGTCTCACTGCCTTCTGTCAGAGCCCAGAGACTGTCTCTGTGAGTATGGACTTTTTTCATAACAGGCTTACCATTTCAAGAAATTAATTTTTCCAATTCCCCACTTCTAAATTGTGGAAAAAAATTACTCTGATACTTACATAGACTGTAAAATCATAGACTTACCATACATATAACTCCTTATCTTCACTCACAGATTTCTACACTGACCACACGTTAAAAAATACAAGGATAATTGCATTAGAATACCACTGAATATAAGTTCCCTACTAGTCTAAAAAGGAGCTTTAAAGCAAAAATATTAAATTCCACTGCCGAATTTTTCACAAAACAAAAACACTAATGCTATGTGCACAACATCTGCATCTTATTCCATGTACCAAATTACAGGGCTTATAATAAACACCTTAAGACCAAAAAACATACAGCAGCTCTTTAAAATTTCTGGAAATTAATAGCAGGAAAAAGTAAAGCATTTTGTTACTTTATACCCTGCAATAACAAGTATTTTCGAAGTGTCAAGACAGATTAAGTTGAGAAAGCCTATTACTGAATTCAATAAGATGGAAGTAAAGCTAAGTAAGGCCTATAAAGTGAATAAATCATTCATTAGGAACTTGATGCAAAATCTACTGATGAGAATTAATAGTTTCCACCAAGTTCACTGGGCCATGGCTCAGGCCATTAGCCTGAAATGTGTGTGTGTCAACAAAGAATTATAACTGCTTTATTTGGAATGCAATCGATTATTGTCTCAAAATAAAAGACATTTTAAATTTTGCAGTAACTTAACTTTCCATAAAACACAGCTTGGCAAAACCTTTTTAGCCAATAAAGACTTCGAATACACAAATAACGGGTATCTGTCCTTTTTAAGCAAGACTTGCTACAACCATTGCTGCTGTATAATAAAGTAATAAGGTACTGCAATTGTGCAGGCTGAAGAGATATATTGTCACCTTCCAGTGAACCTAGCATTGATTTAATACAACACAGGAGGTCTAGAGTTTCTATGGCAAGTTGTGTAGAAATGGATCTGGAGAGTTATCCACATTTCACTTACAAGCCAAGATAATGTGAGCAATAATTAAAAGAATTAAGGTATAAAGTAATTCAGGGTTTTGTCGTTCTTATAAAAGGTTACACAAGTGCCAAGTTTTTCTTTTATTACGAACTATACTAGTGGCAGACCTAAGTTCCCACAAATTCAGCTGCATCCAGCCAGGTGATAGCATATGTAAAGAACTGATTTTTCAGTTTTAATTCTGAGCCAAGATAAAGAAAAGAGAAACTTGACATCAGACTGACCAGAATAACACCTTTCCTTCCACAGAAATGAATAATGGAAAGAGAACTCTAGAAATATCAAAGCTAATTATCTGCCCGTATTTCACACATTTAACATTTAGATACTTTTAACAAGCACCAAGGAAATAAAATTTGAGACTCCCAAAATTAGAAGTGTCAGTGGTTCTTTCTGCCCAATACTAGTAACTTGCTCTGAAAGCCACTAAGGTCTGTCATTCTCACACTTGTCCTCAGTGAGCTTCAGTCCCAAAGCGCGTTGCCATTTAACTGTCCCCCGCTCCCAACACCACAGTGCCTGCACCTCTGGCTGCCCTGCAGTGCTGCAAACACTGGCTCGTGGCTGCGCCTGTTGGTGCCGTCTGTGAACACACGGCAGAGAAGCTCCTGCGCTGCTTTTGTTGTGTCCACCCCTGATTCAAAAAGCCTTTTAATTCAACAAGATATTGGCCTCCAGCTTCACTGGTACTGCAACACACCACATCGTTTCACGCTCTGGAAAAGACAGACCCTTTTTGACCATCTGCAGTTCACTGGTTTTCTAAATCTTCGGCCAGCATTTCAGTGAATCTGCTTTTTATTCACATTAGAAGAAAATCTTTATGATATTGCTGGTTACCAACCCTTATCTTCAACATTTTCACAAGTCTCCCAAAATACAGGCACTTCTTGAAATCCATCACAACAGTTGCAAATAGATGGTATCGATTATGCTGCGAAATTTTTCTGGTCAAACATACATCAGTTGCAAGGGGACAGGTAAACCGGATGGAGATGGCCCTTCGTGCTTCTACTGAGATGTGAAGAAATCACTAGATGACTCAGGTTATTTTTTTGCAGATACACTCATGCTTTAACCTTGCAGTGGCTTCCTCTCAATTCCTAAATAGAAGGGTGTCAGCAACTGCTTTACTCAAAATGGAGAAATAAAACCTTTGCTGCTTGCTCTCCATTCTCACAGCACAACTTCCTATGCTACACATTATCTGCAATAATCAGGCCTTTTCCAAATTTTGGCAGATAAACGTGTAGTTGTAATTAAAGTCAACTCCTGTTACTGAAGTATCAATGTGCTTCAGAATCCCACCACAGCGCACTCTCAAACTTGGGAAGTGTTACAAATCCAACGCCATTTTTGCAGGTCAGAAAAAATGTGAATCCATGTGTCAGGACTTTCTCTTTCTGGGTTATTCTGTGGTTTTGCTTGTTTGTTTGTTTCTTACCCTTAGCATATTGTCTAACATCAGCGTTTTTAGTCTTTGCTTGAGCCCTGAGTTCAAAAGCCAGTTAAGCCAATAATAGCTTTTAGCCTTGAGTCAGGCCCATAACGAATCATCAACTGAAAGTCAATTGCAAAAACTATTGTCTCTGAAAATTTCGATTATATTCTAAGGTATAAATAACTCACTTAAAGGCTCACTTGCTGATTCCAGCAATATTTTTAAGTAAAATTCTAATGCTTCCTGAAACTTCCTTAAAGCAGGCAAAAGATGGAAAGAGTTTTGCAAACCAATGCAGTGAAAACTACAAGATCTTAAATTATTTTGATACTCTGACTACATATTTTTAGCTTACCAGGCTCTCCTTACTGCTAGATACCATATTGGCTAATCAAAACTTAAATTGGATTCTTTAATTTTTTTTTTAATTAAGGCAAGTGTAAGAGGTGATAGAAAGAAAAATACACAGATAGTAAAAATCATCCTGGGATTTTCTCTGGCATTTCCACTTACTAAATGAACCTCTGTCCTTCCAGATCATATTCATTAAGATGACAAAATCTGATATTTGCATCAGGAAGAAAATGAAAATCAACAGTCTACTTTCCTTTTCTTTTTTTTAATGTATTTGTCTACTCCAATATAACATCTCCCTAATTACAGCAGGGGCCTTGACTGCGAGATATTTTGGTAAAAGGCTGTATAACCTCACACTCAGTTAGATTAACCTTTACAGGCGGCAATCTCAGCACTGTACACCAGCAGCTCTTACAACACTTAGGATGTTAAGCATGTGTTACAAGATACAGTTGTGCCCCAGAACAGCCAGAAAAGCAACCACCTGCACTCTCCTACCAAGTGCTACCAACCTCAAGAAAATGAAAATTTTGTCTTTTCATCAGATGTCCAAACTACTGAGTCTTTTGGTGTGAGAAGAAAAAGACACTGGAAAAGCAACCAAAGCCTATATCCATCTGCAATGCAATGTGAACACAGCACCTGCAGCTTTTAAACAAACTCTAAGTACACTGTATACAGACATAAACCAATAAGTGTCAGAAAGCAGAGCCAAAGACATTCTGCACAAATTAGAAAACCCTTACTTTAGAATCCATTTCCTGCTAGATTGTTAGAAAGCCAACAGTGTATCACTCACCTATCCTAGAAAATATATGGTCCATATTCAGCACTAAAGCAACTGCCTATGTAATTTCCTTGTGTTAGGAACTTCAGTGCAACAGCTTTGGCTCACTGTTGGGCTTCTGAGGCATCTGCAAGGGACTGCCTGACAAGCTCTCCAGTGTATTTCAGGATGACTGACAGGACACAGTGGCTGCTGGAGGGGTGGCAGGGGGATGGGCATCCTTAAAGCTATACAGTAGAGCATAAGCATGTCAAAAAAATTTAGAGTTTAAAAGGTTTTGAACAATTAGAGGACATGAAGCATGAAACTACTTATACTTCTAGTGATTATTCTTGGAACTTTCAGCACGGCAACTGTTTTGCCATACATTCTGATTGTATGCCAACTTCAGTCTGCAGGCAATGACTCACTCTCAGACTCCTGAACTGGACAGCAAAGGGATTCATAAGGCTCTCACCCAGGAACTTGGCACCAAATTTGTTTACTCTGGTTTTTTTTCTATTGTATGGTACTCTACAATGACATACAATATATTATCCTAGCAATTTCAGGAAATGCAAAGGTCTACTGCCTTCTAAATATGCAGAAATGTTAAAACAAAGTAGTCAGGATTCGTACTTTTTACCACAATACATATGGACAGGGCACCTGAGGATTTCCAAGATACAAAACATTGCTGAGAATACGTAATAGAATTTTTTTATTATTTGATCTTAATTTCAGTATTTCCTGTACAGCTTCATTAATTGGTACCAACACCACTCTGGGAATAAAATTTGTTAGCCTTTTTGCTACAGAGTCAGTACCACGAGTGCAAATCAGACTTCATAGAAGCCACAAAAACAACTACTGCATTTTTCTTTAATCCTCTAGCTGACACATGAAATAAGATACTCAGGACGTTAAAATGTTCTAGTTCAGGCAAAGAAAAGTCCATGCTGTTGTACTGCAAACAGAAGACCTCCTGTACTTTGTAAGCCAGACCATGCTCTGGAATGGAGCACTACCTCCGACACCTGGGAAGGATCTGGCCCATTTAACACCAGGGAAAACCTACAAAGCACCTGCTAAATTCTTTAAATTTCCAGACAAAGCTGTCAGGCTACTCTCTAACCATCTCAGATTTCATCACTTCTTACTACTAGCAACAAGAAACACGTCTATTAATGCACAGACACCACAAAGGAGAGCTGGAGAAGGTGGCAAGATTCCGACCCGTTTATTTAATAACATTTATTCACTGAAAGCTACTTTATTTAAACAGGCTGTGCATTTAGGTGTAGGCTTGCAATGAAGTAACTGGAAGATTTTTTTAATCTCAGCTCTAAAAATTAAAACCAAAAAACCACAGCAATTCTTTTTACATTTCCTTTCAGTTCTGCCTGTGTTTACCTTCTCCCTAGAGCACTTTTTCAATCCACATCTGAAGAGCAGTTAAAATTCCCAAGAATGGAAGATTTCCACCAAGTTCTTCAACATAGTTCTCATCTTAAATAATGTCATACATCATACCTTACAATCAATCTACCAAGGAAAAGAAAACAGCCTAAGCCTAGTTCTTTATGGATACTGAAGAATCCCCACGGCAAGCAATGGTTCATGACTGACCTAGTGGCACGAAAAGGTTTAACTTAGGTTTACTAAAAAACCTTTTGAGGTGGGGTAAAACATCACACTTTAACAAACTTGTCTCATGAAAGCTTTCTTATATCTAGTGAGATAAAATTTTGAGATTTTTCCTAGGTTTGTGACATTCAGAATAAGCTCTCTTCTCCTTGTTCAGTAATCACATTTACTTTTCCTACAGTGTTTTCTATCAAAGCACTGTTTCAAGCAGAAGTTGTGTTCCAGTACCACATAAGGAAACAGAATCACAGAGGAAAAATTATTTACTCAAGATCACAGAGAATGCCAGTGGCAGAGTACTGGAATAAAACCGTAATAGAAACTGAAGCACCTTACTCACACTTTCTTTAATTGAGGCCAAAAAGCAGGCTGAGGAGAGTAAAACATTTTCAGAAACAATTTACACTATAAATCTGTAGAACAAAATCTCTTCTTCCATACTCCTATGTCAAGGTTACCCTGATACTAGTATTGCTTATTCCTAGGAAGGTCAGAAATCATGTCCCTTAAACGTCCTATCAGAATCCTTCCTTTGGTGAATGCACACGATTCCAGCCAGCTGCTACACCAACAAATTCCAGGAGATGTTCCAGCAGAAGTGTGAATCCTACAGCCTGAGCAGCTCCACAGCTTTTGGCTTTGTACTGGCATGCTGGACTGTTTCTCAACCAACAGCTATCCAAAAAATGTATTACTGTCCTGAGCCTACAGCCACTGCAAGAAAAATCTTCCGCAGCAAAGTATAACATGGAAACTTGTGAACCTGACAGTATCTCACTACATTACCAGTAAACTAAATAATTTCACCCATCAGTTGAGTTCTCTTGGATATACACCACTATGGGTGACAGCAGAATTAAAATAATACTGCTTAGGCTAGAAATACTGTAAGAATCTTATGTTTGTAACATTTCTTCCATGTACATTTTTGCAGGTATTGGAGTTTTTGGTCTCAGAACTAGAGTTCTAATATTTAAGGAACTGGAAAAGCATTTACTTAAAAAAAAAAAAAAAGAACCAAAACAAACACAAAAGAAGGTGGAGTGACATCAGGTGGCAGCATTTCACTAAAAAAAAAAAAGTCATTAATATTTTTGGACCCATTTTAAATTTTTAAATAAACCAAAATCCTTTCACATGAGTCTCAGAGCTATTTTCACTGTGTGCAGTTTGAGCCCAGAACAAGGACTCCTCTCTTATTTAAGTGGCACACAGTTCTTACATGGATGGCTATCTGAGCTCCTAACGATAGGTTAAGAAGGTCTGGCTCCAAGCCCTCCCTTTTGTTATCACATTTAAAGTGTTCCTATCTCTGTTCAGAACCAGAGACTCTGTTCAAATAAAGTTCAAGTTGACCTTCCACTAAAAATAGGATATTGTTCAACTCATTAAAATAATAGACAACAAAAATTCCATTATGTGCTACTAAAAGGGTTTAAATTTTATTTATGTTAAATGTAATTCCCCATTTCCCGTTTTTGCTGTCTGCTGACAGTTATCTATTACATTACACTCTGCTGCTTTGCTTAAAAAATGTGTCTCAACTGCAATGAGGTAAAAATCCAGGGTTCTTTCTTCTCTTTTCAGAGCTGCTACTGACTTTGTCAGCAGATTTGGTTGTTTCATACCCATGCACTACCCCAGGATGTTTCACCATCACGTACCATACTATAAAACTATTTTCAAATTGATATAAAGGTTTGCATTATTTGTTTTGTCCGGTGATCTAAACAGTGTTTTAGGATTCCAGAATAGTATTCTTCTTCCCCACTGCTTACAGACATACCCAAAACAACCCCAAAATTAAGGGTAGCAAATGTGGCTGATACTTTACATATATATATAATACATATATAATATATTGACTCTGAGATATGCATGAAAATAAAAATGATTCTTAGAAACTGCCTCACTTTAGATGCTAGCAAGCAGCTTCCTAGCACATACAAAAGCACAATCTAATAAAAAGGGACAGAAAACAGTATTTAAGCAAAGCCACAATCCCACCATGCCATGCCTGCAAACATGGACAGACCTCAACACAGAGATTAATTCTTCCAGTGGGGCTCCCAGTGCTGCACAGCACCCTATCTCCTTTATTAACTCATGCAACCAGTTTCAAATCACACCATGACTCAACCAAAAAACCCTAGATAGCTGATAGAGCACTTCTGGTGAAACAGTTTCAGAAATAAAGCCTAAGGACATTCCAGCCCATCCTGACCTCTGCTCACATTCCAACTCAAAACCATCTGGCTGAAGAGCAACCATAAAGAAAAAAGCCAAAACCAACCAAACTTTGTTCCAAGGTGAATTAATTTCCCAACATCAATCAATGGATTTGAACCAGGCGAAAAGAGTAAGAATTCATTATGGTTTTTTCCTAAATGCCTGTCAGGAGGCCTAATTCTTTGCTGTTGGTTATCTTTGGGGTTTCACTAGGTCTGAACACAGCTCTTGTCTTTGATTTTACTTAACAGAAAAGCGTGCACATTAGGGTTTTGAAATATGCAGAATGTTGCACTGAATAAACAGCCCTCCTTCAGCCTTCTATTATAATAAACCTTTTATATTTAGAAATTTTTTTAAACGGTATAAAATTGTGCAGTAAGTCATTATTTTCACACCGAGGTGTGATAAACATACATTTACACAAACCTGCCTTCAATTAGGTGCAACATCCAGCAAAGTACCAGGAGGTAAGCTAAACTTTTAAAATAACAGCATCCATGCAACATTTTATTCTTCCTTTTCCAATATTCCAAAATGGTTTCTCATATTTGGAAAATATGCAAACACACTGCACAACTTCGGCTACTGGCTTAAAGTGATAAGATCATGATGATTTAAAATACTCAATTTCTTTTTTAATATTCAGATTTTTTTAAAATCATGTTTAAAAGTTCATTTTTCAGAAAGTTGGCTAAGAAGCCCAGCCTTTTAACTTTTTTAAACTTTTTAAGTGATTATTTTATTAAGCAACTACAGTTCCATTTATACCTTCATGTACTTCCAATAAGAGGAAAATTGCCTAGATTCTTCTTCAATCTTACCTTTTGAATCACGACTCTAACTAAAGGAGTTCCTAGAAACAGCTCTGTGAAGAACTCCTCTTGACGCAGCTGGACTCCACGGGCACGGACAGCGAGGCTGCGAACAGTTGCCTGTCAGTCCGAGTCTGTAAGAAACAAAATGGGAAGGCAGCACTCAACTGGAACTCCTCCCAAAGTGGTAATGCCTGACTTCACTGACAACTTGCCACTTGAGAGACACCCAAGCTCATTTCTAGCCTTGCAAACCAGGTTTGACACAGGACTTTTAGAACCTAGATCAGACCCCAGGGAAGCCAATGGCAAAGCCCCCTCAAAAATCAGTGAGGTTTACGTTGAACATGAGAAGAGAAAGGGGAAGAAGGAAAGCAAAGGCCATTACTGTAAATCCCCACTCAAATATAGATGCAGTGTACATCTCCTTCATTTGCCTTCACAAAACACTCAAAACACACTTCCAGACTGATAATCCCACATTTATACGATTTTCCAACAAGGCAGCCATTTAAAAAATGGATATGAGTGAAGTTTTGCTAATCTTCTAACATAGCAAATTAGAGTACCCTGAAGCGCTGTTTACGATACACACAGAACAAGAAAACCCTCCTAAAACTCCCAAAAGGCAGAGGCTGCTCAATATTTGCATCTATTCTGCTGGACACTGCAAGTCTTAAATCATTCAGTTTGAAAATTTGTACGAGGTCCACGTGTCAGGCTGAATTTTCATTTCGGAAAATTTCAACCAAAGCAGTTTGGCTATTTTTAGTTGATTTAGAGGCAAAAATGGCACGGACAGCCTGAAGGTTGAGGTAACCTGATACCACCTAACAGCACTGGGGACACTCAACAAGGAATAAGAGGAAAAAAAACCCCAAACCTAAGGAAGGAGCACATACTGTGACTACACAGAGGAGAGGAGAGAAAAAAAATAACTTGGACATACATAAGAGACAGTACTGAAACAGTTGCAAGGAATGGGGGAAAAAAAATCATTCACATTTAAGCCCTGTCATGCAATGGCCAACTGATTTCAGTAGTGTCTTCTGCACTTAAAGATGCACAGAAGGAATGCAGCAAAAAGGATTATGGATGCAAAAGCATCAAATATTATTCATATAAACTAAGCAGACTTTCCTAGATTATATAGTAACTTATTATGGGGAAATGTACTTGGTACTGCCATATTAAGCTTACAATTTTATTCATAATTCATTCCTCTCAGGTTTATATTTGAAGCTTAAACCCTGAAAAAAAGTCCTTTTCTCACCTGCAACTCATGAATTTAGAAGACATGAACAACAACAGACAGATAAGAAAGCTGCTAGAGTAAGATTTAATTTTCTGAGTACTATATTAAAACTATATCATACAATGCAAGTATAAATCTCACCACCTGCAGTTAGTATTTCTCAGCATTTCTTAGCTCTCTCATTTACCTCATGAATGTTATTTGAAAAAACCAAAATGCAATTCACTTCACTGCAAAGTTCAATATAGACAAGTGGAGATATGTAAATGATTCCTGTTACACTTTTTTAATCATTAGATCTTTGTAACTGCATCAGTGTTTTATTTATTAAGAAAATTATTCCTCTTTGTTTTGATAGGGTCACTAATGAGAGGTGTGGAAAATGCTCATTTTATTTTAAGTTTTTTTGTCCCATCATTTTGAGTTATCAAATGAGAATTCAGCTGCTTAAGGTAAGCACCTAGTACCATTTTAGATACTGCAGAATCCATCGTAAAAGCCTCTCGGACACCCCAGGTCTCCCACAGACTTCAACCACATATGCAAGGGCTGAATGTGGGGATGCTTTAAAAGGCCAAAAGTGCCTAACACGGCACTAGACACCTATGTTCAGGCACCTGTCACAACTGGAGAGGCAACTCTTTCCAATTCCTGGTGCTTATTAAGAGGGATTACTTCAAAAGCTGTGTTAACTTCAAGGCAGCAGTCAGAATTGGCAGGGTTTGAACAAGGTTCTTGTCATCCCAGACGAATAAAAATAAGCACCTTCTTACAAAAGACCCTGAAAGCATTTTCAAATGTTGGTGAGGCAGCTGCTATCAAGCCTGAGAGGAGTGTTTGTACTAATATGCCAGAAATGGGGCAGCAGGGGCAACTGTATTCATTTCCCTGGCAAGATGGATGAAAGCAAAAGCCACTACACTAAAAGAGACCTCCCAAAAGCCCTGTATAAAATACATTTTTGCCTACTTACATGCTCATACCATTCATGCCACAGAAGTCAGTTTGAAATGCTGAAAGCTCGGAGCAAAAGGCAGCCAGGTCCAGGATACACCAGAGTATCCAGACACAGCTCTCCGAGCCACGCTCTCTCCTCAGTGAGGGGGGACATTGATACGCCTCTTTGCTCCGAGATCCTCCCCAGTTTCTACACTAAAGGGGCCGTCTGCCTCTTCAGCCTGCTGGCACCTGCTTTCCAACATGCCCAGCTCCCTGTTTCCACTTCCCTTCGCTCCTTCTCCTCCCCACAGGACACAGGTGCTCTTCCCTCATTCCTTGGGGCGGGCTCGACAACACACCCAGACCGCGGCCGGCCGTGAGGGGGAAAGCGCGAACCCGAGGGGCGGGCTGGACCCGAGTGGAGCGGTCTGGCCCGTGGGGACCCGGGGGTAGCCGCTGACTCGAGGGGAGGGGGCGGACCCGAAGGGAGGGGTCTGACCTGAGGAGAGGCGGCGGACCGGGGAGTCCGAGCTGTGGGGACCCGAGGGGGATCTGACACGACCGGAGGGGTCGCATGTGAGGAGAGGCCACCCCCTGCCCCGCACTGAGGGGACGGTCCTGCCGCTCTCCGGTCGCCCCGTGACAGGTAGTTCATAGACGGAACCTGTGCAGTAAGCCTATTTGTTGGAGTTGATTGAAAATCATTTTATGTCAGTGTTCACGTATCCTCCCTTCTGACATACACTGTTTTTTCATTAGTAGGTTGTTCCAGTCTGCCTTGATTCCCCCTCCAGTTTCGTTCACCAGACGAGGTTCTGCTTTTCTATGTTCTGCTGTAAGACTGTAATCTGGGTAGGATTTCACAGCTGTGAATGAGACCTATTCAGACATTGCACTTCTGGCAAACACGTTGAAAACTTAATCAGATAAGGTACCCATAAAAACAAAGCAAATTTTAAATCAAACAAAGTATCCGTATCTGCATTGGATGAAGACAATCCCAGTCTTGGCCAGTGATCACCCAGGTAAGGAACCTGGCTGATTCACATTTCTGCATCTCATGTACCTGGATTTCATTCCCACCGGAGGCAAATCAAAAATTCCTAACTGGTGAGTGGCTAAATCTAGCCCCAGAATGGCATCAGGGCATGCATAGACTGTTTGACCAGACACGGGACCTTAGACACAACCCTGTGCCCACCAGTATAGATGTCAACATATTTTCTTAAATTATTTAGATTAAGCAAGGCCCAAAAAAAATATTTATCATCAGATTCTTTAGCAAATTTTCACTCTTCTGCAGTAACTTTTGATGTTAGGTGTCACCTGAAACAGTTCAGAAATAAATCTATTTTTTTTATGGAGAGCACATTCCAATATTCTGACTCTCCATTTGCTTTCAGCTAATATCAGTAAGTAAATCCAGTAATTAGTAATTTCTTTCTATTTTCATTTGTTTACAAATTCAGTTATTTCTAATGGAAGCATTAAGTTAATATATTTCACAGTTGTACATTATCATTTAATCAAGCTTTTCAGAACTATATTGAATCCACAAGACATAGCTTTATACAAGCAATAAATAATATTATTTAAAGAAATGACTCTTGAAAAACAGCCTGCTTACAAGGCACTAATAACCCACTCCTACGGAGAAACCATGCAGTATGAAATTAGCAGTTTGGGAGCTTAAATTGCAAAATTAATTATACCACCATAAGTGTCAGAAATGAAACAGCAGTGCCCGGAGTTCCTAAACTTGTGCTTAGTTCTTCTTGGGATTTACACAAATCTCAAGACCTCCATTGCTCCATTCCAAAACTATCTTTTGGAATTTTCACCAGGAATATTTTTCTTGAGTAGGAAATGTAGGCTATTAAGGTGAGAATAACTGAAGACTAAAAAGGATTATTTTTGAAGATCGCAAGGTTCTCAGACAATTCGACAAAAGCACATTATCACTGTTTCTCCATGTGCAGCCCATCAGTGACAGAAATCCGCACCAATATACACCTATAAAAATCAAACTTTTAGCCATGAGTGCTAATACTGTACACCACAGATTTCTGCACAAGTACAATGCTAACAGGAGGTGTGTAATTAGTACATCTTTAATATTGTAAAATAACGTTTCTGTAGTAGCTTGATTTGAAAAAAGGGGACACTGAGCTGAGAGATCCATGGTAAATTGCCTCTAAAGGATAATTAAAGTTGGTTTTATTCTACTTGTTACTGAGTTTTAGCTTTCCTTCATTCAAGGTCTTGCAATGCAAAATGTACAAAGTATTTCATTTTCAGGAATTGGGGAGGTTTATTGCTGTGATCTATCTCTGAGGTATAATAGGAATTAAAGTGGTCATTTACCCAGGATAGTTGCAACCAGCCAGTACTACAAACACATTTAAAGTTTAGGCACAGATGTGACTAAGCCAACCACTAACTAACAGGGAGATTTTCTGATGAAGAGTTTTTTTAATAATTGACCACTATCTGATTTAGTTTCTAAAGCTTCTCTAGTCTGCAAGTACAAGGCACACTTGCTGCTTCTGCCCAATATCATAATTCCTCTCTGTAGTGACAGTGTGAAAAATAGCCTGTAAAACTCAGCAAAATCACAGTTTTTGATCACAACCTTTTGATCACAGACTGCATATATTATTTTTATGGGGAAAAAAAACTAACAAAGTGGAAAATATGATTAAATGAAAAATAAATTAAACAAGAAGTCATGTATTTTAAGATTTGAAGCATACAAAGGTGAGTAAATCAGGGTCTCCATATCCACATGGATATCTGTGCTCAGAACGGGGACAAAAGCCAAGCAATAGAGAATGGGAGCCAGAAGCATATTTTACTTTCACACAGGTGGTAAGAATGTTACTCTTCATGGTGTTGCTGATGCATTATGAAAGCCAAGTCTCATTAATAAACCTACCATGAGGGTATTTTTGGCCCAGAGTAACATTTTCATATGATATTCAGCATAGTCGGATTTTGAAAGCAACATTTTACCTTCTGTTTTCATAAAAATGTAGGAAATGTGTGGTTAAACCAGTTGCAAACAGGAACATGCTTTTTGTTTAAACCCCAGTAAATCTGGTAAAAATGTATTAAGGAAAAAGGTTCCAATCCAGTAGAACACACATGCCTAAATTTGCTAAGATGATTTATTAAAAATAAGAATGCAACAAAACATTTGGCTGCGTTGACACCTACAACATTCAGTGATATAATTTGATAATCTTGTAACATTGAGCCTGTAATTTCATTAAAATTTAAGTAGACTAACAGCATTTTTCCAAAAACTATCTATTAGTGAACGTATGAGAGGATTAGAGGCAAAAGCAGATTCTACAGTCTGTTAAGAACCACGTTTTCAATAGTAAAATGAAAGCTTGAAGATAAAACTGTATGCCTCTTTTTGCATATGCATGGCTGTTTAGACACCTAAATTAATATTTAGCTGCATAAGCAGGATTAGCAAACAGTCCATGTTTATTCACACACTTGTGTTGACAGATGTCATGCTGCCTTCATTTAAAATGTTCCTTTAAGTAAGTTGATGAAGCATCTGTGAGCAGAGCCAGACAGATGCACAGGAAGCTGCAGCTCTGTTTGCCTTCAATGAACATGTCAGTCAAAAGCATCAGCACTTTCTCAACACTACCTTGCCAGCAGCCTCAAATCCTTGAGCAGGAAAGGACCAGCAGAAGAAGAACACTTTGGTTTACCTAACTAGCAGAAATTTTTATTGTTCTTCTAGATAATGTTCCTAAAAAATACCATGGGATACAAATTAATTAATGGGATACCATGGAAGCTGCTATTATATCACAACAAATTTTGTCATCATTGACAAACAAACAAGGAAAAGTTTTCATGTCCTAACTAAAAGAATGAAGCCACTTTTGATTCTCTACCTGAAACTTGTTCCCAAATCCATTCTAAGGTATTTGCAGAACGGGAAATTTCAGCCATACAGAATTTTCTATAGTAAATTCTTATTTTAATTGTCTGTATGCTTTCAGCTTTGTTAAAGGATTTACCAAGCTAATAGACGAACAGGAGAAATATACTTCAGTA
The DNA here is from genome assembly GCA_013397725.1 of Rhagologus leucostigma. Lineage (NCBI taxonomy): Eukaryota > Metazoa > Chordata > Aves > Passeriformes > Rhagologus > Rhagologus leucostigma. The sequence continues at coordinate 1,171,539 of VZTD01000109.1, read as the reverse complement.
TGCAGTATTAGTTTTCCTACTGCTAATTATTAGTTTCTTCAGGGAAAAAACATGATATTCTGCAGTCTTAGTGGTGCAAGCATTATCTGTGGTAATAAACAATTTATGTCGGGGCCATTATTTAATTCACATTCTTCAATGGAGACGTAAAACTTACTCTTGAATATTCTAAGTTATGCATAAGCACAAAGTTGCTGTTCTACCAATATTGCTGAAATACTTGTTCGCTTAGGCAGGATCAAATCTATCTTTTCTGTTGCAAGCATCATAGATGTCTAACAGGAATAAATGTTGAAGCTATTGAATTTGTAAAGCTGATAGAGATCGATTAAATAAAAGGCCAAAGAGCAAATGGTGGTGAAGGGATGGAACAAGCATTACAAAACTGGCATTGCAGTTAAAGTCAACAAAAACAAGAAACCTGAAGGATTGAAGTGCTTGGGGCTCAGTCCTTTATTTCTAAAGAAATCACTTGTGCATTTTTGCTACTGGTCAGTTAATCTGGCCATGTGCTATCAAAGATTTTTCAGTATCTGTCTTCTTTACCTGAAGAAATTAAAAACATGTAAAATATAGGCAATTCTATCCTAGCACCATTAACAGTCCTAAACCAGACTTACCTCTGTTACCTATTCCACTGTCAAGATCTTGCTAGTTTTAAGTGATTAAGAAATAAAACTTTTGAGATTCCTTTGGGAGATAAATTTACATTCGAAATACACTTTTTCCAGCAGCACTCTGCATGTGTCCCTAAGCCCTTTTGTCACTGCTCCTCTGCAAGGATTGATAAATCAAAGAGCTGCTCTTCCTGCACGTGGTCCCTGCACACTCGCTCTGCTCTGCACTTGCAGCTTGCGCTAAGAACACTGGAGGTCACCCCAGCACTGCTCAAGCAACAACTTCCTCCAAGGAGACAGACACCGAGTTTCTTTCTCAATGTTCAACCGAATGGAGTTGGTTAAATATAACACACTGTGTGCCTGCCGAACAGCTCTCAGCCACCTCGGGATTTATGACGTTTTACTGAAATGGCACATTTTATCTCGAGTCCTGTATACAAACACAAATTAAAGCAATTATTGTTTAAAGAAAAAAAAAGTAAGTTTTTCTTAGTTCTGCTAGGAAATAAAGGCTCCTAAATTCAGAACATCGAAGTTAGACATTGCAAATTGTGAGACAAAAGGAGCACTGAGCCTGTTTCCAGCGGCTCAGGATGTTGCATGTGTGGTTTGACTGTGTTCACTGCAGCCTGGCAGAAGCCCATGGGCCTGGAACGGTTGGGCTCTAGGCTTTCACCTTCCAACAAGATCTGATGGAGAAAACGGAACTGGAGTGTTCCCTCGAGCCCCAGATCCCAACCCTCAGCCCTCAGCGGTTTCACAGGTGGACTGGCTATTCCTGTGTCAGCCATTCAGGGGTTTCCAGGTGGGTAATTCACAAATGGCCCGTGTCTGTGTCGCCACACAGAATCTTGTGTAAGTATTCGGTGCTCCAGAGGACATGGCACCAGAACCCAGAGAACCCAGGCCAGAACCGTCTCTTCACCAGCAAACACGATCTGACAGCCTTCCTTCCTTTCTTTCTTTAAGAACTTCCTATCAGCCATAACGTGGTGCACTGAAAGCACCGCTTTTCCTCACTCTGAAAAGTACAGAAACACCTGCTGCTTTCTAATGTCTGTCTGTCCTCTGCATTCCCCGGGCCAGGTTCCAGAGAGAAGTCCAAACAGACGATTTTCATAAGCCTATTTTAAGACCATTACTAATCCAGCAATATTTTTGGTGCTGAGGCAAGTTAAACAATTACTAAGAATGCTTCTTGATCAACAACTCATACCAAAAAAAAAAAAAAAAAACAAAAAAGGAGGGAGGGAAGCACAGTCAACAATATCTCTCCAGCTACTTAAAACAAAAAATAAAACAAGAGCTCTGACTATAGTAATGAAGAATCATGTTAAATTATTATTTTCACCCATTGCAGCACAGGCAGAAAGTCAAGTGAAATTTAATTTCCACTGTACTACTGCTGGCACAATTAACTGTTGCTAAGGTAAAAAAAAAATTATCTACCGCGAATTAAAATACATATAAAAGTCATATGATAGAGACATTTTGTAATAACTGAAAGAAAGAGTAAAACCAGGAAAAATATTAACGCCACTGGAGAAGCTACTGCAACACCTAATGGTTACTGCCTCCTGTAGTACTTCCTGGCTGCCTCCTCCCTATCAGACTCAGGTGTACAGGTGTAATTGGCAGGAGCAGACATGGCTTCTGTGTTTCAGGCTGACAATCTCCGGTGAGATTTGGAATTATTCCTCCTGCGCCGTGGCTGCGGAGCCGCAGCCGCCATTGCTGTCGGGACAGGGGCGGTGCCAGCGGCGCCCATTGGCTGCCCGGGCTGGAGGCGGGGCCTGCGGCGGGCGGAATGCGCTATTACACTGCAGCCGGAGAAGCACACCCGTGTCAGCAGCGATGGCCGAGTGGTTAAGGCGTTGGACTTGAAATCCAATGGGGTCTCCCCGCGCAGGTTCGAACCCTGCTCGCTGCGGGCCGGAAGGGCTCGGTTTTTTTCGTTTTTTCCTGGCCTTCTCCTATTCCTTACTGTGTGCAGGGTTTGTTCCTCACGTCTCCTCTCTCGGCTAAAGGCCTCCGCAGCAACAAGAGCGGTTATGTGGGATGGCACAGAATGGGGCAGGTTGGAAGGGATACAGTGGAACATCTGCTTGTGCAGGGGGATCCCAGAGCACGTGGCATAGGATCGCATCCAGACGGCTCTGGAATACGCCCCATGAGGAGACTCCACAGCCTCTGTGGGCAGGCTGTTCCAGTGCCCGGTGACTGCACAGGAAAGAAGCTCTTCCTCATGTTCAGGTGGAAATTCCCGTGCATCGGTTTCTGGCCATTGCCTCTTGTCCCATTGCTGTGCACCAGGGAGCAGGGCCTGGCTCCACCTTCTTGACACCCTCCTTTAGATATTTATACACATTAAAGAGGTCCCCTCTCAGCCATCTCTTCTTGATACTGAATAGGGCCAGCTCCCTCAGCCTTTTCTCACGAGAGATGCTCCAGTCCCTTCAACATCTTTGTTGCCCTGTGCTATTTATCCTATTGCGAGTCATCAGGCCGTGCCTACTCGCACCTCCCCTGCCAGAAAGAACAGTAGTACCACAGCTGCAAAAGGTCCCGGAGCAAGCTTCTGGCATTGCACCTACAACCAGTGATAAGAGCCCTTGATGGAGGTGAGATAAGGGCACCTGAGGTTCGGTGTTCTTTCAACAGCTCACCTTCCAGGCCCTGTAGACAGGACCAGCAGTGCCCAACTGCAAAGCTTAGGATTCATCCAATGGCTGACACACAAACAGTGTCCTGACTTGCCCAAAGGGCTATGGTTCTGCCTCGTGTCCTACAGCTGATAAAAAACAAATTAAATGTTTTGTCAGCGGCAGGCTTCTTAATAAGGAATGGACTTGCTCCATCAAACCTTCCCTTTCCTGAAGGAAGCTGCTCTGATTCCTCCTGGACCTCCACTGAGGTGGGCCCTCGATCTTTTCCTGCCTTTTATGACCTTCTGCATGTGCATGATGGACAACGCACACAATATGATGATGAGGGGGAAAAAGCCACCAAAGTTATTATGCCACTAATAAGAAAAAACAAAACAAGGCAGCATTCCCCCCCAGTCATCTGTGATTAGCTTCAGCTGAGCTCTCACCACTCAGATGTGTCAGTCTCCTTTTATGTGTGGCCCCAGCATTACTGAAGGGCTGAAAAATTTGCAAAGTCAAGAAAGAAAAAGCTGGAAATATGAAAAAAGCTTGACCTTCCACAGAGGGTCAGATAGGCCAGAGCAGAAACAACCACTTTTCACTCCTCTCTCTTAAAGACAAGAGAAAAAATCAACACAAACACACATGCAAACCCATTTCTTCCAGCATATTTTGCTAGTGCAACTTAATTTAATCAAGAAACAGAGACAGGGAAAGAAGAGGAAACGCTGAATTATCTCTGCTGAGAACAAAATTTAAAAAAAGAGGGAACAAACAATTGTTTAAGCAAGCTGGCAGCAAAATGAACATTTCAAAGTGCTCCCTAGCCAGGCTTCCAGGGATTTCAGGTCTGGGTGTTTGTTTCTGTTAGGGCACATGCAAGTGCTTTGGCAGTGGCAAGCCAAGGGTGGACATGGGAGTCTTGGGAAAGGCTCAGATCCTTTGAAAGCGAGGACCTTGAGCAGCAGAAGGCACCAAAGGCACCCAGCCCCAACCAGCTGCAACACTCTCTTATTCCTCTGGCCATTCCTGCTCATTCTCCTGCCCACCTCCACCCATGAATATCAGTCACACAAACTCTGTGAGGAAGAGGAAGAGCTCACAGTCCTCTACCCAGCAAAAATCTGAGGCCTGAGGAAATTCTCAGCTAGTGAACGAGCTGCTCTGACAATCCTATCAAAGTTAACGTAGTTTGTGTAAGGACTGATGCCCAAAAGTCAAAACTACATCTCCTAAAGAAAAGCTGTCTGTCCTTGGTGCCAAGAGAAGCACTTTGGACAAAGCAGCAAGCAAATAATTTTGTTGAAAATGCTGAGAACCACAACACATGTCAAGACTGGAAGCTTTTTGAATGCTAGCAGCAAATTTCATTTTCTAGAAGTAACCCATCTCCCTTACTGCTCCACCAGAAGGAGGGAGAAAGAGCAAACAACTGCGAAGATGGAATGGGGGAAAGAAAATTCATTTTCTCCAGCATCCATCAGATGTGACAGCTTACGATATCCATCAGACACCTAAAGTGTGTAAGAGTTCCCAGTTTATACTGTGCAACACTGTAATGACTCAGACACAAGCCCTTCAAAGCTGGGACAAACAGAGCACATGCAGCACCTAATCTTCATTAACAAGGGAAGGAGATGAGATTAAGACAGCAAAGGTGAAAGCACAAACACACACAGTGCCTGCCATCACCGGGGAGAAGGGGCTTGGCAACTCTCCCAACACAGGGTGTGTGTGCACTGGGCTGCAATAAAAGTACCCAGCAAAAACGAACTGATAAGCATCTGCCCATCTGACAGTAACACAGCCCAACAACCTACTGAGTTGCTTTATCTTTTGCTGTGTAATTTCGTCAGCTTTACAACAGCCTCACTGCTTACACTTTCATATCCTGAAATGAGAGATGAGCCTGCTGGGAAGGTAAGATAGCAATGTCCATGCTCAGGAAATTAAAGATACTGGGTATCTCTTTTAATAATCGGGATATTTGCTTCTATTACAGAACATATAAACTGCCTTTTTTAAAAATCTCATTTCAAGAGGAAAACAGACAATCAAGAAATGACCTTACCTATCATTTAGCATTACTCAGCCTGACATTTTAAGTCATATACCATCTGTATTCATCATCCAAACTTTAACTGTTACACTGTCACTTGGCAAATGTTGGCAAAGCAACTTGGCAAATACTGGCAAAACAAAAAGGTTGAGAATGTTCTAGTTCTTGACAATCTTATATATTCTGCACTTGCACAAGTGTAACAGCAGTAAATAAAGATATAATAGTTTTACATCATTCAAGAATCCTGCCAAGCTGTTCAGTTTCACTGTAAATAACTGGTAAATAAATAGTTTCTTAAATTCTGTTTGAAATAGTTTCAAAGCCCTAGAAACACAGCACTAAACAACATGCCCTATTCTCTGTATTTTATCATCATTATCACCATACACCTGTACCCCATCCACTGTCTCATGCCTTCCAGATGAAACTCTTCAGCCCTGACAAGTCCAGTAACGGCCAGGTTTTATCAACACTTTTGACTGGACTCCAGAGGATCTGGGCTCACCTCACAACTCCATTTATTTTCATACCAAATCATTCAGAGCTATAACAAAGCACAGCAAATCAGAGCACTCAGGTACCCAAAACATTCAGGACCCTTTACTGGCTACCTAAGCAACTCACAAGAGGAGCTAAAGAAGAAAATGGGAGCTTACCACGTCTTGCAGAAAGCTGCCCTCCTTAAACCTGAGACTCGCAGGCCCTAATCTAATAAATAGCGTCTGGGTTTGTTGCTGTTGTTCCCCACCCCCACAGACAACTCTTTGCAGCTGTTTCCACTTTGCAAAGAGAGTTAAAAATCTCTGTGGGCCCCTGAAAACCACGTACACCTGACTCTATTGCCTTAATCACCCCTTCACAGAGCTTGAAATGCACCTCACAACCCCTGCCCCAGTTAAAATTTCAGCATGTGAAGTAGGTTATCTGCTCATCAGAGCAGGAGCCAAAGCACCACATTATTGCCGATGAAATGTCAGGTGGGACATTTACCGGATCTTTTCACACTTCTAGCAAAAAACTTCTAAAAATACTATATATTTAAAGAAACAGATAAGCAGTTTATGCTTGGGGTGTGGACCCTGAATGATCTAACACTGACTAACTTGTCAGGTGCTTGTTCCTTTACTTTCTAACATGAGGGAGAACTGGGCTGCCCACTTATTCCAGTTAGCTGTTGTTTCTGGCCAACAGGTCAGGTCTCATCTGGTTTTGGGGAATAAAAAGCAAAACAGGCTGCACAGGCTCCTCTTGTTTTCCAATACCTCTGGGTTTGCTCTGCTAGGAATAGGTTAATTAAGCTCAAGAAATACAGAAAACTGGACCATTTCAAGTTTAACATATACAGAAGTAGAAAAAAAAGTCTGTGTTGGTGGTATTGGTGTACTGGAGCACCAGTTATAACCTGCCCTCCTCGTGAGGGCAAGCACAAATTACAGGACTGATCTCGAGCAGATTGTTGCAAAACACAAGTTTTGCCATGAGCTTTTGCTGGGCTAAGAGCCTTCCAAATATCTGCCATTATTCATCCAGAACAAACATCCAAAGGTTCTTTGCCAAAACCAACCACACAATAATTGGCTAATAATGACATCAGTTTTAATGACACGAACTGTTAGTTTGCTGTTCAAAGGTCTATTGTGTGTTCACTTCTCAAGGGAAACCAGCTCATTAGGTGCTAAATCATCCATCCAACTACTCCCTTTTACCTTTACCCGCAAGTGAAATGGGGAGAGGAGAATCTGGGCTGCCATCTGATTGAAAGTGCTCCAGCTGTCTGCATTCCCATCTTCTTGTCGGGAGGGAAAATTGTTCCCTATTACTTAGTATCCTTCACACACGGTAAGAGTTTCTTCTGTTACTACTGTTTGACATTGTTTACAGTCTCTCTTTATAAAATGGACCAAAAGTCTTTCTTGAGCAAATACCTTTGTATGAAGTATCAAATGCACTAGAAAAAAACAAGCCAGTAGTACATTTAACAAATGTTACAGAGAATTATTAATTACATCTCTATAATGTTTTCAGCTGCAAAATATGCAAGGGAAAAGCATGTAAAATTAAAGATGATGTGCTATAAAACTGGCTGTTGGTACCAATGCCATCCACTCTAGGGTCAGCGTAGCTGTATCAGCACACCACCAGCACTGTGAGCATTTACAAAGTGGGACAAACACAAGCAGCATTAACACTGGTAGCAGCCCCTGTGGAGCAGGCTGGCTCCAGGATACAGACGCCCACGAGGTCAGTAAGATACAGCCGTTGCCAGGTTCCATTTGCAGCACCCGGGGCCCAGTCTGTGGCAAACAGGCCCCAAGCAGGAGCAGCACAGTAACTCAGGCAGCACAGCACGGCCGAGCCACACACGTCGCTCCAGGGAGAGACAGACATCAGATTGTTTCCACGTGGGGACAGCACTGGACTTCCCAGGTTACACTTTCCGTTGCACTGCCCGAGATTCATAACTGGACTTCTTAAAGCTTTTACCCACTCAGATGACAAATAACAAGAAATTCCAAAGGAATCTCTGTGGTGGGTGGAGGATTTAATTAAAAAGATGAAAGCAACCCCTTTTCTGTACACATGCAGTTTTATTTGCTGCTGATGGAATTATCTGCCTGCACAAAACCACAATGTCAATACCTGACGTATTAGCCAAGTTTGCAAAGAAGAAAACAAACACAAAATAAATAAAAAACAATGTGGAATTTGAAAAGTTGCCCAAACTATCAAAAACTTTTCATGTGAGATTTTGCACACATTAGTGCTGACTAGTCTGATTTTTCATTCCTCACTGTACAAAACCCTGATAAAACCATGTCTAGCACACCTGAGCAAGGAGGGAAATTGCTATGAAGCCACAGGACAATGCTGGCACACGTACACAGGGGATAAGTTTTCCACCAATACATCTTAAGACAAAAACTGCTGTCTGGAGAAGTAAAGTTCTGGAACTGCCTTACGAAACAAAGAGCTGGTGCAAAAAATGTTCTTGTTAAGGTAGAAAACAAGTGATTTTAAGGAGTGCTTGATCTGTCACAGAGACCTGGGATAACAAGAACGTTCTTATTTCATCTATAGCATAAGATCACAATTCTCCTACAAGTTTGTAATGAGTACATTATAAATCACTGCAGTGAGTACGATGCAATGGAGAAGTGAAGCAGAACACGGAGTTGAGAGATAAGCACAGTTCTATTTACAGTTCACTGTCATATAGCTTTTGAAAGATCTTTACTGAATAGGATACCCTGGAGTCCAGGGTTCTACTGAGAGTACATTTTTTACAACATCACACTATTGAGAGAAATATTAATCACTACACAATATTTGAGAATACAAGAAACAATATATAAGATGTTAGACAACTTCACAAAATCACTTTATGTTAATACTGAAAAGGGCTTTGCTCATTAAACAGAAAAACCTCCATCTGTAATGCTCACAGCATGTGTGATAAATCAGTATTTAGACATTGACTGGAACAACGTATTACAATCAAAAAATACAAAATACAAATAACTTATAACTGCTGGCAAAAAAAAATACTGAACTGTTGAACAGATGATCTCATGTGATGCTCTTGTGTGTTTCTCATTTTAGATCTCATAGTTTCTGAATTTCCTCAGGAGGTCTGATGGAGCATCGCCTGACCAGCGGAAACGCAAGTGCCAGTAATTCCCCTCTGAAAATCCTGAGGGGAAAAAAAAGAGAGAAAGACAACTAAATTATTATAAACATGCATAAAATTAAATTTTCTGAAATAATACTTGATAGTCTTCCCAAAAAAAGTAAGCAAAAAGTGGTCACTTCCAGTGCTCTTGACTAAGTTCTGACAAATATGAGCACCCTGAATTCTTGGCACATTGGAACAAGAACTCAAACATCAACCTTCAGGACAGAGATCGGCTGGGAAGGGTCCAAAGGGGAACAGCAAGAACCGTGGCAGTCCCTAAAGAGGACTCACAAAGGAAAACTGAACAAATTGCATTGGCTTAATCTAAGGAAGAAGACATAGATGGTGATGTGACAAGTCTGCAAGTACGTCATCTGAAGCCTTTTAATACTAAAATGTGACCTTCCTTTTACAGGAAACTGAATCCTATGAGCAGCATTAGTGTTCAAATCTCTTGTTTGGGCAGAAATAGCCACATAGGGTGGTAGTCCAGAATTCATCCAGGCCAGCAGACAGGAACAGACAATGCCACAGTTTCAAAGTGGAACCCAATTTAATAATTTTTGCTGGACCAAAAAAAGGCATTATCAACATCCTAACATCAAGTACAAACACTGAAGTGCATACAGACCCTGTCAAACATATTATAATATTAACATTTATTAATGTAAATATATGCCACTGGATAAATGAAGTAGGCACTTGATGAGTTTGTTTTTCCTATTCAAATACTTGGAAATTAAATTAAAACTTAAAAATAAATTGAGAAAGAAGATGCCTGCAAAGAAAATTCACCATTACAAGGAACAAATGATGTTTACTTTACTTCCAAATTTTACTGTTCTACAGAGGATGCAGTGATGATTTAATTACCAAAAGAAAAAAGCAAATAGTATGAAGTAATAGATCATAATTTTTCAAAATCAAGTTTTCAGTTATGCCTGGCATACATTTCTTTGTAGAATTTTCTTATCTATTTTCTGCATTCCACAAATGTTTGGGATTACATTAGGTTTTGCTGCCCTCACAGTTCACCCTCATTTCCTGTTTAATCAAACTGGAGAGAAATGACAGGACTTTGTTTAACAACAGTTCTCTGCTAACATAGGCCTAAGATTATGAAACTCCTGAAGGATCAGGCAGAACAGAGGGTGGCCATGGTAGTAAGGAAGTTTTGATCAGGCACAATGACCTAAACCACAGCCAGGAAGTGCTAACTGGTAGGTGATGCTTTTGAAATACACATTTATTCTGGTGCATATGCTATTTAAAATAAACAAAACTGTTTGAATACAAAAGAAGCCTTCAAGTCTCAAATTTTAGACCTCATTAACTCATCAGATGCAAACTGTGCAAAAGTACTGAATAATAGATAAAAAACCCCAAACCTAAATATTTTACTTAACAGTTTTAAACTTTATTTTTTAAAAAGTCACTGAAAATAACTGCCTTCTCTTTTTACTTTGTATTTTTATATATCAGAAAGACTAATCTTTCCATTTTGGTTGAAGCATTTTTTTTTTCTTCTTCTTCTCTAGTTTCTGGTTTCACTAGTAAACAACCAAGGAAACTTGGGATAGGGAGGAAGGAGCATCTGAAAACTTCAAAATTAAATAAATAATCAAAAGCATAAAACCCAAACCAAAATCCCAACCCAAAACCACATTAAAAAAGCTACAAGGTAAACACACTGTTCTGGAGAAGAATTTCTCATGACTGAAAGCCCCCATTTCAGGCCAATCCCTGGATACTGCAATTTTCTGTAACTGCTGTTTTTACTTACTTGGGGAGTCTGGATTCTTTGAAGACTGTGGTTTCACATCAGGAATTGCAACATCTTCTTGCTCCCTGCTCCCTTCCAACAATGCATCTTCATTGTTTTCAGTCTGTTGGGTCCATATCTCATTAGTTATGTTGTTGGTATTACCAAAGTCAGGAGCTTCCAGCATTTGGTCCTTCTTACCTTGGACAGCCCAGTGCATTGACTGAAGGAATGCAAAAGTAACAAAGAACTAAGCCCTATGCTTTAAGGGGTTTTTAAATTACTTTTTCTTTCCTATGCTGCTGTAATAAATGGTTAAACAAAGCACATTGAGAAGCCTGCAGGTCAATAGGATAGGGGAAAGCACGGTTACATGTCACAAACAGCATTGGAGAGGACACTTTATGTCAGGTGGGGCTGAAGAACAAAATGTACGAGTACATCAGAATTCTAAGGGCCTTTTGTCCTGTTTCTTCTGTCATGAATTCAGACATTTTTTAAGAGGGCTTGAGTGACTTCAGAAATGTTCATTTTCAAAGCTGTCTTTGACTTCAAAGTGCCCTTTGAAAGCAAAGCAATTTGAAAAGATTTAATATTAAAGTCTGTGGAATAACATCTGTTCGTAACTGAACTAAGCTTAATTGGATACTTCTAGCAAACATTTAAGCTCAGGCATAATGCTGTAGTTGAAGAGTCTTCAAGTTCTCTCCTAAGCAAAACTGAGATGGGCAGAATTGAGATTGGAAACTTTTATCCACCTGCCTTAAAATAGTTACAAGGCTACGTGGTCATATCATTCACTCTAATAAGGCAAGAAAAAAATAATCCAATATTATAGAATTGAGATCTACTAGGGACACACTACCAAATCTTCTCAATAGCAAAATCAGGAGGGAAAACACCCTAAGAACCCCTGCCTCTGTCACAGGTCATCCCCCTAGCCTAGCAGGGCCCCTCCAAAGTTCTGTGGGAAGCCCAGGGTTCCAAGGAACTATCTTCTGGATTTTTTCAATGAGATCTTTATTTAATCAGATAGCATGAAAGCTTAACATCTGTTAAGCAATATACCAAAAGGAGAATATATTATAAAAAGGTCCCAGCTTTAACTTAACTTTGAAAAGAAATAAAAGTTTCCTACAAAAGCAAAGTGTGCTGGAGCATTTGATAACAGCCCTTAAGTTACTTAAACTTCCTATAACACATATAAAAGCAGCAACTTGATAAATTCACTCTAAAACTACTGGCCTAACTGTGAATGGACTTCTGAAGCCCTCAAATTTTTCCTGAATTTCCTTAACATCCATAGTGCAAGAATTGCTCTCCACTCTTCCCAAATCCTGGCACTGCAGCTGAAGTGCTGTAAATCATCCCCCTGCTCTCTGCAATTTTTTGTCTGGGCCAGCCCTACCTCCCCTCCTCCTGAGAGCCCAAACTCAGCCACCACCAACCGTTTTTACAGAGCTGCTCAGAGCCTCCCACTGCTGGAACGGGATGGTGACTTTGCTCCGGCGCCAGTAATCGTAGCGTGCCCGGCTCTCTTCATTAGTGAGAGTCTCCTTGGCTTGCTGCAGCTTCTGGAAATTCTCCACTAGGACACAAACCAAAAGAATACTTGAGACAATGTTTATTTGACAAAGAAATGAATTCAGATACAAAAGGGGACCTGCCAGCAACAGCCCAGAGCAAACTAAGTAGAGGAGAAGGCAGAAGGAGAAGCAAGTGACCAAGGGATGTGGTTCTGGTTCCAGCTTGCACAGTTCTGGCTGGCTTTAGGATAACGGCACCGCTGGTGGACTGACATCTTTGCAAATCAGGACTAAAATGTTCCTTTGACTAACAGCTTCAAAAGCTCCTAAATTTGAAAGAAATTTACAGAGTACACAGGTAAAAGGCACTAGTCAGCCCCTGCAGATCCCTTAAAAAGGGAAATTAGAGCAACACTGCTTCGAAGGAACACACTGAGATCTACAGCATCATGGGAGTCAGAGCAGAGCACAGCAACAAGAACCATGAGCAGGGAGGAAAAAAAGATGAGCTGGAACTGACAAACAAGAAGAATAATCTAAATATAGTTCAGATTAATTAACTTGTGCATTTTATTAGGTGTGTTTTCTACGTATGCTAAAATGTTATCCAGACTGCATGAATGAGAGCTCTCATTTTTCTCTACAGGGTAATTTTTCATGGAATCATTACTAAGGATGCAGCTGCACCTTACTATTTGTGGAAGGGTTATAAAGATTTAGACTTCATCTATGACTCACCTATGTTACAGTGATCTATTATTATTACTATTAGTCATTTATTACAGTTTACAAATTAGAGAGATTTACTTTGAAATACACTACACCCAAACACTAATCAAAATTGATAACTATAAATCAAACAAGAGACAACAGGCTGAGAGAATAATTGTACTAGGTTTCCTTATTCTAGTGTTACTAGTTTTCAACAAATAAAAGGTCTACTTTAATTACTCTTTATTGAGCTTTAAGCTGACGAAATAAAAAACATACAGTAAACTCTCACTAGTTCTGTAAAAAGGTATTTCAAGTAAATAAGGCATGTTCAGGTAAAGAGAGCATAAAACATTTCTTCGTGACAAACAAAGCCTCTCTGATATTTGGCACTTGGCTCCTGTTTTTTGTTACTCAGCTGTGGTGAGCTCTGCCCAGGGCTATCTGTGGTGATGAACAGTTAACATTGGCTCCAAATAACTCAGGTGCTGCTCAGCCCTCCCATCTCTGAGAAGCTGCACCCTTTCATCAGCACTAACTTCAGCTGCTGTTCTGCAAACAGAGGCTCCTCGTGGCGCTGGCTTCTCTTCACTTCCAGTCACTAAATTACAGTAAAAGAAACTAAAGCACATTTCACGGATCCTCACAGGCTTGTTCCTGGAAGTAAATTAACTGATTGATGCAAGTGTGGCACTTGAATGCCACTGAGTATGGAGGTGCACAAACCGCACAGGTCTAGGAAGGGACACACTCCAGAAATAAATTCTGTATTAAAAGATGTCCTATTGAAGAAAGAAAAAAAATTCAAGGTCCTAGAAAACAAAATAATCCAACAAGTGTCTTCCTGCTCTATCACAGAGGACTGTGCAAGTCTTAGAAAGAATATTACAAGCTTGCTATTTAAATAGAACATGCTCAATGCACATGATGATTAAAATATACTGAGGGGAAATAGTTTTAAGGCTGAATTTTCTATCTTGGCCATACTGATAGAAGAAAAAAATAGATTGTTTTTAACTAGGAAAGAATACATACCTGCTTTGGGGTTTCCAGGATGCTTGTCAGGATGACATTCAAGGGCTTTAATCTTATATTCTGCAAGAATTTGTTCAACCTAAACAAAATATTGAGACAAAGCGAGTAAACACAGAAAATACTTGCAAATTTTCTTTTTGAAAGAGGCTGGGAAGAACAACAAAGAATGCTGAAAGATTTTGTCCTATTCAATTTTACAAGCTTTAGTACAAGCGAAGTAGGTAATAACAACCATCTGCCAGTGACACTGCTTATTTAATTTCATTTCCATGCACTCATCCTTAGTCTTGTCTTTGTGAGACTCAGTCACCCAATATGGCTCTAGAAAAATGTGCAAAGACATTTGACCACAGAGGGAAAATGCATCCCTTCAGTTGTTCTTTATTTTGCTTCATCAACTCTAATTTTCAACAGAGTCTCATAACAGGAAGCAAAGGTTCCCTGTATTGCTGAAGACTGATTTGTGGGATTAGGTGGCTTCCTCCATATCCTCTTCATAGGAAATTCAGCCAGGACCACATGAGTTTTCCATCTTGGATACCCCAAGATAACTCGCTAGATAACCAGCAGTTCACATTCTTTCTGTCAAATTAATTTTCTGTGCAAAAAATTCTGTGTTGGCTTGGAGTAGAATAGATTTATAATCAACATTAGAATACTGTCATGTATTAGTTTATCAGTTGATCACAAATTCCCACACAGATTGTAAAACCATAAAGTATTACAACCACTGGAAAAACTAAGACATATTAACAGTTAAAATACAGGAAGCTACTGGAGTGGGCATCAGCTTAGATTTTCAAATGTTTAGTGCTTTTCCAAGTATCTTGCTGGTTTTATTATCGTTCAGAAGCCACAACTTCTTTATATCATTCCAGTTCAGCTTAAGCTTTCACAATTTGCCCTAAGGTATCAAATAATTACTATTCTTTCCCATACTACAAAGGCTGTTTATACAAATTCCTCATTTGTCAAACCATGAGAGCCACATACAATTTAAATTATTTCTTTCAAAGAGAAGTCTCACAACATTTTTTTCTTTAGAATAAAATTACACTCAACTAGCTGACCAAATTTTGTTGGCATATTCTGGGAAAAAACGTGATCTACGGTGGTATCTTAAGAATTCTACAGTTTTCACTCTGCTCAGTAGCTTCTTCCAGAGAGACAGATGTAATGTGGTGTATTTACAGTCAGTGAGACACTTAAAAACACACAGAGTGTTCAGAGAACTTGGTGAGACTGGTTACTGTATAGCCAGCTACCATCTCTAAAACATAGTTACTTAAAGGGGAGCTTTAAAGTTAAAATGTGTACAGAGGGGTAAAGTGTAGCAGAGGGGTAGCATGGAGGTCTTCAGCTTAAAAGAAAAATCAGGAGAAAGAAAAGTTTATAGGAAGTTTATACAATATACATGAAATTTATATAAAATACATAGTGAGGTGTTTTACCAAGAAAGGTATCTAATACCCACTATATACGAATAGCATTGTTCTTGAAGAAGGATGTAGATTAAATCTCCCCTCTTCCTGTCACATCTGAAGATGAGGTGTCTGTGAGCTCAGTTCTACCAGAGCCAACAATGAACTCAGTTTGTGTTTTTGAATACAGCAAAAAATCTGTAGAAACAGACAGTATTTCTGCTTAAATTTAACCAGGTCCAACCAAGAGCAGGATATTCAGCAGCTTACATGTAAGTGCTGCGGCTGGGAGTGTGCTGCGTATGCCCAAAGCAGCCTGCGCCAAATACTTGACTCCTGTACAAAGTAGTGAGATTGCAAAATCCCTATAATGCCCCAGATTTCTGTGAGACTCCAGAAGAGCTGTGCAGGGTCCTGAGGGGAGGCGATCCTGGGGCTCAGTCAGCCTGGGATCTCCGAGTTCTTTCTCCCATGTCAAAAACAGTGTAGCAACATCTGCTGCTTCTCCCAACAAATAATATTTGACAGCTTGTTTTTCAGGACCCATTAGCATTTATTCCAGCTTTTAAATTTCATTTTTAAGCAATTTGAAAAATCATTATCAGATGTACTTGAACTGCTCATTAATTGCTAAGCCCTTAAGGAATTAGTGTGAGGTAGAAAACGAGAAATAGCATCTGGGAAACAAGGCTGTATGGAGACTTGAGCACTGCCCTCTGCTGGGATCACTTCTAGGAGTTTCTCCAGGAAAAGCTTTACATTTCCTTCTGTGACACACCGAAGATGTTTACTCCTGATCTTTTTACTTGACCACTAGGACAGGTGAGAGCGTCTGACTAAATTTACTGAGCAAAAGACAGCTTTTATCTTCACTGAATACGTCCCTCATTACAGCAGATTAATCAAAACTGCTCTTCCAAATCAGAAACACAATTCCAGTTAATATAACAGCTAAGTTAAAAAAAAAAGCATACTAGACTAGCAAAATAAAAAATGTTACATGGACACCTCTAACATGATGCACACTTGCTTTGGCTGCAAATCACTCAAAAATTGCTTAGCTAAATCTCATTATAAAGCATGTATCTGCTACCAAAACAAATTAGTAAAACTAGTATTTGAATGTCATTAAAAACAGCCTTTAAAAAACATTGATATGGCAAACGATAAAGAGATACTGTTTTTGTTTTCATCCGAACCAGTGAATATATCTTAAATAATATTGTAATCTGTATAAAGCCCAAGAAACTCAGCAGGATTATCAGTGCTCTAAAGCTATGAACTTTCATTGTATTACTTATACATAAATAGCTCCTTCTCATTTTTCAAAACCAAAAATACATACACCAAACTATTATTTGGATGCTGTCAAACACATGCAGTTGTCTCCCGATTCATAACAATCTCACATGTTGATCTGCACTGATAAATAAACCGTTATTTCAGCTCTCTCCATAATCCAGTTCTACAAGGCACTTTCAATCTAAGCCTTACTCCAGGCTCTTAATGCCGGTGCACAGGAGAGAATATTGAGCTTTCCAAGGGAGATCCTACAAGTGGCAATAAAGAACGTTCACAAGCCACTTCAAATATTCCTGCCCGCAGAGACGCAACAGCAAATTCCCTGCAGACACACGAGCACGTTCAAACTGTGAATAAGCTGGCGGGGAGGGAGAGGCTCTTACCGTCGATAGCTCATCGCATCCCAGCAAGTTGTAGTAATCCTCCAGGTCCTCCGGGTTGCAGTTCAGGATCGCATCCATCGGCACTGGTCCAGCGGGCTTTTTCCAGCCGGCACGGAGGAAATAAAAGGAGGCTGCGGAAGACAGCGTCAAGCCAGAGCTCACACAGGAGTTTGAAGTAGCCCAGGGCAACAGGCAGTTCCCAGTCCGGTGCACAGCTCCGTGCGGCGCTTTTGAACGCTGGTAGCTGACACGCAGGGATCTGGGGAGTTCCCCGCTGCCATTGGTCCCCGCAGGATGCCAACCCGCCCGCACAGACCCTCTCTCGGCAATGCTCCCTGGGATTTGTAGTTACCAGTCACTTCAGCGTGAAACGGTGGCTCCCGTCCAGACCGCAGAGTTCTGGACACCGAAACGTGGCAGAGATTTCGCTCACGCCATCACCTGTGCAGCCACTGCAAACCAGGCACACACCGAGAGACTTCCCTGCACCTGAGCCATTTTCTGCTCAATTTTTATTTGCAACTTTTGCCACCATCTTTGACCACAAGATTAAATGGGTAATTACAGAAAAGAATAAGGATTACTTCCAAAATAACGATTACCGGGTGCAAACTTTAGAGAACAAAGTACCAACTTGCCAAAGTCCATCAGAGTTCTACCAGTCAGCTCAACAAAAATGGGGCAGTTGAAGATGTCTGAAGGCTTCCTTGGGCACATACACACTACTCCTCAAAACCAAACAGCAGCTGTACATCAGTAGCATGTCTGACAAACTAAAACTACCCAGACATGAAATAGTCACTGTCTACTATCAAATTAAATACTTTTTCTCATGCTAAAGTACTTTCAGACTGCATATTGAAGGTCTGTACTGTGTGCAAAACATGTTCCTCATTTTACATTGAGGTGAAATACCCTTACGGTACCAAGGCCTCAGGCCAGCAGAGACTCTCAACATGTTTGGTGTCACCCCTGATCTGCTGATTTCAAAAGATTACTTCCTAAGTGTAATATAACCATGTGCTGAAGTCTTTCCCCTGGAGCCTTAGGAGTTCTGTTTTAACTTTTCCCATCCCTGCAAGAGCTCTGGAACCCAAGAGGTTTCATATCATCAAATCCTGTAAATTAACACTTACAGATGGATGCTGTGAGTAATTATACAATCCTAGATGCAGTGACCTGGTAGGAGAACAGATTCCCAGAATGAGACCAAGGCTGGAACGGGCCATGTGTGAATCAACAAAGGACCCAGTGGCCATTCAGAGCCATTTATGAATAACAAATATATAATTTTTGCATCCACAAGTGCTTTATTATCTGCATTATTCATGTTCTGCAATGACATTTAACATTAATCTTCCACCACTTTCTCTTCAAGGTTGCATTGTCTGAAATTTTCTTTTACTGCATGTTCAGATAGACTGCTAAGATTATAAAATCCATAGAGTAAATAAAAGAAGCAATAATACTAAAAGAAAAAGCACAAGCCTTGGTGAAACCATTTAAATCTGATAGAAAACTCTACCCCCATATTTTTCTGAGTAAATAAAACAATAGAAATTATTTTTCAACATCACTACAAGTGGAAGAATGAGCAATTACAAATCTCTCCATCTCCACCATTCATAACTGAGTAACCAGAAAAGTACAGGAAAGAAAAGAAAGTCTTTTAACAAGAGAACATGTAAATATTTAAATAGGTTGTACTCTGGGGGAGGACAAAAAACAAACAGCTGTCCCTCCTCCCAACAGCATTCCTGACATCCCTTCCTCCCTTCCTTTTCCAAGTATTCCTTGCGTATTTGTGTAAGGTGAAAGGGAAGCTCTTTAACCCTTTTCCCCTCCAGCTTTCAGTGGCTATTTCTGTGCTGCCAGGCAGCTGCAGGTCTGAGGGCTGCACTCCAGTAACAAACCTGAGACCTGCCAGCTGTGTGTTCCACAGCAATGTGCTCCCTGGAGCCTCAGTCCCGCCTGTACTCATCTGGTCGGGCCACACAGACCAGGGCTCTGACCCAAACTGCAGCAGTGCCCACACTCGTGCCCCTGCCCCTCGAGATCCCTGGTGCTTGGGGCACAAAGGCTCCCACAGCACTGGCTGCAGGTTTGTGTCTGGAGGACACAAAATACACTGAATAATAACTCAGGCTTTTACTGCTCTTACTGACTTCAGAGGGGCAACTCCCAAAGCATCATCAAAAAGGAGAGCAAGAGCACCCATACGAAATACACAGAAAAAATTACAAAGATTAGCCCCAGGACATAAAGTTCATTTAAAAGGGAATTGCAGTGCAGAAGATGGCACAGATTATTGCCTACACGTGCTGTGGTTAGTGTTGCTCAGGATGTACAAACTGTTCTGGAAGTGAGGAAATCTTGTATTTGTTCTCTGTACCCAGTCACCAACAAAAGGTGTCTCTCAGTCCTAACACATATTGACAATTCTGTTTGTTTAGAGCCAAGAGCGAAACTAAATTGTGCTCCAGTGTAACAGGATGTTTACCAACAACTTGTAAAAGTCATAAGTGGCCCTTTAAATGAAACAGTAAGATCTGGAAATCTCTATTTGAATTTATTCCTGTAGAACACATCAAATCTTCCAGGACCAGTTCTTCTCAACTGACTTTAGCAGTTTTGCTTCTTGCGGGCAGAGAACATATTTACAAGAAGTCCAAGGCACAATATACTTCATTTGAGTTTTGTATGTTGTGCCCCATCCTTGTCCTCACATAAGCTCAGAGCTGCAGAAACAGAAGAGGACCCAAGCACTGCCAAACTGACTTCCCAAAATAAGGATAACTCCTGCAACAGCATCGTTAATGTGGAGAAATGTCTGCGACATCAGAGGTGGCTTTAGGATCCCTGAGCCACTCCCTCACCGATACCTTCATGGAAAGTCTCAGATCCTACATCTACATCACTTGCAAAATTTTGTCCTTAGGGCACAGTCTTCATACAAATAACTATCAAAACAAAAAGCCCCACCTTCCCTTTATATGCTGACAAAAGCATCTCGCAAGTACTTTTTAAGAAATATGAATCTTGCCTCAGCTTCCAGAAGGAAAAAGAATACTTGCATACAAAGTTGCACAGAATAATAAAAACTTTCTGATTCACATCTGATTATTCTGCAGCTTGTTATGAAAAGCAGGTAGTGTGGAAAACACCTATTTTTCAGGGTTGTTAATATTTGAAAGAACTAGAAAAAAACCACATCTCCCTCCTCCTACAAAGACTACCTACAAAGTTAATTATCCATAAGGTAATCCCTTTTGAACCCATATGTACCAAAAATTTTAACCCCAAGTTTTTTTTTAAAGCTGTGGGTTATCAAAGCCTGCAAGGTGGAAATTCTACCTGTCTAACCTGGGTCTTACCACTCAATTTAGGAATTCCATTGTATTAAACCCACTAAAACTATTCTGCAAATAGCTTGTGATGTTGAAGAGTAACAACAAACCAATATTTAAATTTATATCCACGAAGTTTAGACCAAAATTCTGTGTTGGTGGCAGTCCCGGGAAAAAGGCCAAGTTCTACCCAGTTCAAACTCCCAGGTGGAAAGAAACTACGCCATGGAAAGTCCACGCGTGGCACCTCCTGTTGGCTATGCAGTGATGGTCCCGCTCCAGTGCCCAGGTGGGGGACTAAGGATTGCTCCCACATTCCACATAACAAAAGAGATCACTGGGATACCAGGCAGAGCAGCCGCGCACAGCCCTGCAGCGCACGGGAAACACAATGAAGTTGGGGCCGTTACTCAAACAAATCCCAACTATCGCCGCTTACCATCAGGTCTCTCCTACACCACGCAGGCTCCATTCCTAAAGCAGCAGTGGTTTAGACGGGTGCTGACACCACACCCCCACCCCCCCCCCAAAAAAGCTCCTGCATCCCGGCAGCTCAAGCACCGCGATGCAGAATCCCAGGTGGGGCTAATGTGTTATCCCGGAGGATAAGGGGCAATACCTTAGTGCATCCCTGCCAAGAGCCCGCGGTGCCGGTGCGCTCCCTTAGCAGGAAGGCACCGGCCGTGCCCTGTGAACACCCTCACCCTCAGCTCAGTGTGCTCAGAGAGGCCGCTCTGCGGCTGGGAACGGGCTCAGGGGGCAGCCCGGGGAGGGGCTCTGCAGCGGGGAGCTCGCTCCCGGGAAAGACACTGTCTATCCGATACCCTGACGGAGAGCGAGCCCTGAGGGTTTCTCACGCGGCTGGCGAGGAGCGAACACCGGAGCCACCATTTGCCGGGAGCCGCCAGCCGGGGAACGCAGAAGAGCCGCGCACGGTCAGCGCTCCGCAGCGGGCGGGCTGTGAGCAGCACACGGCAGGGACGAGAAGGGAGGGCACGGGGGCAGCTGCGGGGGGGCAGCTGCGGGGGGGCAG
>VZTD01000109.1:1097604-1149761 GCA_013397725.1 Rhagologus leucostigma | reverse complement strand
GGCGGCCCCGGGCTGCGGGCGGGCGCAGTGTTCGAACGGGGCGGCCGCGGCGCCGGCCCCGCATCCCGGTGAGGACCGACCCCTCCCTTCTCCCCTCCCTCCCCTCCTCCGCGGGTCACTCCTCCCCGCGCAGCGCCAGCCCCGAGTGTCGCACGGGGCGCGGTGTCACCGGCCCGGGCCGCGGTGAGCGCGGGCCCTGCGCCCCGATCGCCCCAGCCCCGCGCAGGGAGCGAACGCCGGCGAGCGCTGCAGCCGCGGCTCTCGATCCAAGGCAGCTCTGAGCCATCCCTGTCAAGGCCTCTTGTGCCGAGCGCCGCACAGGGACAGCGGCTCGGCTCTCAGCCCTGAAAACATTTATTCTGCTGTGTTGCTGGCAACAAGTTATTAAAAATGAAAAATCATAAGCTCGGTTTCCTTTTCATAATCTCTGCCGTGTTAATTATTTCTGATTCTTAGAAATTTGCACATAAAGCTCAGGAGCAGCAGTCTTGACCAGTTCTTTAAATAACTTCAAGTGACAAGTCTTGGTTAAGATTTCAGCGACTGCAGCACAAAACTAGATTACAATCTTTCTAAAAAGTTTCTTTCAGATCATATTTGAAGTGTACTGGTGGGCAGCATCACTGTGAAAGTACCTCACAGTACAAACAGATCAGGTTTGAGTTGTTTCTTGTTAGAGTTGTTCATTTTGGCTTTTTTTTAAAGTAGTGGAAAGACTTATTAAAATGTATCAGACACTGTATTCTGCCAGTGCAGTCTTTACATTTTGTTCCGGAATGCAGTTAAAGATATTTTATCTTTAATATATTAGATAAATATTTTATCTTTAACTCCATAGTAAAAACTCTACAGAAAATTTCTGCCTGTGCAAAACCAATCCAAAAGGAACAGAGGTATAGGATAAACCTGGAACAGCCTCAGTATTTAAAAACTCCATTGGAACAGCTCAGAGCAAAGCTAATGATTTCTTACAGGTGCCTTACACGAAAACCTTTTGCTCAGGTCCCTCAGATCCTCAGGCGTGTTTTGCTGTGGCTGGCGTAGTTCTGGCAAGCATTACTCCCTGTGGTCCTCTGAGGTATACACAGGGAGTGTTACAATTTAAACTGTTACTTTATCCTGCTTGTATCTGCCACTGTTTCTTAAATCCCAGACACTGTGACCTGTATGTGAGCAGTCTTTCACAATGTAAGCTTTGGTTCTTGATACAGGAGCCATAAAGGTTGTTACGTTAAACTTGCACCTCACAGTTACTGATGTGTACTAATGCACTTTTTCCTTCTCCAAAATTCTGAATATGTTCACTGACTTCATGCATAACGAAATGGAACTGAAATGCTGTAAATACGTAGATAATAGGAAATAGTAATGTCCGTGAGCACCTGTGGCCTCAGAAGAACAAGGCAGCAAGAACCAACAGCAAGTTTCTGTCACTGACCTCTTTCTGTTCTAATCAAAAATAAAGTATTTATGCCAACAAGGGAAAGAACAACACAACCTCTAAATAAAAAAATGATGGTGTTTTGTGGTGTTCTTTATTTGAGAATCAAGTGGAGTAACAGCTAGAACAATGTAGGGGATTCCTCAGTTCTTCAGATAGAGACTGAGATCTATTATGGATACTCTCTGCTTTAGAGAGCACAACTGAAATGTGTTGTTGTTCATATCTTAGATTTGCAACAAATGAAGCTACAGGTGCTGAGGCTATTTCTAATAAAGCAAATAAAAAAAGGTTTAGTAGTCTAAGTTCTAATGAGCTGCCCAGGTTGGAATTTAGATTTCCCCTTCAGTGTCAGCTCAGTAACACAAGTGTCTTGTTCTCCTCTGGACTCGTTCATCGAGGTCTGAGATGAAGTTAGATTGAGTTGCTCTGGCTTAAGGCCACAGGCTGAGCCAAGGTGACTCTGGCACTCTGAGCCAAACCCAGCTGCAGGGGCAAATGGACGAGAGAAACTTGGTGAAGGTGGTTCAAGGAAGCATGTTTTGTGTCACAACTGAAATATCATAAAGTGTGTATGTGGTCACCAATACAGCTCAGCTGCAAGGTCCTCACAACAACATCCTCACAAAATTCTGTAAATTTGTTGTAGCAAATGTGCATTTGTGGGTTTCTTTCAAAATGCTGTTAAAATGCTCTTAAAACCTAGTCAAAGATCTGTCTGCAATGGTGACGTTTTCATTTTACCCAGTTTTTTAATGAGCTGAATGCACTGAGAATTGTAAGGGAAAGACATTTTTAATTACCCTTTTAAAACATTTGGATTTTTTCTGTAGTGCAATATCTATAATGCCTAGCACTTTAGAGAATGACATTTCACCAAGGTCAGCATCCAGTCCCCTGAAGCCCAGCATTAAGGTAGCAAAGCCTGCAGTAAATCTACCGACAGCTTGAAAGTGTTCCAATAAACGTGAAGAAAAACAGACATTTTCTATGCCTAAGTGACAAAACTGCCTATTGAGCATGTGATTTTAGTTTTTGTGATATGTTTGAAGATATACCTGTGCCCTTGGGCTGGAGTATAACCCCTCAGTCCTGCTGTCTTGCAGAAAACTTCCTCTTCAGTGATGAAATCATAGCCAATGGTTTTCACTCCTGTGACAGTGATGAAGAAGACAGAGCCTCACATGCAAGTTCCAGTGACTGGACCCCAAGACCACGTATAGGTAGAAGCCTGGAGCATGTTCTTAGATGTTCTTTGCCTTCGAATAGTCACTTAATTCTCCCCAGTCTTCAAATTATTTTTCCTGTTGCAAAAATATTGCTTCTGAACAGCTCAGAGGTGTTGGCTGTATTCTGTATGTTATTTAAGGATTTTAAAAATGAAGCCTTTGAAACTTGCTCTATTTTGATTAAAATTGTCAGTGTATTTTTTTTTGTGTAGAAATCTTGCCATGATCCCTATTAAAAGCATACATACAGACTCAATATTAAACTGATTTATGGCATATTTCTATAGCCTGCCTGCTTAATATTAATTCTTTAAGGAACAAGAAGATGATCCCTGTATGATTTTAGGACAGTGAGCCCTAATCTCAAGTGTTTCTGGAAAGATTGATTTAATGGCTTTAGGAGGTCATGTCTGAAATAATTCGTGTTAGATGACCAAAAGAACAAAAATCCATGGATTACTGGGCTCTATGTGTCTATTTAGAGTGATAGTTTATAATACCACTAGGAAGTATATGTATGTTTGTTATCTCTTCAGCTTATTCCTGTAAATACCAAATGTTTGGAAAATACAGCTGGAGACACATTGTGAAAATCCTGTTGCACCTCTAAAAGCCATTAAGTTTGCTGTGAACTGGGATTTCTACCTTGACTGAATTTTTATGAAATCCTTCATGGGTTTAACTTAAAATAATGATAAATAAATAAAATGCCCAGCTCTCACTTCAGAGTTTAGACCAAAATACAGGGGGTTTTATGAATGGAACAATAAATTGGATTAATGAAACTGTAGTAGCAAGCAGTAATAAATGGAACAATGACCATGATCATCTGCAGTGCTTGACTCTGTTTTAAATATCTGTATTTTTTAAATTTTCTTAGGTCCCTACACTTTTGTTCAGCAGCATCTCATGTTAGGTACAGACCCACGGACGATTCTGAAGGACCTGCTGCCAGAAACGATCCCCCCGCCTGAACTAGACGACATGACTCTGTGGCAAATTGTGATAAACATCCTTTCAGAGCCACCAAAAAGGAAGAAGAGGAAAGATATTAACACCATTGATGATGCTGTGAAACTTTTGCAGGAATGCAAGAAGATCATGGTCTTGACTGGAGCTGGGGTAGGTATTGCTGCAACGACAGTGTGAAAATATGGAGACAGGTTGGTTCAGTACTTCAGAACAGCGTGCAGGGGATGGGACCAAATCACTGTGCTGGGGGGGAGGAGTCCAGTCCCCTGCAAGGACTGGAGCTTCCACTGGAAATTACACCATCTCTCTTCTCATAACAAAATATTCTTAGACATAGGAACTCGTAAACAGCTGCTTCCATGCAAAATAGTTGCAGAATAACACCACATTACCTGCCCAGAACATTTTGTATCCTAGGCTTCAGACAAAGGTGATGACTTCTTTAAACAAAATCCCACTGGATCTCTTAAAATACTAGATGGAGCTTGAGGGACTAGAAGAATAGGATTTGAAAAGGAAAGAGTTGGGAGACAGAGCAGGAGGATGATCATAAGAAGAGTTTGATCAGATTTCAGCAGACCGAATGTTACTTTCGGCACGTGCTGCTCTGTGATGGTGATAAGGCTACTCACTGTTTGACTAAAGAACATTTCTGAACGGCTGCACATTTGCAGCTCTGTACCTGCACACCAGATCGTTTCTTGCTTCTGTTCACACACAGATGGTGTGACACGATTCAGAGCAGATGAGTAATTCAAAGCAGCTTTTAGAAGAGCACTGCTACTCCCAATCTTGCTCTTCCCATACTTTCATACACCTGTTTCTCCTCCTCTTCCCATGCTATTTGGGGTAGTCTGAGACAATAATTTTAGTCCTTATTGGCTACTACAATGCTGTGATAAGCAATGTTTATCAATAAACAATTTTATCGAAAGGCGTTAATTCTGCAAAAGTAAGAATGTATTTTTCAGAAGTAAGACTATTCTGTTACTGTGTTAGCATGTAAAAAAAATTAAAGATACCAACCACCATATCTAAGCCTGAGTTGGCAGGCCAGTGAATACTTATGAATTAAATTTAATGCAGTAATATTCTAAATTTTTGTTCACATCTTAAAAAACTTCCAGTGGTAAAAGCAAGTTCTGGTATCCTATTACAGCCTGTGTGGATTGTACTAAAGGGTTTTTTGTCCACTTACCAGATTTTGTTTCTGTGCTGTTTCTTCTGCTTGTGATTTGAGAATTGTTACATTGGATCAAAAAAAAGGGGAAAAAATAAAGAAAAGAAAATTAAATACAGAGAACTCAGACTGGTTTTGTTCTTAATGTTCCTGAGCACTGAGCATACAGAAATGTGGTTTCCCAGAGTTTGTATTGTAGCAACTCTTTATAGTCCAATATGTAGTTCCACTTATTTCAGATTGCAAAAATATATTTCAGGTGTCTGTGTCTTGTGGAATACCTGACTTTAGATCCAGAGATGGCATCTATGCACGCCTTGCTGTAGACTTCCCAGACCTTCCGGATCCTCAAGCAATGTTTGATATAGAATACTTCAGAAAGGATCCCAGGCCGTTTTTTAAGTTTGCAAAGGTATGGTTTTCCAAAAGTTTTTGTCTTGGTCAGTGAAGACAGATAACAATATTAAAATGCATAACTCAGATAAAAACTAGAAATGTTAAGCAACATTCTCTTTCTCTCTCTTTTTTAAGCTTATTTTACGGTTCCTGTTGTAAGTTCATGATACACAAAACCATTTCAGATGGTTGGAAAGATCTCAGTGATATTAACAGTTTCAAAAGCAGCCCTTACATCTCTTAGACAAGAAGGAATTGTAGAAGCTGTAGACATGGAGAAACCAGAAAACCCAATAGCATTTAGTCTTCAATTTTCTTGGGACAAAAAAAATCAAACCCAAGATATAAGAATTTCTACAGGACTAGTAAGGGCTTGGAAAATCAGTCACCACTGGTTGTGCTCACTCTTTCTGCTCACAATTTATACTACTGGTCTGTCATGCTACACAGACTGGAAAAGAAAACCCAATGCATTCTTGTCTGCTTGGCTTTGTCTGAAAGCTTCCTATCCAGATACTAGCAAATTTTGATGCTTATTAGTATACCTGGTTCCTTTGGGTTTGAATATTAAAAAAACACCACCCACCCCCTAGCCCCCAAAAAACCCCACCCCAAACCAAAAAACACCACAGCAAGCAAAAAAATCAACTTACTTGAAACCTGTCTATATACAGGCTTTACCAGAAAAGTCCAAATCCAATTTAGCTGATACTTTTTATACTTTTTCACTCCTCCTTCTCCCTTTCTGTCCATCAGAATAAATGTTTCTAGTAACAAATATTGAGGTCACTTGACACTTACAAAGGAGAAAAAGCTTTCCTATTTCATAATTCTCAAAACTGGAAAAATATCTCAACATTGCTTTTATGCTGTGTAAAGAACAAAATCCCAGCTTGCACGGAGCAGTTCATCCTGCCATGCTGAGAAGCTGAGCTGTGGGAAGAGGAGTTGGATGCCAGAGCAGTGGCAAAGGGCACAGGGAGGGACCACGGTAACAGCTGCTGTGATCGCTGGGGGCAGGGTTCCGCTCAGTTAAAGACTCTGTATCCATTTCCTCTGCCTAATGTGCTTCTGAATTCCCTAGGAAATCTACCCGGGACAATTCCAGCCATCTCTCTGTCACAAGTTCATCGCTTTGATGGATAAAGAAGGAAAACTACTTCGCAACTATACTCAGAACATAGACACCCTGGAACAGGTTGCAGGAATCCAAAGGATAATACAGTGTCATGGTTAGTGAGTTTAGTTTCACTTACTTTCCCTGTGGGAATTCTTACTGGTGCATGTGACAAGGTAATTGCTGCTGGCATTAAACCTTCTTTCCTTGAATTCCTGTCTCTTGCCACCAAATATTCTGCTTTTTAAATGCTGAAATTTTGTTTTAGAGAGCTTACAAATTTAAATCAGAGGTGTTTCAAGTGGAAATAACTCCTTTCAGGAATTGAGCTTGATGAAGTCTCCGTGTATCAGTGAAGATCCACACCCTGTTGGCACAAGCTTAGACTGTAACTTCTGAAATGCCTTTGGTGCTTCTTGATCTGTGTGAGAACATAACATGGAAACCAGTCTTGCCACAGGTCCCTCTCACTGCCCATCAATGGAATGGGAGTCTGAGTGTTATATTTATTTAGGTTATATTCCACTGAAATCTTAAAATATCCTGACACTTCAGTGACTCCACCTTACGTATTAAACATTGAGGATTAATCACCAGTTCAGTTGAACTGACGATCATCTTGTTACACCTTCAGTGTCATACACATTCTGTAATTATGATGCCTAATTAAGTGGAATTGCTTTAATTGCTTGATATGCTTTCCATTTCCAAGGACTTGCATATGTCAAGCTGAAAGCCCAAGGATTAATTTTCAAGAAAAGTATGCTGAAAATTAGTTCTTAAATGCATGTTTGGATCATTTAGTAAACTTCAGACAAGTAAA
Organism: Rhagologus leucostigma; assembly: GCA_013397725.1. Taxonomy (NCBI): domain Eukaryota; kingdom Metazoa; phylum Chordata; class Aves; order Passeriformes; genus Rhagologus; species Rhagologus leucostigma. The sequence continues at coordinate 1,142,603 of VZTD01000109.1, read as the reverse complement.
TTGTCTAAAAGCAGTGTGGCATGTTTGTAAGGCCCATCCATCTAACTGCACCTTTGCCAGGGGCCAAACTCATATGGTTTCCATACCTACAAGGCTTAGCTCGGTGCCAGATCCATAGGTTTTCATTCTCCAGACAGCAAGCACAGTGCTCTGAATGGGGCCCAAGCAGCACACAGCAGCATCTGCCTGTCAGCTCCCCAACCCCAGTGCTGGTTTCCATCTGTGCTTAGTGTGTCACACGTTTTCTTTTGGTTGGCATTCCATCTGAGGCATTTATCACAAACCTCTTACATGGCTGGGTTTTTGCACATCACTGCTCTGCTCAAGCTCCCCATTTTTCCAGTTGCACTCTCCAGGAATAGGATCACAGACCATCTTTAGTGTATGTCCTGTATAAGGTGATTCTAAGTGAAACAGATTCTTTAAAAACGTGCTGTGCGCTTGGAGATTTTGAGGCCTTTGGAAATTAGCAAAGGTCGTTTTGAGCACATCAAGCTTCGTCTGACCTACAGCTGCTGCTCTTTACCAAATGGTCGTTGCCTAATGGTGATGGCTAAAGAGAAACCAAAACTCTTCTGAGGGAGTTCACACTGCTGTATTTATTCTACTTTTTCCTCTGGCTGGAGCAATGGCAAGTTAATCATGAGCAGTTAACAAAGAACTTTGCAGTGATTTGGGGAGTTCATATGTGAACCTTCAGACCCATTTGTCACTGCAGACCTACAGTACAGTTCCTGCTATGAAAACTATGGTGTCTGAGGTGCATTCTGCTGTATTTAAAATGCTCTTGCATTCAACCAGTGTGTCTGGAATTAGATTGTATTCCTTGCCTTTGCTGGAGCTGAGTAAGCAGAGGCCATGGCCTGCTGGCTTTGAATGGCTCATACACAGGCACCAAACTTCTGATGGTGAAAAATAATTCACATAATAGAGTTGCAGGGAGGTGGCAGCAGATGCCTCAGAGTTGGGTCTGTGAGTCTGACAGACGTGTCCCTAACGTGCTGGATGAAGCTCTGAATTATTATTGTCAGCTAATTAGAACAAGCAAATAACTGTCATACCTTCCATAGTCCTTGGAATCCTTCATGCTGGGGGAGCTGCAATGCTGAGCAAGGTTTCAGAAGCTGTGCAGTTTGCAGGCCAGCAGTCATCAGCAGACCTGAGCTGCCAGTTGCTCATACATGATCTGCTCCAGGTTTTTCTGTGCTTTCACTCTCTTTGTCTTACCCAGATACAATACCCTGAAAGCATATTGTCTTCACTAATGCATTTTCTTAGTTATTCTGTGCTACAGTTTGTTGAGTTGCTGTGGGTTCCTGCACTGCTGATGCTGTTTGCAGCACCACTGTTGTGTAATGAGAAGGGCAGTCCCTGTTCTCTGCTCCTTGTCTGTGCTTGCACAGGTCAGGGGAACGAGAGGACACAGAATCATTTGTGTTGACATGCATGTGGTATATTGCTACTCCTAAAACAAGAGTTCTGCTGACTAACACCTAGAAGAACAACTTCTAGCATTACAAGTATCTCCTCTTAATTTTACATTACCTTTTTTAATGCCTGATTTCTGTAGAACTGCAACATAACAGCCTTTTTGTCAAAACAGCTTGGGCATAAGACCAAATCTGAATGACTGAAAATCCTGATGCTACCATACGGGTTTTTCCCCTCAGGTTCCTTTGCAACAGCTTCCTGCCTGATCTGTAAATACAAAGTTGATTGTGAAGTTGTTCGAGGAGATATTTTCAATCAGGTAAAAAATCTACTTTAACTCACTGCAGCTTTCTAATAAGTAATTCTCTCAAAACCAAACCAAACCCTGAAACACCACACTGGGATTGCTTACAAGATCTGCTTTTAAAAGCCTCCATATCTCTGCATGTATTTCATATAAGTGCCTCTCTGTATTTTAGCATTTCCTCTAGTATTTAAAAGTATACTCAAATACTGTACTGCAAAAATTAGGTAATGGCAAAAATCAGAACAAAACCTTAAGAGTCCATTTTTAATGGCTCCTCTGAGAAAAAGTAGAGATTAAATGGTAAGTAGAAAGTTGGATTTATACCTGGTTTGTGTTTATCTGAATTTAGAGTCACACTGAGAAAGTGTTCTTAGTCTTCTATAACCTTGGCTGCTCTTAGAGCATTTACCTGTATTAAAAATGTCTTTCAAACAGCAGCTGATACATAGAGAAATTGGTAACCACAGAGCAGGCTCTGAGCAAGGATCAAATGGGATGTGGGTGTTGCTTTCTAGGACTCTTGAACTATTCCATATTCCAAACTCCCCATGTCTGGGTGTCAAGTGACCTGGGACCAAGGCAGGAGTTGGTTCTGCTCTGTCAGAGCAGATGAACCTTTGACTTGGAGAGACCCTCTCTGTCTTTGCCTTTCTTCTCCTTCTTTTGAAGGAACAGAATGATTCTGTGATCAAAAATATCTTCTTTATGCAAATGAAAGGGGACTCTTTCTGCAGGCTCATTGGTTTTTTTGATAAATGCCTCAGAGTCCATAGTTGCAGCTTTAAACACGAAACATGGAAGGGATGTAAATCCTTCAGGCATTACATTTGAAATGGAAATCAATGAAAGCCTTTAAAGAGGAGATGTTTGAGTTAAAGCTCTAAGAAATGTGAATCTCATAAGCCTGAAGCCTTGTAACCCTGAAATACTGAAAGTGAAATCTGGTTTACTTTGCTATTAAGAATATTATTTTTGAGAACATCCTACAGATATTTTTTGCTCCTTTACCTCCAGAGCCAGCTGGCTGAGTTAGATTTTCTCTTTCTAATATATAAAGATCTGAGGAAAAAGTTCAAGACTCATTCTAGCCATCTGCTCCTTTTTGGGGAATTCTTTAGTTGGTTTCCCTTGACTGTGGGATTATTGGGTGCTCTCTTGCTCGGGTGCAGGGTGAAGGTTTCTGCCACACCAGTTCCTAGCTCTTGTGCCAAGTTGCTTCTTAGGCATCCATCCCACACGGTTTTTCTTTGTTCAAAGACTTTTAATTCTTGGGAAAGATCCTTTGACACTAGAGGAAGGCCTTCTACTTTTGATGTTTTCTGATTTGGACAGTATTGTCTTCTGTCCCACTGCAGGCATCCATAAAACTAATTCTTTGATTTAAACTTTCTACATTCTATGTTATTTTTTTCTGCAGCTGTTCTCTGTATAGGAGGGACTTGTTAGGCATTTAAGTGTCAGGTTTCCGATATTTTTCTATTGCAATAGGTAATATACATATCTTTACACATTTATAGCTCTAATTTGTAGCTTGTGATGGTTTCTATATGATTGCAGCTACTTGGATTTATTGTGAAGCATTATATTTTAACACTACAGCTGAGAAGACTTGAGCTATTAGAAGGAAAATTGCTCAGTATTGTCTGTAGATCTATCACTCACCTTCTTGCTTTTCTTCTCTCTTAAAAAGTGTTAAGATAGGAAAGAGTTGAAAGAGGTCTCATAGATCAGAAAACTCCCTGGTTTCAGGAGAAAAGGGAATCTACTTCTCCACAAACATAACTTGTGTCCACTTTTGTTAGTGAAACAGGATTCTGCTCTGTTTCTGGAGGAATTAGAAAAGTTTAAAATGGAGACCAAGCAAAAGTTCTGGTCTCTGTTCTTGTTCTATATGCTCTTAGCCAGCTGCCTGCCACAGTGCCCTGTAGCTTTGTGTGTGTAACACATGTAACTTTCTGGAGGAGAGAAGCTCAATGTAAAGCTCTGCAAAAGACTCTTGGATTAGGAAAGGGTTTGTATCAAATGCTCGACTGGAACCTGACAGTGAAATCTAAGTTTTTGCTCTGATTAAACTAAGAAAAATACATTCCTGTCAAATGGGAGGTGTGCTCAGTTGGTGCCGAGCATGACTGTTGGGCTTTGCCTTAGTGGTGTAGACCTGCCTGGTTTCTCCCTCTTTATTCCTGCTGTAGCTTTATTTCCCTGTGCAGTCGCTGCAGGCAGTAAAAACTGTAGTTGTCTGTACATCCACAGAACAATGGCATGAGGAAATACCACTGAAACTTCCCTGTCTCTGCCAAAATAAGTGCCTGTTAAATATGTAAGTGTTGAGTGTTTCAGAGGCCCAGCCCTGCACTGCAGTAACAGGAGGTGTTGTGTGCAGGTGGTGCCCCGGTGTCCCCGCTGCCCCCCTGAGGAGCCGCTGGCTATCATGAAGCCGGACATTGTGTTCTTTGGGGAGAACCTGCCCGAGCAGTTCCACCGTGCCATGAAGTACGACAAAAATGAAGTGGATCTCCTTATTGTCATTGGGTCTTCACTCAAAGTAAGACCAGTAGCATTGATCCCAAGTAAGTGACTGTCTCTGGTAATACTTTCTTTAAAAAATTTGGATCAAAAGTGAATTCTCTGTTTTGAAACTCCAAGCTCTAAGAAACACCTTTGGCTCAATTCAGTGAGCACCACGTTTTCTAATATGAAAGTTGCTTGCCTATGTATAGCTGAAATGCAAAATTGAGAAAGTAACAAATTCTAAGTGCTTTTTCTACACTCCAGGTAGATCTCAAGGTAATTAAATTATTATCTGAAAAACGACTCTTATACCCAAATGACTTTGTTCTAAGATTCAATTCATTTCTCTCCCTGCTTGCAATACGCTTTCAAGTTTACCTGAAGGCATTAGAACAGAAGTGTCTCAAAAGCAGTATATTCCTCATGTGCGCTCAAGTACGTAAAACAAATGCACAAAATCAACATAATTCAAAGAGATTATAGTACTAATTTTAATCTTTTTAACACTTGACCAAACATTACTGTAGCCAATATTTCTGTGCATATGTTTCTCAGTGACTGAGGAATGCTTTTTACTGGAAAAAATGGGGGGAAAAAAACATCTAACCAGGCTACAGTAGGCACAGCACTCAAACTGCTGTTATTAAATTTGACACTGGCTTGGCTTTTTCCTGATCTGGCTTGTTTTTGTCTTGTTGCAAGTGAAGGCATGAAGAAAAGCCTGAGCTTTCTCAGTAGGTCTCTGGTGAAAGTAAAACCCAAGTGACTACCTTTGAATTCTCTTTTCCATATATAGGTTCCATCCCCCATGAAGTGCCTCAGATCTTAATTAATAGGGAACCTTTGCCTCATCTACACTTTGACGTGGAGCTTCTCGGAGACTGTGATGTTATTATTAATGAATTATGTCAGCGGTTAGGTAGCGAATACACAAAACTTTGTTACAACTCGGTAAAACTTTCAGAAATCACAGAAAAGCCTCCACGGCCGCACAAGGAGCTCGAAGTGCTCTCGGCCGAGCTCCCGCCAACCCCTCTGAACATTTCAGAAGGCTCCAGTTCACCAGAAAGGATGACTCCACCTGATACTGCGGTGGTGTCTTCAGAACACCCACCTGAATGTAAGGTAGAAAACCGTGAGCCTGCCTCAGAAACTAAAGGGACCTGCTCAGAGGAGACGCTTCAGGACACAGAGCTGGCATCAGAAAACCCTGAAAATCCTGCTAGTGAGCTAATGAACTCTGAAACAATGAAGGAAAATGGATCTAATGATGGAGAAAATAAAGAAAAGAGTGAAATATTGAAGAAGTGCTGGGTAAACAGATCTGCAAAAGAACAGATTAGCAAAAGGCTGGATGGTAAGTGTTAATGCTTTTCAGTATTTTGCTTCCTTTTGGCTGATACGTTTATGCTAGAGTTACTTTAAAGTGATAAATAAGTTACTCTTGAGGCAGTCAGTGGGTTTCAGTGGCTATTTTTGTTCAGACAAGTGTCTGCTTAACTCTTATTGAACCATTTATTTCTTTTGGAGAAGCCAGTAGGAAATATTTTTTGTATTTCCTAATAGGTTTTAAAATCAGTGATCACATCCTCACCTAAAATATCAAAGTTTAGGAGGCTGAAGGTAGGTATCAAAAACTAAATCCCTTTGTAACATTTTCAAATGCATTTTCAGAAAAATTAGTTTGATCCTGAGGCGTTCAGAAGCTGGTCACAGTAGAGCATGAGTTGGTATGGCAGTAGAGCTGGAAGACAAAGTCATGACCGGACTTAAAAATCTCACAGCTGGAGTGAGGCATGTTTTGAAGGAAACTTCAGACTTTCCAAGGAAGCCCTCCCAAGTGTGCAGTCTTGTAACTGATGTAAGGAGTCAGGAATTAAATTGCCATTTTCCATAGGAAAGGCTGGGTTTAGACTTTGTCTGATACTCCACGCAGGGGGGGCTCCCATTCTGTCACAGGTGGAGGAAGTCTAGCTGTGAATACGTGTTCCCATGAAAAAAGCTGCTGAACAGTCAGCATAAATTCTCTTCAGTGTCAAAGGGAGGGGGAGGAGGAACACTGAGCTTTCCAGTGAAGCATTTCTTTTGTCCTTCGTAATAAATACACATACATGAACATAAATGCATTTTCATGTTATCTGATTTGTCAATTAAGAGTCACTGCTGAAAACAGATACATGCAGGCATCTTCTAACCACCAGTCTGCCAGATCTTGCATGAATCATTTACTTCAGCCTGTCATTGACTGTTGAAATTCTGTTCCAGGTACTCAGTATCTGTTTTTGCCACCCAATCGCTATATCTTCCACGGTGCTGAGGTTTACTCGGATTCTGAAGACGATATCATATCTTCCAGCTCTTGTGGCAGCAGTAGTGAGAGCGGCTCGTGCCGCAGTCAGAGCTTAGATGTGGAGGACGAAAGTGAGATGGAGGAGTTTTACAATGGCATAGAGGATGAGGATGCTCCCGAGCGGGAAGAGGAGCCTGGATTCGGGGAGGATGGAGCCGAACAGGAGGAATTGGCAGCTGAGGAATCAGCTGATACAAATGAAGCTGCAGGGACTGAACATCCGAGCAACGCGCTGTAAAGTGATCGCTGACTGGTTACAGGAACTTCCCACCAGCATTAGGAGCTTTGGCATGTCAGAATGAATGTTTACGTCTGAATTTAGAGCAACAAAACCATAAGGACGTAGTGTTTATAAATAACTAAAACAGATTTTCATGCTTAGTTTTTTACCTTTTTCAATAAAAATCTATTACTGCGCACTCAACACTAACTCATCTTTTTTTTAAGGTACTAGGATTATCTAAACAAGTGTCACTATGTTCACTTTTAAGTTCATCTGTCTGATCAGGCATCCATGTATATAATACATATTTTTGCTTAATAAATTTCAGCTTATATTATTTTTAAACAGTTTTGAAAAAGCCATTGGAATGTTAAACTAATATAAAGGGAACAGCTAATTTAGACCAAAGAATGGTATTTTCACACCTCTTGCTTTGTAACACTTTGGTTTATTTAAAACCTTCTTCTGCTTCTGCTAAACCTTTCATTCACGCCTAGTCTGTCATTAAACACTGGCATTTTCTAAGACCTACTGTGGCAGCTAATTTTTTTGGCTTTAACAGTTACTTTGTATGTTTGAGACATACTTAATTGCGAGCAGATAGTGAGATGGAAACAAGACAGCAGCACTTGAGGAATCTAATGGTTGTTAGACTGATCAAGAAGTGCTGTGAAAATGCTTGGGTTGCTGAGTGTATTACTTCCTGTGGACATGAAGCGATGTTGACATTGGCTCCTTAGCAATTAGAATCTGGCATTTTAAACAGAGAGGATCCCCCCAGTAGGAGTCTGTCACGCTGTATCCAGCGGTCACATCTAGAGCAGCTTGCTTTATAAATAGCATTTGAGGAATTGCCAAGGCTCCAGTGTGGAAGCAGAGTTCAGAAGAGTGTTCCTCCCAGTGTGTAAGAAGGCGCAGAAATGAAGCTCTTCCTTTGTACTTACTGAGGCACCAACCCCAGGAGAGACTGACTCCAGTGGTGGGAGCCTCCGTTTACGCTGCCAAGCGGCTCCACACGGATTAACAACCTGCAGGGCTGAGGTCCCGTTTCAGCTGGGAAACCTTCTCCCACTGCCAGCTCCACGTTGGATACGAAAAGCAAAGTGGCTTCTCCCACTCTGCCGTCTCAAGTGCTAGGCTGCCTTAAAACTGGATGTTGCAAATGTTCAAGTGCAGATTGTTTCCAAGCCTTTAGAACTATTTTGTACAATTGCACAGTGCAGTAGTAAGTGAAAGAGCATTTTTCTATAAACCACTTTTTCAACATTGGCCCAAATGAACTCTACGATGTAGATTATTCATATACTTTGCTTTAATATTTATTACATTTTGGAAGATGTATAGTAGCTGTTCTTTGAACATAATACAACAGTTAATAAATATTTAAGAACAGCCTCCTGTATTCATCGGGAAATGTTGGCATGTTGTCTCATTGTCCAAATTTAATACAGCTCTTATTTGGCTACACTAAAGAATGCAATATGTTTAGTTTTCACTTGCATGTCACAATGTATTAGTTTGTGCTATAGGAGATATTTTAAATTGAAATACTTCGTTTTAAATTATTTTTACAGTGAGGATTGTTTTCTGCTCTTTTATATTGTATATAGTGTCTTTTATGTAATCTACTGGCATATGTTTTGTAGAAGACTGTTTAAAATGACTGGCTATCTTCCTGCAACTTTTGAAATACAAAACCAGTGTTTTATACTCGTACACTCTGTTCTAAAGTCTATTAAAATTGTCATTTGATTTCTGGTTTCTTTTAATTTCTAGCTATACCTTATAAACTTACCAAAGATGCCCCATAAAGTCAAGGTATACTCTGGCTGATGGCAGGCATTACATAGGAAATGGCTTTTTTCCACCTGCCCCTGGGAAAAAAGCCAAGCCCGAATGGAGCTGCCCTGCACTGTTCTGGGTTTATCCCGTGGCTCCTGGGGACTGCAGCTGTGCTGAGCCCACCCCAGACTGCACAGATCCCTTCCTTTGGCCCTCAAGGGCTAGGGCCCAGTTTAATTAGTTTCCCACTATGCAACACCTTACTGTGTGAATGATTCCACTGTACTTCTGAACCACCATCTCTCAGATAGAAATTAATTTGTAAAAAAAAAAAAAAGAGAGATGATAATACTCACAAGATTGAGACACAAAGTATTAAAAATAGTTAGACTCTAACACACACAGATGCTTCCCTATCAATTACTTATTACTCTGAATGACTTGAAAATATTTTTCCTCTTGAATAGAACAGCTGCACCTTTTTCTGCACCTGTATGAAGAAGTTCTGCATTTTGTTCTTTCCTGTGTCTTTGATAATATTATTTGAACAGAAGAGGAACCCCACACCACAAGATGTTCTCTTACTCCTCCATTTTGCACACTGACCTTTACCCTTAGTGAGGATGTCTTTCAAGGTATTTAAAACAATGATGAGGCAAATGGTGGGCATGAGGCAACATTTGCTATCACAGCCTTTTGTTATTCCTTAGTACTCAGCACCTTGCATGGAATTTGTCTGGAAGCACGGCACAGCGTGTCCAGGTCCAGCTGTAATTTGTACAATCTCAAAAAACGAGATCACTTATTTTTCTCATAATTTGCATAACTACCCTATGAAAGCATCTTAGCCCTTAGTATTTATATTAAATAGATGCACTGAAAAAAACCCAAAGTACAAGCATTTGTTTGCCATTCCCCAGCCACCTTCCAGCCTATTTTGCTACATTAGACACAATAATGACCTTGCAAAAGTATTTGAAGTGATGGGAAAGAAGCACATATTTAAACATCTTGTCATAATTTCTTCTTAATGGCCATGTATTTTCTACCGATCTGGCTTGAATCCAGTACATTTTTAATTAGTGTTTTTGATTACGGAAAATATATAATGTTTTTAAATGCATGACAACAAAGGGACAGACAACATTCAATTAGGAGGGGCTATAAGAGAACAAAATTCTAATGAAACCAGCGTTCAGAAGCAAACTGAAAAAAGTGAGAAAAGGAAGACCCAGTGAGTACCTCAAGCTCAGTAATCTATGCTCAAATACTGAACCAGAACAGTCAAATTGAAAAGCACTTGCATTTATTTGCATGATACAGTTATCTACAAAGTGACTGGAGAATAAAACCCAGTTGCAAAATGCTGAATTTCAGGCTAAAACAACTGATCACGTCTAGGTAACAATGGGTTCTAAGCCAGCTGTAAATCCTCAAGAAGTCATGGAGTTGTACCCTGAGTTACTCTTTGCTAGGCAGTTTCAAGAAGACGCACAGACTGTTAGGACTCAGTAGGAAAATAATAGTAATAATAATCCTAATAATGGTGCACCAAGGGAAAAGAATTGCTCTTTACTCCTCCAGCATGAGGCCCAAGGCTCAGAAAAGCAGACGCACTGAAATAAAGCACCACTCGCCACCAGTGCAGCTCCCTCCTGGGGGACCTTGGAAAGGAGCTGAGCAAATTCAGGTGGGACAGGACTCCCAGAACTCCTAGAGGCCTATTTCCCTCTCCTTACATCCTCCTGGAAGCACCTGGGCTAGCTACAGGTGGAGAGAGTTTGTGCCTAAGATGAACCCAGCACAGCAGTTCTCAGGTGCAGCACAGTCAGAGCAGTTCCAAGAGCTGAGCTGTAACTGTTCATAGCAACCCTGGAAACAGCAGCCCAAGCAAACCCCAGCAAGGCAACCCAAAGCCTCCATCTGTCCTGCCTTGGGGACGGTGGAAGCAGGTACATGACCACAGGTCTTTAAAGGACTAAGTTTCTTAAGGGACACAATCCCAGTGCTCTCTGACCATGGGACTGTTATTTTTACTTTCACAGAGCAAGAGAAACTCTGTTTCCCTGCAAACCCCACTCCCATGTGCCCTGGAGTGACAGCCCAGGCTCCCTCTGAGCAGCTCCTGCACCAGTATCACCCGTGACAGAGTCCCAGACAAAGCAATCGCGCAAACTACAAATTACGTTATTTTGAAAGCCACGAAGAAACAAAATTCAAGAGCCCTTGGAAACAAAACACAAACACGTTTCAGTGGGATTTAGTTGTTTGGCCATGGGTTTTTTAACTCTGTACAATTATTACTCACCACCTGTTCCAATGGCAGAGCCCTGTTCCCAAGTACAAGCCTTGGCTGAGAGGGACCCTGCTTCCCACAGCAGGTGGGTGCCTTACAGGGAGCCCTGGATCCTACAGAAGCTTTCCCCACTGGGCTCCACAGCGACCACCCTAGTAATGCTGAATGCTACGGAGAATTGGCCTTAGACCCCGTGGAGCATCACTAGTCTCCTGCTCCAGACTTCGAGCATTCCCTGCTGGGCACTGACAGAAATTCCCAGTTCCCTGCAGGGCCTGACCTCTGCATTAACCCATCAACCTGTGAGCCAGAGAACTCCTCCCTACTGTTGTAAGGCTATTCCAGCCACTCCCTCATCTAAAGATACCGCTGATCTTCCTTATCCCGATTACCCTCCCCCTTTACTTACTCCTAATGTAATCCTGGCACCTCGTTAGGGTACCTTGCCAGTGGACAGCCTCGGACTCCTTGAGATGCACCCCAGAGTACTCAAGCATTGCTGCTAGCAGGTGCACCCACAGAGCCTCTGTGCAGGATTAGGCCACAAATAATTAAACTGGTTTTACCTTTGAAATTTTTCAAAGACATGGCAGATACAATTTCCACTGGAAGCTGGTTTTTAGGTACAGTCTGCCAGCTCTGTTCCTTCTCCCAGACAAGCTGCTACATTTGCTTGAAAAAGGGAAGGAAACTTGTCTTTTGCACTCTACTCAAACCGAAGCCTTCGTTACTGTAACATCAATCTTTTGTTTCCTCGTGTAATCAGGCACATGGAGGGAAGCAGCAGACACCTGCAGACATTCACTGCACAGTGTAGGAATCATGACCTCCTGGTAAGACCAACCTGGAGCACTGGTGAGATAGAGATCCCCACCAGCACTGTACACACCAACTATGCTGACATTACTAACTTGGTAGTTCCTACGTGGAACAAGATTCCCAAACCTCATTTTCCTGATCTGAAACTGATGTGCCTTCGGTTGGAGAAAAATAATAATGCTGAGTGCTGTCCTAGCTAATGTAAGGGGGCTCTGATGACACTCATGGCACCTGCGATACCTTATTTTGTTGTTCTGTAAAGTCAGTAGTTATATTCAAACCCAGGGGATATGCAGGAACTCAGACTGTTTAGACTAGCAGGGCTGTAGACGGTACTTTAGCACAGTTCTACTGCGCCCATGTTATTGTCAGTTTGGTTTAGGTGCTTTCTCCACCCCCAGCTGTCTTGTGGTTAGAAGATAACACATCTTTCTCACTCACCACTCCTACAGAAATGGGTAGGCAAAGGTTTGATGTTACAAAGTTTTATCATACTCACAGAAAGGAAGTCAGTGTAAGAGGTAGCAGCACAGAGAAAAATTATGTGTATAGGTAGGAACAGGCTCCTTGCCCCAAGAAAATAAAAGGACTTGCGGACTCAAGTCACATGGTCAGGGAACTCAAGTGTACAGAAATGATGGCCGGTGCAGTTACTTTGTTGATTATTTGTGCACACAGAGCAGGCAAATAGTCAAGGGGATTTCCTGGGGCTCTAAGGTACTGTATTAATCCGGTGATGGCAGGTGACAGATTTCTAGGTAAGGTTTTTGAAGTCATTGTTCCAGACGTGACCAACACAAAAATGAACAGCAGACTGAAGGACCAAAACAGTAGGTCAGTGATTAGTGCACCCAAACCCCACTCTGACCTGGCAATTTAGAAATATCCACTTGGTAAGCAATGGGACCCTACCAGTTGTCAGGGGAAACAAAACATTTCATTTTCCCTCTTCTTTTTTCTCCCCTTCAAAAACTGAGTACGGCAGCTCCCCACAGTATACACAAGTACATAGTTCTGGTTGCACACAGAAGGTCAACACAGCCATTCTTGAGGTGTTCAACTCTATACCAGTGCTGAAAACTGTATTATTAAATGAAAGCTTATATCTGCATTTATCTTAACTGCAGAACCTCATCTGCCTTCAAGGACCTCTCTTTTATAGTGATTTACATTTGATTACATTAAGCTTCATTTATTACTGATAAATCAAGTTTATTGCAGCAGAGAGCAGTGCAATGAATTAAAACCCTCTTCAGAGTAGTTTATAAACATTCTTACAGAGAATACCATGGCTTGGAGCTCTAACTATAACTAGTAACAACCTCATTAATAGTAACTCCCACAAAGTGCCAAAGGAGACAAATCATTACGCTTAAGCAGGGCTCACTGCTTTAACAGTCCTACATCGTGTTCTTAGTTTTGCCCTGGAAAATGAGGGACAAGTATCTGCTGTACCTGTAGTTCAAGCAGCCTGGGTAGTTCTGCCATGCAAATCCAATCTTCATCCCCGTACTAATGTGACAGCTGCAATAAATCCAGTCCATGACTGCACTGCTCTGACAATAGCAAGTCTCCTTCAGTAGTCATAATGGAGATGGATACAAGTCTGACATGCAGCTGGTCTCCTCCGGTGATAATTCTGAATCTTTATCAAATGCTAATCTAATTATCAAATAAAAATACTGTAAAAAATTTAACTATTGTAAGATGCTCCCACTGAAGCCCAAACTACTGTCATTCCTCAGCTGTTTGCATTATCCTTTTAAACGGTGGTACCCAAGTCTTCCTGAATAACTGAAGGTTTGAGGAAAAGGAAGGCTCTAGGCTTTCTTCATTGACATCATGGCTATTTCAGCTACGCATAAAATGGTTTTTTGCCCCCTTTCTCACATGCTGCATAGCATCAAATATTGTATGCAAAATGATACTTGATCCAAGCAAGAGAAAGCAGTTCCTGCTGCCCACCTTCTTCCAGGCTGAGGCAACTTAAGGGCACAACTTCACTAGAGCTGCTTCCCAGGGCTGTTGTGACTGTCGAACTAAGGGCAACAAAAGCATTGCAGAAAGCACTGAACTGCTTGCCCCAAGTAATATCATGGCTATTAATTGTTCTAGTACTACATAAAAGTCCTTTACCTTGTTATGCAGACAATTGTTACAACTGGGCACTGCCTCCCTGCACAGAATGAACTGACATCTGTAAGATAATCAGGAGCGTTTAGCACCCTAGGACCCAACTCCATTTTCTGCAGAAGTGAGTAAAACCAAGGCCAGAACTGCAGAGAGAATTCTCAGGTGAACGCTGTCCTGAGGAAAGTGACTTTAGCCCTGCTCTGCCAGTGGGTTCTTCAAGTGATGTTAAACCAATCATTCCAGACCCCCCACCCTCTTCCCAACGCTTACTCATGTCCACTCATGTTCTAAAAGAGTAAGAAATGTGTCTGGCTCATGCTGGAGAAACTTTTGCAGCAATACAAAGCACTTGCCACAGCAGTTTAGTCAGCAAGAACTGCACTTCAAACATGAAGGACATCTATGATGTCTAGTGCATCCCAAATTGGACACCAAAAACGGGCAAGTGAATTCCAGCTTGGATTCTGCCTCTGAGCCCTCATCTACAGAATAAGGCTCTTAGTCATTCTTCAGGTTAATACTGACATTGACTAAACATCCAATACAGCAAAAACCCGAGAATGTCTCATGGGGAAACGAAATACATATCTGTACCACTGGATATGGATGATATGCACTAAATTAAAGTGGACCTGCACAACTGCACATAAACCCCCTCTTACTCAGTGAACACCAACTGCGTGCATCAAATGAAACAAGACTCCCCTAAGAAAAAGCCCAGCACTTGGACATGCAATAGTACACAAGGGAGAAAGAGTTTTACAGTAGCCACTTCCTAATTTTTGAATATCTACCTTTGCAATCTTGGTGTTTCATAATTAAAAATGGTGGTTTAGTATTACCTGGTAAAATGACTCCATAATACCTTTTTTCCCCCCGCTTTTTTTTCCCTCTCCTTTTCTTTCTTCCATGTACAATAACATTAAACTGCTTTAGTATTTGCTGGTTTCTCGTTTTTCACAAGAGGGAGAATTTCCCAGCCAGGTAACAAATGCTGGAAAAGATGGAATATGGGCTGCATATGAAGAAATTACTAAGAGGTTACACTGCGTCAGAAAGCTGTAAAAACTGTGTTAAGGGAAAAGACTGATTTTAACTGTACTGACCTTTTTTTGTATTATATCAATATGTACTGCCAGCACAGAAACTGGACGTTATATAATTTATTACAATGACTGCATTTCCCTGCTTTTTCTAGTTGTACTCTCCAACTGAATGCACTGGAAGTTGCTCTCCACTTGAACAGCTCCGCAGGCTGCAAAGCATCCATACACATCAACCAACAAAGGTTTTCATTCAAGTCTTTTATTATAGCCTGAATTTTTTCACTGCATTTAAAAATCTAAAAAAAATAAATATTTGTTTCACAGCTGCAAGTCACATATGCATTAACACCACAAATCCTGGAATTTAACCAGAGAAGGAAAAGTCAAATCCGAAAGTGTCCAGCTAAGCACAATCGTCTCAGGGCAATTATACTAAAAATAAAATCTTAAGAAAAGGGGAGAGGGGTGTTAAAGGTTATTTCAAATGCATTTATCTGGAAAAAAGTGAAAATTCTATTAGAAACCATAAACTACGCTTTCAGCATTTAAAAATAAACGTTTAACCTCTTGACAGCAACAATTGGCTGGTGCATCTTTTTCTTTTAAGCTGTATTGACACATGACTGCAGAGGTTTCAAATGACAAGTTAACCTCTTTTATAATTGTGTCCACTTAATTACAGAATCAGTCCTTAAAAATAAAACAGTGTCTTAAGTCAGCTTCTCCATCCACATATTAAAAATGCCATTGGATGCAGGTTTGTATCGGCACTAAGTGACTGCTTCATGGATTGTACATTGTGAAGATGAATGTCTTTTAAACAATCACTTTCATTATTAAGGTTCTTAAAACAAACCAGAAAAATAGATATCTTCAGAAATCAGAGTAGTCACTTTTCTGTTAAAAGCCATAAAATAAGCTCATATTCAATTACAAGCAATAGAAACCATACTGCTATTGGAACAGAACTATTTTATCACAAAAATTTATTATTTACAAAATGAAAAGTTACCAAGTGAATTTATCAGGGAAAAAGTTAAATGTTCTTACTAAGTGATTTGAAAAACTGAAGCAAGTCTCTCATGCACTCACACGCCAAACTGTTTGCATAAGGTGAAATGTTAATTCTTGTTAGTGAAACTTGACTCCCATTCACAATACTCTCATTTTTATTGTAAGAGACAAAATCCACATGGCTCTGTACAAGAAGGTATGTATTAAGACAGTTCCTCAGTTTTGGAAATTTTTTTTGGCTCCCATGAATATCCAGACTACTGAACATTTTTTGCAAATAATCAGTTATATTATCAACTGCATCACTTAATCCACTGAATTTACCACCACAAGAAAGACACAAAAACTTAATGATCCCACGTTACACAGAACTTTCACTTCTCAAGTTATACTAAACTGAAACCTTCATAGTGGTCTATAGCCTGGATCAACTTAGTTTTTAGGGTTTCTTTATCTGTGTATTTTGGAAGATCAAGAAGATTAAAGCAAGTGTGGGCTACCGGCAGATAATCTTCTCCTCCTCCTGTTGGCTGGATGACCAGTTTAAGACACCTCATTCCAAGAATTGGAATCCGATCACTGCCTGTCAGAAACACTGTCAAGAAAAAACAAAGGCTTGTAACTAGTTGAAGACTAACACTGTCTGTGTCACATATGCAGTTCTGATCACTGCTGGCCTTTTTTAATCATTCCAGCAATGGTCAGCTTTTCACACTGAAGTTCTCTGGAGTTTGGAAAACAGGGAATAATGACTTAAACACATCTCTACCTTCCACATGTGAACACGTAACTGTAACACAACAAGTGATATGTAAAGTATTTCATTTTTGCATATGAAACCAAACTGTCCTTAAAAATGCTATAACGTTTTTCATGCAACAGAACTTCTAATTTAAAATCCATTGGCAGTATCTTTACCGAGCATTTCCAAGTATCTTGTAAACACAGAATTACTTTCTTCAATAACTAATTTATCTGAATTGGAAACTAATCTGTGATCTAGTCTAAGCAAAACCTCACTCACAGCCAGCTTTGATCACTTTGTTATCCCTACATTTCCACTTATATCAGTACCTTGACATATTTACAATCAGTTACAACTCCAAATGTCCCTCTCTGTGCAGTGAAAAAACCTGGAAGATGTGAACTTTATGTCAAAGCACAGGAAAAAATATCCTAGTTACCAGATAAATGACACCAGCAGTTTAGGCTGTTGGTGTTTCGGAGGTTTGGGTTTTCTCTTTTTTAATGCTGCTCTGAGCTACAGTGATCTGTAACTACCCACTACCCACAATGACTCAGGACAACCACAAGAAAATCAGAGATAAGCCCATAATCAGTTTCTTCTACTACGATTTTTTTTCCCCAAATAGTTAATCACACTATTACAAATACTTACATCTGCCCTCTTATAGCAAGAGCCTGAAATTCCAATGATCCTGTTCAGATAGAAACTTCTGTGAAATAATTTCAAATACTTACACAAAAACTGTTTTTTCTTCTCCAAAGACAACTCATGAAAAACCTCCCAGAATATTTTAATTGTAGGATGGTCTGCCCAGTATTCTCCTTTGTATTCTGTATTCTAAAATGAGCAGGAAACGGGGTTATTGCTCACTCACAGAACAGTAGGATAAGCTGACACTGAAGCAGAATGAATGCAGTCTGTGTAAAGGGACACAGCAAGTGACACACTACTACCTTCCTCAGTCCATTTTCTTCAGCTGTTCAGTCTGAATTTAATATAGGGACAGATGCCTGTACTGCAAAGCATTTTCAATCCCAACAGAGGCCAAGTCTCACTGAGCTCTGGCAACCAAGAATATTTACTTCTAATAACTGTGTGCAATGACTTCACTTTCCCATGTCTAACAGGAGAGATTGTATACAGCTGCCTCTGGGTTCTGTGAATTGTTCTGCCTCTCTCTTCTGATTTCCTTCAGAAATTAGATAGAAAAAGTTAAAGCAGGGAGGTAAATAATATTTTAGGATCTTCATTCACTGATGTTTTAAGACATCAAGAAATAACAGGAATTATGTTAATTAAAACAGAGCTCAAGAGAACACCTAGTTGCTTTTGCACCCTGAAATTAAAACTATATGAAAGCAATAGCTAACTACGGTTCTTACCTTCTCCAGCTCTTTCCAGTCATAATTTGTGTTCCCAATTACCATTGCCTGCAACTCGCTGGGCTGGAAGAGCTGAAGAACTTTACCTCCACATACTTTGTGGAAGCCTTCATGGAATGCACTGTATAAGGAAGCCACAGATCTATTGAAGATGTAATCCACGTATGCATCTACAAAATCTTGCCTATACAAAGAGAAAGCAAGAATTATGTTGAGGAAATAAAGCGGAAGCAGCACATGTCATCCTTCTGTAAACCAGTGGCCATTTCTGTATAGGACAGAGCATAAAAAATGAAGCAAAAAGGAGCCCAATATATTGTATTGTCTGCTTTATGTTACAACCATAGTGAAGATAAAATGGCACATGAATGTATTTCCCCCCACACCCCTGAAGGCAGAGTCTCTAACGTGCAACAGAAAAGCAGAAACATTTAATCTGATTTATTTCAGGCACTACAAACATCTCCCTTATTTGTGTGCATTGCAGTGAACTGGACTGAACAGCAACAAGTTTAAGAGCCTGAATCCCAGCGTGTGTCCTGAAAGCCACTAATCAAACTCACTGTTCTAGTTTTTTAATTAAAAAGATTACCATATTTGCACTAAAAATGCAAATCAACTTCAAATGGACATCTGAGTCTTACACAGCAAAAACACCAGTGCCAAGGAGCTGGGATTCAGAGAAACAGATGGCCTGTTATCTGTGCTTTGGTACAAGGAGTTCTCGGATCTTGCTGGAAACATCTTCGGCAGCATTTAGGGGAGATCTAAAATTTCTGGATGTGATACAACATTTATGGTAACTTTTTTGAAATCAATCCCAGTGAAAACTGTTTAGTTTCTGCACTGGCAGTGACTTCAGTTCTACATTACAGCTATCCTACCAACACACATTCTCCGTGGAAAGAGAGAATGCATTTCAACACCACCCTCAGTCTTTGAGTAACATCACCAGTCATTTAAAGAATCATATAAACACATTTGGATGATACGTTTATTAAAGCTGTTGCACTGAAAATGCTGGAGGTGACCAAGGTGGTGAACCACACTCCTTCCCTTCAAGCACTCAGTGAGACCTCCATCTTATCCACGCTGTGTAATTACAGAGGGGCAGGTAACACTGCAAGGCTGCTGCAGAGAGAAGTCATAGTGGTAACTAAGTTATATTACACTCTATGTTAATAATTATTAAAATTAATTGAAGCATCAGGGAATATTTAGATCTTGAGAAAGAGGAATTCTTCATTGCTGCAAGACAATTGTGGTAACAATGCAGCAGGCATTCCATAGCCACCTTGAAACTTTTCCCATAATTCAACTCCAATTTTACAGTCACTTAGTGACAGAACATCAAACCTACACCAGATAACTGCAAAGCTACGGTGTTTTACATGTGCATTCAGTTCTCATGGAGTGTGCTGTTTCCATTCAATTCTCCCTTTACCCTGGGAGAAGTACAAGCACAGAGAATTCGTGAAGATTAAAGAACAGACTGGAAAATGGTAGTACTCTGCAAAAAGGGAACAAAAGCACCACCATGTATGTTCTGCCTATCCTCCAGGAGCAGAAAGGAAACAAAGGGTGGGAAAGGCTGCTTTTATAAATGCAAGTTACAGAACCCTTGACCAAGAAAAAACCCCACCCATCACAGTTTCTTCTGACAATAACACTGGATTAACTTATCTAACATTATCTGCCCTACAAAGGGAAGACTTCACTGAAATAATATTCAGGTATGAATGAATAGTTGTACCAATGACACTTAGGTCAAAGTTCTCATCATTACTCATTGAATTTCAATGACATGTAGCTTCCTGCAGAGCCACAAACATTTTTAATCTTATAAAATGCTTTTGACTGGGGTTGGAGGGGACCTCTGAAGATCTAGTCCAACTGCCCTGCCATGGGCAGGGACATCTTCAACCAGACCAAGTTGCTCCAAGCCCTGTCCAACCTGGCCTCAAGCACTCCCAGGGATGGGGCAGCCACAGCTTGTCTGTGTCCATACAAGACAACAGCTGTTTTAACAATACACATGAGAAGAACTTGGGAAAAGAGCCAAAGTAGTTTTGCCTCCAACAGCAGTGTCAGAGCTTGGCAAAGGGTATTTACAGCAGCCCAGTAACACTCCCAAGACAGACAGCAACACTGAACTACCTGAACTACGCCATAACCCACAGAACTCACCTATTTTGTTTGACTACAGGAATGTCAGCACCTTTAGGAACAAGCTCCTTAATTTCTGTTGTACCAAAATTTTCCACAGTGATCTATTTGAAACAAACAAAAACAGTACAAATCTTATTTATTGCATAAAGTACTTCTTCCCACTTAGTTAACAGCAACATGAATGGCAGACACAGGAGCTAAAACTCATGGGAATTAGCTGCTGATGCTTTTGTTTAAACACTCCATCAGAGGCAATTAAAATAGATGGCGTGAGCTTGGCAAGACATACGTCAAACACTATATACAACTTACAGTAAAATTAAGACAAAATGCTTCTTCTATGTCATCCTCTGGATAGTCCAGTAGCTGTTGCATTCCCCTGCAAAATAAGTTACAAAATACTTGCACCAGGAGAAAGAAAGATGAATTTATTCTCCTAAAGTGTTCTTTAGGCTTTGATAATTCAAGTTTTAGAAGCATCTTTCTACTGTTATTTAATTTATTATCTTATTGACTTGCACTCTTTCTGGGAAATCCCAAGCAATCACTTCCTTTTGATTATCCCATGGGGTGAAGAGAGAACATTCCTGTCTTAAGACTTCAGCTAAGGGATTCCCAAAGCAGAGGCAGTTAGTACTTAAAAACCATTGACTGGCTCTTCCATTAACAGCTTTGATTTCTCCTTGAATCTATGAAAACATTGGCATCCGCATCACTGAGGCAGTCAAGCATCCTTTTCTGCTCATTTGAACCTCCTACCTGTTAGTCCTATTCAAATCCCTAGTCAAAAGTAAATACTTAGCATGTATTTGTTCCTGAAATAAGCGAAAATATTTTCTTGATGGACTTAACTCAGAAGTGAAACTATGTTTGCACTTAGGCTTATAAAATTAATGGCTAAAACACAAGGGGTTTGAATTTCAAATACTTTTTCCCCCTAAAATGCTTGTAGGATCATAAAACATTAACACCAAGCAGTAAGAAGCAGGTGTATAACAACAACGTCAAATGTGTCAGATGACATGATGACTGCAATTTACTCTGAGCAGGGTATCCAGTTAGTGTGGAAAAGAAATGTTATGTTCTTAGAGGAACATGTTGACCTCAAAATTAATTTCTAACAATACTCATTTTTCTTTCTTGCTTACCTGCCAACATCTGGCATCAATTCTTTTAAGTCATCCAGGGATGGTTTCTTATTCAATAGCTTTTTGTACAAAGCCAGAGGAAAATGAAGGTCTACAATAGTAAAATTATATATTGCTAGCCCACAGACAACACCAATCAAATGAAACAAGTCACTGTCTTCAAAGGTCTAAGAACAGAAAACAGACAAGATGGTTTAAAACAAAGAAGTTATTTTAATCTTGCAGAGTCCAGGAAGAAGTATACAGTGCAGTATAATCGGAGTGAATTAAATTTATATTTTCTTTAAATATGTATGTATCTGTAAGCACCAAGGAAAACAGGATAAAGTTTAACCAGCTGAGACTGAAATCCAAGAGAACAGAATCCTTTCCACTTAAAAAGGCTGAGCTGCAACATACTCTGTGTTACAGGGGGCACATACTGCATTAAGATTCTGGTTTTGTCAGTGATTTCCTATTGCACTATTCAGTGATCAAAAATGTCAATTTTTTAAAAAATTATTTTGGGGAGGAAGAGGGAAGAGCTCACTATTGACCTCCTCAGAATTAATTACCAAGGCTTAAAACACACCTGTGGAATGTAAATATTCAGGTGTCTGGGATCCAGCCACCCCAGTCAGAGCTCTCTGAAGGAGGACTAAAAGGTCAGGGATCAAACTTTCCAAGAAAGTACAACTCCATGACCACCTATCACCCACAAATGCAACTGAATACAGGAAGACCTGTTTAACAGGCCACTCAAGAATTTGTCTCTGGCACCTTGATTTACTGATTCTGCCCTTACAATCAGTTTGTTCTGGC
The DNA here is from genome assembly GCA_013397725.1 of Rhagologus leucostigma. Taxonomy (NCBI): domain Eukaryota; kingdom Metazoa; phylum Chordata; class Aves; order Passeriformes; genus Rhagologus; species Rhagologus leucostigma. The sequence goes on along the minus strand of VZTD01000109.1, from coordinate 1,120,443 downwards.
TAGTACTTCTCCCTAAAATACCTGGCTGGGCTGAGGAAAACCAGTAAGGAGTAAACAAGGAATGGGGAAAGCAACAGGGAAACAGCAAGGAATGGGTAAAGTTTTGCTCTAACAATGGCAAAAATAAACTTTTTTTGAGAATACTTGCTTCAGCTTCTACTCTTGAAATAAAATGACCACAAACTACTGTGTTCATATATTATTAATACAAATACTGTAAATTAAAATAAAATGACTAAATACAGATCACACCCTACCTTATCAGAGAACCAGATCAGCCTGGACTCCTCATAATACCTGAACATTCCGTATTTGGGATCTAGCAACTCCCTCATGATGAGCAAAAAAAATTCTTTGCGAACGCCTCCAGCATCAACAGCTTCCTCCCCTACAAATATAACCTGAAACACACACACCTCAGTGAGCACTGAACTGCAAACAGACTGTAACGCAAGGTCTGTCCAGAACCATTCTCGATTACTGTGAGCATTCTGTACTCGTACTACCTTGAGTGGCTTCTTGTAGTCTACATTCTTTGTTTTCCTTAGGACCTCCACAGCATCCCCTACGATGTTGTCCCTCCGGACCATTAATATCAGGCATGGATTGACAGATTCAAATACTGGCAGGAAAAGAGAAGACAAGTTCTGCCTGTGGGCCTGATCGACAGCCATCTGGAGAAAAACAAAGTGAGAGTGTCAGTAGGTAGGAAAAATGCCTGTCAATATCAATTGTCCATCAGTCTTGTCCGCAAAAGTGCAGATGAGAATAGCTATTACAAGAGCTACTGAATTTGCCCAAGTTTTCTCTGTATTCCTTTTATTTCAGGAAGTATTTGATTTCAGGAAATATTTTTCCTTTACACCCATTGGTCTCACCAGTGCTAATGTTCAGGGAAGTATTAGAACCCAGGTTTTGATATTCCAGTCAAAATACCTTGGATAACAAAAGGAAGCAAAAAATTTCCTGCATTTCATCTAATGAAGAGTAAGTTGTAAAGAGTAAAGCTGGCATGAAAACAAACATACATGAAAAACTATTTCACAGCATGAAAGGCAATTTATTTAACTTGTATGATAATTTCTGTATTAAAATTGTTTGGAAAACAAAATGCTCTTGCAAATGTTCTGAGTAAGGCAGAGAACTCTTCAGAGTTTGTGTGTTTTAATACTATTTAATATTGTTAATAGAAACATTTAATGTGAAGATTTCCCTGAATCCATCAAGTGTTGGTATCAACTGTGCATATACATTTTTAAAGGCATATGAAACTACATTTATTATTAATTACAAGAGCAAGGCTGTATCTTCCTACAGGAGCCCATTACTTGAGCATCACTTACATCATCTGTTTATTTTCAGACACAGATCAATGACCTAGGTAATATTCCAAGTCTGCTCATACGGGAGGTGGGGTTGTTACTTGGTTGTGCGTGGTGCTTGGCTTTTTTTGTCTGTTTGTTTGTTGGGGTTGTGAGTTTGGGGTTTTTGTACCAGTACTATGGGTTGTGAACACATAAAGCCATCTCACTACTAAAAGGAAAAGAAGTTCGTTGGAAATGTGCAACTACAAAACAGTCTAATTTCAATGTGATCCCAAACCCACTACACCCTCTATCATGTATATACCTTAAGATTAAAACTAGATCCTTCATTTTTATGTGGGAGGGATTACAAAAAATTTAAAAAAAAAAAAAAAAAAAAAAAGGCAAAAAAAACAACAGGAACCCCCAAGATCCCCAACTCAGGGAAAAACCAAGAAATCCATAACATTAAAAAGTGAGACTCCTACCTGCATCTGTATGATTGCATCTGTTTGCAAGAGAGTTGTCTTTGCCTGGGCATCAAATACAAATGGGTATGTGCAAATTATAACAGGAATATCTGTTAACTGGAATGAAAAGAATCCTGTCACAGCTCAGCTTATTCAAAAGCCACAATCATGGTTAAAAAAGCCTTTGCAATAGCACTCATTTAATACATCTATTTTAAAGGAAAGAGAACTCAATCTTGACTTATTATCAATGCAGAACCAAAGCATCTTAGGAACATTACACAGATTTTTCATTGTTTAGTACTTCAGCCAAAAACAAACAAAAAATAATCCAACAAAACTCAATCAAGCCAAACCAAACCAAGCCAGACACAAACAACACTCTCACTTAGCACATTTTAATTTCAGAACTGTTATTGCAGCCAGTGGGTATAAAAGCAGCCCTTTTTTCCTACTGCTGCTCTGAATTTGCAATATAGACAATTACATATTTTAGCACCACAAAGATTTTTTTTCAGATTACAGCCATGGCTAATTTAAAGCTTTACTCCCAGTAGAACACAGCAGACAATCCTTGACATTCACATTTCTGATTTCCTTACATTCTTCGAAAGAAATCAGATTGCAACCAATCTTACCTCAGTTAATCCATGGTTGACATCCTATGACAGCATTTGCACAAAGGTAGCAACAATTAAGATGAAAAAGCAGCATTAGTGTCTGCATTAATCACTCATCTCTGATGTAGAATTTAAAAACTACTTATTTACTGCTTCCCCCCAAGAGAAGGTTTACTGAGAAATAAACATTAACCATAAACATTCTAATTCATCTCTTAAATACAAGCTTGTCTTTCAACACCCTGTTTATCAGTCTTTAAAAACAGGGCTGTTAAAGTAACATGTTTGCTTGGATGCAAAAAAATTACACACTTTAAATGTTTACTTCCACACATTCATTAATGACATCTGCTGGTACTGTAGCAAAAAAACCATATGAGTGGCTAGAGAAAACTTACTAACTTCCTCAATATTCTTTCAAAGCTGAAGTCAAGGAACTGTGGCAAAAACCTAATCCAACTCACTAATTCTCTGCACAGTCATTAATTTACTCCCACGTATCACTCTTCTGTTTACAGATCAGGAATTAATTATCTCAGTTGCGGTTGCTAAACTCAAAGTACAAAATTCCATCAGTTATCTGCCCCTGTAACTCCCTACTCTGCTTCCTGACTCGTTATCCAAGACAGCTGCAGCTTTCACACAGAGTGGACTTGTCTTACACAGCAATTCAGATCATTCTGGATGTTTTCCTATTGTGGATTATCACATTCCCAACTTTTTTAACATGGTAAGTCTCCAGTGACAGCATTCTAAATCACTTTTTAACTGACAGATTGCAATATTGAGAAGTGTCAGTCCTAAGAACGACACCCTAGAAGAAACACACCTGCTTAACAATTCTTCCTTAGCCAGTACCTGACATAAGTCTGTTCAGCACTGGTCATTTGTGAAGGTGTTTTTACAAAAAAAAAGTGCCCATACTTAGAGAATCTATGGATTTCTTTAAAGGGATAAAACAAACACAAAACATGGGAGCAAAACACCCACAAAAACCCAAATAAAAATCAACACATCTTACCATTCCCAACACCTGCTGCTGGAACCAGTTGGCATAGTCATTTCTGATATCTATCAAATCTTGTATCTCATGAATGTAAAATCTGTCATACTGTATAACTTGTCCTCTTTCATTTACCTACGGAAGTGCAATGTATTTTTTTATTAGCTTTCAAAGGGATATTTTCCATGTTTTTCAAGCATTTGATACGTCAGCCACAGATACCCAGCTACCAAAAAAATTCTAGAAAAACAACAGTGCCTACAAGAAAGCAAAAAACAATGTTAAAGACATGGATACATGGATTATTCAAAATCCCATCAAAGATTCAAGGAAAATACAATTAACTGCGCATACAGTATTGCATAACAGGGCTGCCACTTTGAAACATCATATGATCTTACAGGAACAGTGAGGATACACATATCCATGTATACAACGGAATAAATACTTGTTCCTGTATTTGCACAGGTTTAAGAGCTATGATTCAATAACTCTACTCTTAATTATAGTATGAACACTATTACCTGTGAACAGAGGAACAACTTCCATTTAAAAACACTAAGCTTAAAAGAAAGAGAGATGTGGGAAAATAACCTTATACAGAGGCTTGTCTCTACAGTATCATTTTAATGCAGAAGCATCCACATTTTCCTAATGCACGTCTTTTCCCAAGAACTGCTAAGCATTGCTGACTGTCAAAGCAGCAAGACAGTTACAGAGATCCTGCCTTTATAACCTTTATAATCTAAGCCTACTTTTCACAAAAACCCCCCACATCCCCCTCCAAACCACCAGATACTCAATCTGCAATATATCCCAGATCTGTCACCGCGTTTTTCCCTCTCACTTTAATCCATACCCTCACAGATGCAAATGACTGGGTCACTCTGTGTTCCCAAAAAATACTCAATTCCATCATCACGTCAGATTGGAATCCAGAATTCCAATGATTCATAGGTCCAGATGGAACAGATACAGATATTTCTGTAGATGCAATTCTGATCTTTAAAACTCTTCAGTAACTTAGCTTCTACCAAGTACCCAGCACAGAGATGCTGACAAAGCCAAGCAGCCAAGGAACTGTTTAGAAATGACACAAACGTACTCTGTGTAGTATTTCCAGGACTCTGAAAGCTGTGTGTAGGAAATTGGTAAGTATTCTTCTGTCAGAAGGTGGAAGGCCCATCTTGCACAACTTCAGAAGGTGCACTACGACATCCTTGTAGAGTTCCACTATCTTGAGGAACAAGGGAGGTTCGAGTAGAGACCACCAATTTTCTGTCAATACATGGTGAACACATAAATTTAGTACTTGCCACTGCAGCACTGCGTTATGTTATCCTTTTAACTACGAAATGTGTTTGGCTAGAAAGCACAATCATCAGTTACTAAAGACTCCGAAAAAAAGCTGTAACACAACAAATGCTCTATTGTTACACATCAAATCTTCAAGTCTCTTGAAGTCTGTTCATCCAGACTAAAGGACAGTATCACAAAGTAATATTTGATAAAAACAGACGGTTCAAAACCTGAAACCTTAAGCAAACAGTTGTAGGAGCAATAGAAAACGATGGAAAAAGATCTGGAGTTCAAAAAACTATCAGTCTGCTTTTCTTTACAGCAGACAAAATCTTTACTCTCACCAAAACTACTGAAAAAACACAAGAGACAGGATACAAGGCAAAACACAACTGAGGAAGAGGAAAGTACTCTCTTAAAAAGAAACCAATTAAAAGCAAAACTTACTGAAAACAATTCTTTAAGCTGAATTTCAGGTGACAGGAGTCACAATAAGACATATGGAAATAGAGTTAAAAAACCAGAACTATTCTCAGCTGCATATTTGAAGACCACATCTTGGCACCAGTGAGAAAAGATCAACTGCCTCAGAAGCTCAGAATAGGTGCTGTAGTCACAACCAAGACAATTTAACATCTGCTCTGCAACACTTCTGTAAATTGCTTAGAGCTTGTTAGCTGTCTGACCACATAATTTTCACTTTAAAGTGCAAAGACAAGTATCAATTACACTGAACTACACGGTTTAATTCCTCCCAAATGGAATCAGTCCAAAAACTACAATACCAGATGAATTCACAGAGATGGCCTGTTAACTCACCCTGAAGCAACAGAGTTAAGTGTTTTCTTACACCAAGCAACGTTAAGGCTTAACTTTCTCACTGGGGAATTGTACAGAACTGTAAATACATAGCAGGTGCTGCTGAGACCAGGTCTTCACTGATGGAATGCCTGTACATTTTCATCTGGAGAGCCTTACTTTTAACAGGAAAAATTCAGTTTCTTACCAAGAACTTTCAGAGGAGCTTTTTCTAGGTTCAGAATAGCTGCTCCAAAAGGAATAGCTAACGTTGTGAAATTGTTTTCATCACTCATCAGTGGGCACTCTGGTAGAGTGAGATACAGCCTCAAAGCTTCAACATCTGGTAAGGAGCTGGTCAATTTGGGAATAAGGTTCTTTTCCAAACTAGCTGCCACCTACAGCACATCAGAAAATTCTGTTTATTTTAATGCAATTGAGATTTTAAACAAATGCCTACGTATATGAAAACTAATCTAGAAAACTGTAATTAGGAGCTTCAGTGAAGACTACTATACATCTAGAAAATGACAGTAAATATTAAAATAGAATACACTGATGTGTTACCTAATTGTCACAACAAAATACGGTTTCACACATTTGCAGTCCATATATTACTGAGTAAAGAAATCTATTTATAGGGTTGGACCAAGCATAACAGTACTATTTCTGGAGAGCTGTAACACAGAAAGATAATCCCAAACTTAAGGAAAATATGCAGCACAAACCTGCTGTGATATGTGAGTATGCTCAGGCTGTATGAGTTTGTGAAAGAGTAGTCTAGCAGCATTCATATCAACCCCTGAGAATCTAGTGCTGGTTTTGTAATGATCATCATTGCTGCAAGAAGAAAAAAAGACTGAATCTTGTATTCTCAGCAACTCAAGCTTTTTTCCCCCATGAATTTCAGACCTACTGAACAAGGATTTAAAATACAACAGACTTCCATTTTTTATACAGCCTTAGAAACAGCTGGAAAAAAATCTCCTCTAACTGCAAGAAAATCATGCAAAAAGGCTAGAATATATAACAGCCCATGCAACGAATTCCCCTTGAGTTATAAACAACCTGTGGCTGACAAATGTAATGAGCTTTACTGGCTTACGTGGCAGCAGCCAAGACAGGCAGGAGCCATTCTGCACTGGGGCAGCCGACAAAACACAGGGCAGGAAAGGAGCAGGAGTTTAAACTGAGGGCATCAGAGCACCAGTGAGACAAGGAAACCCTGGGAAGGTGTCCCAGCTGACACAAAGGACACCAGAAAGGCAGCCACCATTAATGCTGTCCACAGGACCACTTGTTAAAAACCTGCCTGCTTACCTCAATGCCAAGAAGCTCCCATTCAGGCACCCGGCTGAGGAGAACGTTCCATCAATTTCACTGAAATTGTTCACATGAAATGTTATATGTGGTTTTCCTTTCACAAATTAGCATTTGCAATAAAAAAGCCTGTATTTAATTCCTAACAAATTATATTGTACAAAGGATGGGACTCTGACTCAAATGTGACTAAACAATACTAGATAAAACCTTCATTCAAGACTCAACACTTAAGACAGCTCAAATCACAGCCAGTCTTGAAGTTGAATTGCTTTGCATCCTCTTTTATTAAAATAGAAGTAATAATCTTTGAGCTGTTCTCATATTCCTTTACATGTATTGCTATTTTTCAATGTGCAATTAGCTACTTAATTTAATCTTGTATAGTCATCTAAACTGAAGCAGAGATGACACAGTCTCAAGGATCTAAACTACTCAACAAGCATGACAATGAAAGCACAGCAAGAGCTCTGCACGTCACAAAATCAGTAATTAAATATAGCTCTGCTATGTATGTCCAAAGCCCCATTAATGCGCAATTCAGAAGCAGAATTACCAGAGACAATTTCTTTCCCTTACATCACTTACTTAGCTATCTCTACAGGAAGTCTTCCAGATGGGAAACTCAGCAATCTTTGAATGAACGTTTCATTCACAGTCCAGATCTGCTTCAAAAGGTCAGGATACCTAAAATCATCTGGTGGCACCATGTTCTAAAATATTTTGAAGAAAGCGTAAAGAATCAGGCACACAGAACTGATTTCCAGAACAATCAGCCCTCTGGGTTGAGCTGTCTTAGCCTACCCAGACTATTGCTGTGAAATACTCTGTGTTCCAGCAGTTCTGCATTCACTATGAAAGCAGAGCATACACTAAAACCATCTCGTTTTAAGTGTTAATTCACACACCTTGCTTATGGCCAACTCCTTAAACATTACTTGTCTCTATGATGAACACTAACCAAGCTTTAGATGTGAGCAGCAAGCATCTCCATCCAGCCACTAGGAGCCACTTAGCTCACTGCCAAGCTGTGAGCACACAGAAAAGGAGCCATTCAATTTTTTAGACAGATGTTCTTCCACCCCACTTCCATCACGCTCCTCTGAGAATGAATCATGCTTCTGTGAACATGCCCTGCATCATCAGGAGCTGCATTTGGAAGTGCTGCTCATACAAAATGAATTCCACTAAGAGCTGTAATAGTAAAGAGGAGGAGAAGCGAGATCATTGTTTTGAGTAGGAGCATTGGTTCGAAAAGAGATGGCAAATAGCACCAAAAATAAGATTAAATTAGCAAGAGAAAACATTCCTCCTGAGGGTGCCATCTGACAACACTGAGCTGACTCAGTATGACAATGACTATCTGCTGCCAAAAATCAGCACTTCTGATCCTATCCTACAGCATCAGGACAAGGAACACTTTTGCCATTTCCTTTGTGTCCAGCCAAAGAAAACAACTCAGGGAATTGAGCTGCCCAAAAACCGGCTTGAGGAAACAGATTTTGGCCGGGTCCCCTTAACTAGCAGGGACACACAACCCCCAGGGGTACAGTACCCACAAAACTTTGGAAGAATTCAATACAAATTACCAAACTAAAGTGTACTAAAAGGGATATTTTAGCAGCATCAAAGTTCATCTACTGCTAATACTTTTCGTACAGAACAAGCCACAATAACTGCATTCATACAGTCTTCAGTTCACCTCAACTAGTCAGTCAGAAACTACTCCAGTAATTATGAAAATTGCACATAAGAAAGTTCTTAAGGAAGTTTTAATAGACAAGTTCTGAGCCTATATTATAAGCGATTTCCCAGTTTACACCTGCTAAGCAAGTTTCTCTCAAATACAGCAATGCTTAAAACTCTATCAGAATTTAGAAAATGAACTCAACAAAACAATCCTAGAAAAACTGCTGAGTCTGTACAACCAGAGCAGACTCTGAGCACAGAGCACTGCTGCAAGTCTGACCTGTATGCAGTTTTTCCCGACGAACATGTTTCCCACTAAAAACCATTTTTTCCCTCGCATCCAAATTAGTTTTCACCCTATATACTCAACTCTTGATGCTTCATTAATCCCGATGGTCTAATATCTGCTGACCTGTACTGGAAACAGTTTCATGAATCTTCATCTTGTTTTTATCTCCCAACTCACCCTCCAATAGCATTTTCTGTCCACCACACTTCTATATTGCCATTTTTAGTGTAAAGTCCTTCTAGACTGCTTTACGTATAATTTAAAGAGATCAATTCTTGTTATTTTAAAACTTAAGCTTTAAGACTAGTATAAAACTGTGACATAACAAACTATGTCACCACCTGTAACTTTTAGCAAAAAGCTCCATTTGTTTCCTTTCACCACTGTGGTACGTTAAAATGGCTACAGAGCAGAAGACACCAAAGCTGCTGCTGTCAGGAGCTATGAGGAGGACTGGGCAAGGAGTGAAGAGCTCAAATATTCAATCAATTCTTCCCTTACAACATGAAAAGAAGTGCATTCATCCATCAAGAAAAAAAGCTTATGCCAAAAAGTCTCAAGAGCTTCCTGACAGCTAACACTCACTAACTGGATCCAAGTCCTCCAACTGCTGCCATGACTTAGTGCCTTTTGCTTCCACACTGCTCCTACACACTTTACAATACAGTCACATGCACCTTCAACATCAAAATCCTTTAAAATGCATCAAACCCCCTAAAATCTAACTTTGACAAGCTTTGGAACCAAATTACATTGAATTTGTTACCTGTGGATAAAAGTAGTGTGCAAAACTTTGGTCCCCACCAGAAAAAATTCTCTTTACACAGTAGCACTCCTCACTGTCTGCAATAGGAATATAAAACAGGCCACTGTGAAAATGTGAAATTGAAAAATTATTAAGATGCTGCAATCAACACTCAGTTACAAAAAGGTTCCCTTGTTGCAGAACCTCAATACAATAGTTAAGACCACCTTTCCCTGAGGTAAGTTCTAGGTCTAGCACTACCAGAGGCCCTAATCCAGCAGCACAGGCATGTTAATTCCTACAGCAGGAACACAGAGCACAGTGGAATCAAACTGTTTGGAAAAAACGATTATGGCCCATATTTAGTTTAAATCTCAAGAATTCTAAGCTACTATAAAAGAACAGGTAACCAAGAAGTAAATACACCAGATGTTGCTTACCTGTGCTCATGGGGCATTGAGTACTATAGGGAATCCAGTTTCCTTTCACTGTGAAGGGACTTTTCCTGTTACTGGTGGTCCCAGTACCTAACTGCCCATTACCTCCAAGTCCAAAAGAATAAATTCTTCCAGAAGAAGGGACGAATGCAGTGGTGTGCTGCCTAGGGCAAACAGAATTCAGTAACACAAACCTAAGCACTGGAACATGCATTGTGCAGGCCTGTCCAGGAACCGTGGTAAACAGTGTGTTAAAGGTCCTGTCATACCCAGCGCTCCACTGCTCTACTGGCAATGCACTGCCACTGGCAATATTCCATCTATACTCCAACAGGCAATCCTCCATTTTTATGGAAGAGTTCCCGGAACGGAGCTGCCAGTGCTTAGCCCCTGTCTGACCTCTACAGCACATCAGAAATGAATGTCTAGAGACTGCCTGCATCTCCTTTCCCTTCCCATCCTGCTCAACTCTACATGACCCCTCTCCTTTCACAGGCCTGTGAAGAACCAGCTAGGAATTTGTGTAAACTATTTTGTACTTTCCCAAACACACTCGTTCTTCAATAGGAAATGAAATGACAGCAACAAACACTTTCACACTTCACACTATTGTTCACACTGCCAGTTTAGAAAATCAGAGCCTCTCAATTATACAACTTCCTTTAGTTCTCCTATGAATGCTTTTAAAATCCCAAAAACATCTCTAAGCATCTTTTGTTAGGGGTCATCTTGTCTTCCCTGACCACAAAGGGTAAGAAACCCCCCACTTCATATTGCAATAGATATGAAGTTTTATACAAAACAAGTTGTCTGTAAGATTCACAGTGTTAGCACGGAATAGACCTTACCTGCCACAGGTGATTTGCGTGACAATACTTCCCATAAGCTCAAAAACTTTCCTTGGATTTATCTCATGGCTGGTAGAGTTATGACCCAACTGACCATAGCCTCCAGCTCCAAACGTAAAAACCCCACCTTCCTAAAGAAATGAATTTTTAAAATTAGGATGATCATACATCTCAGAACAAGAAACTTCACAGAAATAGGGTTTTAATAAATCTTTTCTGATGATCTTGGCATTGCAGGGAAAGAACAGAAAATATACACGGCACAACAGGGTCCTGAGACACAGAACAGTCACAAGTTAATTGGAGTTATGAAAGTGTGGCACAGCTATGAAATATTACCTTACTTGTGTTAAATCACAGTCGTCTAATTTCCTTATTATCATTCGACAGTCCTGCCATTAATTTGTGTCATTTTTAGATACTAATCTTCATTTCTTCTCTTTTCCAGTTTTCTTGATGAACTTCACCAGTACATGAACTCACACTATTAATACGTATACTTTGGCTTTGAAACTCTGAATACAAATTTTTAAGTGATTAGCAAACAGGAAGCTGCCCTGCTCAGCAGATGATACACAGCTGAATAATGACTGAAACAGCCTCATTGTTTAAAAGCGTAAGAAACCAGAAAATTTCAGCATTGTTTTAAGGCAAGTAATTTTTGAAGTGTTTTTGATTAATCAAGAAATTAACCAAAACTTTCAATGTTTAAACCAGAAACATTTTCAGAAGTTATACACCTTACCTTACAACAACTCTGAAACTGGCCATTTTCAGATGCTTTGAAAATGAAAATTTGTTTCTTTCAACTCTGCTCTGAATCAGCCTGGCCTTCAGCTGGAAATCATCACTAAAATTGCAGCATCCACTCAGAAAACCCAACAGTCTCAGTCACTGAGTCAGGACAGCAAACAGTGCCAGGTTTTTCTGAACTTCAGAGGGACTTGGGGAATGCTCACACGTATACACAGCACTGCCTACAAGAGGTGTACCAGCCCCTGGCTCTGCAAGGGACAATGCAGCCACACACATGGGTGACAATCTGTACAAACGCTCACAGTACATTCAGCATCTCAACTGAGCCCATCAGCTTTAAAGCAAGATTGAAGTTAACTTCTATGCACGAAAAAGGAAAATAAGCATTTAGAATGCAAGATTTCTTGTATTTGGTAATTTTTTTCAAATATTTAACCATTCTTCCAATCTTTACTCAACTTAATCCCATAAATTTAGAAAAAGTTTTATTCAGAATTTAGTTTATTATTTTCTGTTCAGGTAGCACCTTCTCCTGGAAACATTAAAAAAATTGGAGCATAAACATATGCATATCTAAACATAAACATATCTTTAAGTTCTGTACCTTCGTAAGGGCAGCAGTATGATCTTCTCCACAACATATATGAACAACCTTCTGACTTCTCAGGGACTTCAGCAGCGTAGGAACATACCTGTCTAAAAGGTTTAATAAAGAAAGGTCACTTATTTTGACAATAAAAATCAAAACCCAAATAGTTTTGCTCATTTATTGTAATTTGGTTCTAGTCAAGCAAGCACTTTAAATTTGTTACCATGATGCAATCGCTGTGACTGAGTTTATGGATCTTGGAGATGGAAGTGTTACTACAGAAAAAACAGGGACTACTACACTGAAAAACTCTGTAGCCCATGGTCTCATTTTCACTAGCCCAGGATCATAGGTCAATACAGAGATCACTAAATATGGAACAGTACATTAGACCTGGCATTGGCCATGAGAAAAGAAAAATAAAAAAATCATTGTTATTAATTTTTTATGCGCTTTATGTTTTCAAAACATTCCTGTAAGTCGGTATCAGTTGATCTTCTCTGGAAAGTGTATTTATGCACAGAGTTAAATATTACTAATTGCATAACAGAACGGAGCATTGAACAAACAGGGAGCAAAACTAACTTCCCTCCATCACTAAAATGATGCCATGATGATTTTTTGCTTTTTCATATGCCCCTCTCATATACCCTTTCATATACCCTTTTACACAGCTTTGCATGTATCCTTAGTGCTTTTAGCCCACATACTTGTAATTCCCCAAGTCTGGTAACTAGCTTAGACCCAAAGTTCCGTTAAGCCAAGAAACTAAACATCTTGAAAACCCCGAAGTTGGGTCAGTAAGCCCCAGACACCAAGGTCCTCTCCAGAACACATTCTGTAAACCAAGACAGGCCCATCCAGGGGGAAGGTTCCTCAAGACGGGGGCTTCTCTTGAGCCTCTCACTGGGGAATCTTTGATAGATATGCTGATGTGCAGGGTCTGTAACTGTATATGTGAATTATCATGTGTGTGCACTTTGGGGTGGGCATCCTGGTGTGCATCTTTTGGGTGTGCATTTGGGAGTGCTTTCTACCTGGATGTGGTGCACCAGAGGATCCTTAAATAAATACCAAGGTAAAACCCTTTTTCCCCTCTAACCGTGTTTGGCTTTTAATTCTAAGCCCAGGGAAAGGCAACAAGAACACGTCAACTTTGTCAACTTTGAACAAAAGCAATTTTTTTAAATGTTAGTGCTAACGTCTTAAAACCTGTCAGGCATGCTAACATGTCTGCAAGAAACCCTATGAAGACATTAAAAAGGGATTTTACCGAGAAGTGATGCTACATAAAAACCTTGGGTTACACACATTACAAAGAATATGCAGAAGCAACTGAAGTCTCCCACGATTTCTGAAAAATAATTGTAATTTTCTTATTACACGAATGTGACAATATTTAAGGCATTCGGATGTGCTTTTTATTTACAACACATTTTTCCTATTTTAAATGGTTGACAACAAAGAATCAGTAAGAAAACCTGAACTCATGAAATCATCTACAGATTATCCATTACTAAACTGTGTATTACAGGACCCTGACAGCAAACACGGCCATCCTGGAGCCCTGTGAGCAGATACTGTGCATGTAATACAATACAACTAACAAAGAAACAATTTTTTGTCTAACCTAACCACTTGCTAAAAATTGAGTGCCATCCCCCTAGCAGAGGAAATTTTGGAAATGTTAGCCAAAAATTGTGAATGACTACCAAAAGTGGCCTGAGAAAGAAATATAAAAGTAACTGGCAGTAAAAAATGAAGATGGCTTAAATGTGACTACAAAGGACAACCAATTAATTTTTACAGATTACTGCTTTTGACAAGCAGTTTCACCCACGTAAAATTCAGTTCAAACTGTAACTACTACACAGTATTTTAATTCAATTCCATTAAGTCATAGGAAGATGTAGAAAAGGGAAAGAAAACAAGTCAAGCAGACAAGAATCTCAACATAACACTGTCAGAATTCTCACTACAAAACAGCTGAGGAAAACACCTCTGTGTCTTCTTCACGCAATCTCACGTGGCACTGGCACACTCCGACAATACTGAACAAGGTCTGTTCTGCCTGCTCCTTTCTTGGGAATACTGCTCTCTTTGGATTCACAACCCAAAACTTTCAGCATGAAACTCTCCTGAAGCAATGCTTACTTACCATTATCATCATTAAGACCCAGCTGCCCAAATTTGTTGCGTCCCCATCCAAAGATGGCTCCAGAAAGAGTTAGTACAAAACTATGAGCTCCTCCTGCTGCAATCTGTGCAAAAGGGATTCCCAGCAGAGATTTAATCATTTGCGGTGAAGTTTGTTTTTTATACTCATAACCTAAGCCCAGCTGGCCATATTTGTTTTGTCCCCAGGAAAACACTTCACTTCCTGTTTGAAGGAAAAAAATAAAGCAACCAAGAAATAAAATTAACATAGTTTAATAATATAGTGTTTATCTACTGTAAGAAAACCTAAAGGTTAGACCGTTACTCTACAAATATTTTTGAGTTTGAAAATGCATACAAATTGCTGACTTCTGAGGCTAAACATTCTTACGTAATTTGCAGGCATTCAACTCAAACATTTAATCAGACTGGAAGTATTTAAACTGCATTCGACCCCCCCAAAACTGCTCTTACATTCCTGTTTCAACAGTACTAGATCAACTGAGTTTGCTTATTACAAAACAAGACACTGCTCCATGTTCCACTACTGCACAGATGTTTATGCAGGGATCTGCCAAAGTTGCACCCGGACATGCAAAATTTTCCAATTTCCAATCAAAAGCCTCATCTAAGCTTTTCTAAGGTAAGATACTTAATTTTCACACACAACGTAAGAGACATATATTTTAAAATACTGTCTTCATTATATGATCAATGAAGCACAAGGTTTATAACGTCATTCAATGCCTTATAAAAAAAACCACTTTGAAGAATGACAATCAAAGACCTATTTATGTTAAGACTGCTTCCAAAATAACATATTCTCTTGAACAACCAGCGTTTTGCCAAGGTATTTACTATGCTAAAGATTACCACTCAAACACAAAATAATTTACTTTGCTGACATGATACGTTTTGAAGAGCAATGTTACCTTCAAAATGCTTCCTATGTCTCTCCCATCTCCACCTTTCCAATAACAGTTTTATCAAGATGGGAAAACAATGAAACCTATCCTCTGGAGTACTGGTCTCTTAGATTTTATTTGTTTATATTAACAACCAAACTCAGAAAACCCTACAGTGCACATCAAGAACAGAAACGAAGCCGCAAATCCACGAACTGGCAATAAAATAGTGATGCTGTAATTGAAGCCTGTAACTATTAAAAACACTGAGTGAATTTTAAATCACACATTCCAATCACATTCCTGCACCTTTGACCAACAGAACACTTAACAACACAACTCTGCTACTACCCACATTCTACTGCTGATTTTAACCCAGGCAAAGGGTTACTTGTAAAGCTCTGCCTGCCCTGAAAACAAAGGCTTTTCTTTGGGTTATAATGATAATTACACCTGGGAATACATAATGGCATGGAAAACACCCAGTATGAGGCCATGAAGAGTCACATACAGAATCCAGGCACATATAATCCATATAAACTACTGTATTTAAAGAAAAAAAATCATTCAGCATACAATGAACACCTGCCTCCCCACAGTTATCTGCTTCATATTTTAAACACACACTGTTAAAAAACACTGACAAACTACAATCTTTCTGGAATTTTCGGTTTGAGTTGTACGTTTCCATTAAGTCTTTTCAGCAGCCACTTCTTCCAAGTGGAAGTTTTGGCCACAACTCTCTAATATCATGATGAGACAAGCAAACAGCAAATTTAAACTCATGTTCGTTTCTGGAGAGCTGCACTAACCAGACATGCAGTACAAGTGAGGCCAACTAAGCGTGGGCTCACAGCCCCAGCAGAAATTTGAAGAGATATTTAAACTTCCAAAAGGTGGCTTATATGTGATATGGCATTTTAACTATGGAAGCATCAAAAGCAGAGGCTTTGCCATAGTAAAGCAGACAAGGAAGTCACTCCTGCAAGCCTCAGTAACTTGAGGTTACAGGTTAAAACAGACCAGGGACAGAGCAGCGGGGCAGCAGGATGAGAAAGATACAGGACCAAGAAAAGGAACCAAAATAAAAGGAAGTTACATGAAAGCCAGATGATAAAATTAAAAAAAACCAACACTCCCCCCCTTCGAAGAAATAAAAGCACAACTCAACATCTGTTTGTATGTTTGTTTTTCAAACTCAAGCTTCCATCATTAAGTTACACTGCTCCTACCAACCTGAAATCCCACCTGTGTTAAGTGAAAGCATGTTTTATAAACACATTGCCTTTTTAAAAAAGAGAAAATAAATGTTGAAAACTTTTGAACTCCCTGGTAAGAAATTACACAAAACTTAAGAAGAATTTGGCTTACCTTTTGAGAGTGCTAGCGAATGATAATAACCACAAGCAACTTGAACAATTTGGATGTCTGATAAGCTTTTAATATTTCTATTGGGGCAGGAAAACAGAGAAAGAATTAAGTTACCAGATCATGGTATGAAATAAAGGGTAATATACACAATGTGAGTCCTTTTCACTGAAGTATATTAAACATTCTAACTTTAATTAGATGCTATTTAGTAAAATCTGAAGTCAAAACTGCTTCTTTTCTAAAACTTTTAAGGTCAGGATCTGTCTTATTTTCAAATAGATAAAGTCTGTAAAAGACCATAATGAAGAATTAGGGAGGTTCATGTGTTGGGAAGGCAATCTCACGCAGCTGAACGGAGGAACGAATGCAGAATGCAAGAATAAACTGATTCTTACTTCTAGTTTCCAAAATTTCAGTTTACAGAGCTAATACACATTGCATAATATTACGAAAAAGTTGCAAATACACCCACATGTGCATTAAAACTAATAATGCTTTCATCTTTGGATGAGAAAAAAAGTTTCTAAAGGGCCTGTGGGCTTTTAAATTTGATGCAGAAATAACATCTTGAATATTGTAGTCATGATTTACTAAGGTTTCAAGGAATTTTCTGTGTGAACTTCAGGTAGCTGGAATGCTTAAGGCATTCTGAAAACAAGCACATGACCCTGGCCAACATTAATTTTTTTAACTAGAAGGTGTATTATTTGATCGCAGCTGAAAAGCTTCGGGGTAAAAACTGAAGTACAAAGATCAGACAGCAAATATACCTTCTTCAAATCGAAAGTTTAAAACTACTTCTCCTTAACTTCTCTTAAATGGCATTCATACTCTTAAAATACCCATCTTACTTTTCCAATGTAAGTCTCATTCTTAGTGGAGGACTATTAAAAAAAAACCAAACAAAAACACCCTAAAAAGCAACAAACCAAATCAAGCACACCTGTAATACATTTCTCACCTAAGATGACTTTTTGAGAAAGGAAACTGTCTACACATAGCATTCAAGTGTCATAGCTAATATACATTTTCTGTATTTATATGGTTTTACCTATAACAGCAGAATAGCTTAACCAATGTGATTTTAAGCACATTATTAAAAAAAAAGGCAACTTATTATGGACTATTTTTAACCTGGGCACTCTGATGCATTCCTCTGTTCCTGGCAAGCCAAGCTGTCCATCAGTAGCCAGACCCCAAGCATATACCTGACCTTTGTCATTTAATGCAAGAGTGTGGGCTTCTCCACATGATACAGCTACAATATTTTGGGCATCCAGCGCACCAACATGCTCTAAAAAAATAAATAAATAAAATTAGCTGTTTAAAAAAAAAAAAAAACAAACTACTAACAAGCTAGGGTTGTTCCAAACAGTTTTACACAGTACTAAGATATCAACTGAAGTGACATTCAACAAAGCCCCTAAGTTCTGCTGAAACACCCTTTATTTAAAATTATGAACATGCAATTCTAGGAGAAGTAAGATAAATCTGACACCCCAACGTAACCAATAATGACTGTTTCTGGAGCAATATACAGAAGTGCACGAAACCTGCAGCTTGATCGTAATAGTTCCTTCTAATCTTGCCATCTGAAAATGAGTGCAGAAACTCAATTAACAGTAAGGTCACATAGATTATCGTCAAATGACTACATGTGTAGACATTATGTAAGAGGAAAACATTCCACCACAGCAAATTAAATTCACCTATTCATTATTAAGAAAAAGCCTGCAAAACAAGGCAGGGCAAATTACAGACTAAAGCCACTGATTTTGCAATGAGCTACACAATGTCTTCTTTATAATGCAAAATCCTGTAGAAACAGATCCTAAAGAGTAATTTTTCTAGACATACAGTGCATGCCTCTGAAAAGCACACACTAAAATATCTGTGATTTTCTTTTTCCAGTAGCCTGCACCAATACATTTGGAAACACTCAAAGCTTGGTTTTGGGCTTATGATTTGTGATCAGAAGTCTAACATTTCCATTTCAGCAGTAAGTAAAGCGGAGAAATATCAGCAGGGCCTGTCATTAAGGCTGGAATTTTTAATAGTTCCCTTAAATAAGAGATTGCTTGGACATTTTATTCCCAGTTTTCACACACAAATTCTATTCCAGCCTAAGAACGGCACACCACTGAAAAAGCCTGTGTATGTCAATGTTAGGGGCACTCTGAACACAGCCTAGGACAGCCCAAGTCAACTTCAAAACAGTAGCTAACATTATCTGCAGCACGACAAGGACTCAGCTTCCAAAATAAACCAACACAGGCAGCAGATATAAGTTCTTTTTATTACATACAGCTGGTCTGACTAAAGAGGTTACCACCCCAATTCAGCCATCAGAGCCTCCCACAGCTCTGCCAGTGGGAGAGGTCATGGAAGCACTCTCCAGTTCAAGCACCAGCACACAGATTAGCTCAGGCAATCTTCCCCAGCTGCTGAACCAGCCAGCCTGACTCTGCCTAATATGGATTAAGGAATATTCATGTAGTCCCTACAGCAAGCAGAGCTCTAGAAGGTGTAAAGAGGAAAGGCAGTGGGGACACAGACCTAGCAAAGACACACAGTCAGCAACAAAATTATCTTCAGTTAGCAGAAATACATTTGAAAGAGAGCATCCACCCATCCGTAAAGATACCAAGCCTCTTTAGACCGTGCAAGTGAGTTATCCCAATGCTCTGACTTCACATTACAACACTCAGCAGTATTATCAGTAACCTCTAGGTGAAAGGAAAATTACAGAGGACATTACAATCCTCATATGTCGGAGTATGTTTAAAAAAAAATTATAGCGGGTCCATTACATATGAAAGGTCATACAAATTAAAAGTCAGATATTTTCATCATAACCTTTAGATTTGAAAGACAATTCAGCATAATTTTCAAAGTGGGTAACAAGTAGTCAGAGTAAGTTTGACATGCTGAGTTTCTCTTCATGTTCGTGAAGTAGATGTTTGCACAGGATTAAAGTTTATCAGTTTTAATATCCACATACTGATTTCCAATAGAAATCCAAATTAGTTTTTAAAAGTTACACATCAAAAAAAAAGCGCCTTTAATTGGCACCAAAACCAAAACTGAGTAAAGTAGAACTACTAAAATACCATGTGACACCTCATTTCCATTTGAAAAATTTGTGGCAAATATTGAGCCAAGCAAGTTGTAAAACTGCTCTAGGAGTGATCAGAATGAAGTCTTAGTAAGCCTTTCCAGTTTGTTACGTTCTGCTGTAAGCAGTGTGAGCAGCACTGTTCCCTGGCTCTCAGCAGCACCAGCTATGACTCACATGCAAGCTCTGAAGGGAGCCCATGTGCACACTCCTCTGCAGTCCCTGCACGATGTTTACCCACTTCGGCTCCAGAACTGCACTACGAGGGAGCAGTAACACACAGAACATAGGTGGGAAGAAAAAAAGCCCAGAGAAGTGTTACACAGCATCCTTTAGGCTTTTCCAAATTCTCTCTCTGTAGCACTGCATATGCTGATAAGTCTTTTATCAAAAGTTTTATTTTTAGTTCTTAAAAAAAGAGAACATTGCTTTAATCAGACCTGCTGTACATCACATAGTAGACAACTAAAAACACACTGCATGTTTCTCAGCTGTGATATGCCAAATACTCATTTCCATCATATTCTAACACCCAAAAAACATACATAAAGTAAAATACTAATCCACGCATTGCAGAAGGTCAGCTCCCCTTGAGATTAAAAGCAGGCATTGAGTCTCCCATGGCCTTAGGCAAAGTGATTCCACGCTTGAAATAAAAAATAGTGGCACTGTCCAGCTGCACAGCAGGCAAAAATATGGGGGGACTGCCATGTTTCACAGCAGGTTGTTTCCAACTGTCACAAGAACCCATCCAAGCAAAGCAATGCTCTTCCAGTTAAAAATACGTCCATTCTTGGAAGAACTACTGTGCACGAATTCGGCAATCTTGGCTTCGATGATGCACAATAGAACAAAAGACACACGGAATCTCCACAATTCACCACTTCTAAACTTACCGGGTCTTTTCCTGGCTTTTTCATGCCCTAGTTGTCCTAGATCGTTGCATCCACATGTATAAACAGTCCCATCATCCAGGACAAAAACAGTATGTCTCAGTCCACATCCTACATCTCGGACCCTTTTATTTAGGAAAAAGTCACTTTTTCTGGGTTCTAAAACAATCTCTTCATCAATTCCACCCAATCCAAGCTGTCCAAAAGATGCATTGCCCCAGCACAACATGTTTACACTTCTCTTTATCAGAGATGTTCCAACTTCACTTTTCTAGAATATTCCTTCTGCGTAGCTGTTAAGAAAAAAGGAAAATGTACATCTTTCAGTACTGTCCCCAACATTTACATTATCTTCTATACAGCATGTAATCCATGAGCTCACTTTGTCTATATCAATGTATTAAAACCCTGAACAATTTTTAAGAGTGTGATTTGCTTTCTTGGACAGGATTTGCGTTAACTCTGCCAGTAAGATGCTTTCTTTCCCATTTCAGACACAACTTTTAAGATGCGCAACTCCCTGGTTTTATAAAACTTTGTTTCAAAAACTTAAAATATCATTCTCATAAAACTTCTTTAATCCCTAATCCAAATTTATACGAACTTGCAGTTGCAACCAATTCCAACCAGTGGAAATGACCTCAAATATCTTCCAAGGAGACAGCACAGGCTACTTTCTTTACTTAAGGAGTTGCATGACTCTAGCAAGCACTGTGTATGGCCTCAAGATCATCACCAAAAACAACACTTGACTCATAGCTTGGAAAATATTGGTCAGCTCTGATCAATCCAGTTATACAATAGCAAGTACAATATGCTGTCTCAGTCCTTACATTTAAACAACTATGAGTCAACTGAACTTAGAATTTAAAAGAAAATAAATAGCTGAAACTCAAGTCCCCAATCTTGCACTGCAATCAACACCAGCTACAGCTTCAGTTACTCTGCAGTAACAGGAGGCCTCATACACCAACTCCCCCCCAACAAGCCCACACCCCTAATCCCTAAATTACAATTATCAGTATTTGTGCTGACAGACTCTGTACCTTTTTGGAAAGGATTCAAAGCTAAAGCTACTCTTCTCTTTCATTTGCAGTAGTGCATACGACTAAGAATTTGCGACATTGTTTTCACTATTACTTATACTACATATCCACGATAGTAACTTCCCCTGTATTTTCAGAGCAATTTAAAAGTCCATGTAACCCAATGTGAAATTACTATAAATTTTCATCTGTGACCATTATTTAGCAGCAGACATTCTGCAGGGTCATAACTGCTCAAAGAAGCAAGCCAACACTTAACATCTAAGCTTTACATACATCAAAGGGCAGAATTCTTGCCAGCACAACAGGATAAACTATTTTTCTCTGCAAAAGTCAAAACACAGTAAACAAGACACTTATTTTTGTGACTGCATAAAAAAACCCAAAAGCAACACCAAACCAAAACAGCCAAACAGCTTAAAATATATTGCATTCTGTTTACCTATCTCGGGAGGTGAGGCATGATCAAATATTTCCCTAGCTATATCCTACCACATTCAGAAGGGGACATAGAAACGAAGCTCTCTTCAGTTAAGACATAGCTATGCAACAGCACATGTCACACCTCTGTAGCAGTGACTTGCTTCAACCTGCAACACAAGAAGTTAGAAAAGATGTACAATTATAGTTCTTCCAGATTTCTGTAGTCAAGATTTATCTCCACCTCCAGCAGGGAAAAAATAAGAAAAGTTCTCCTTTCTATTGAACTATATAAGTATTTCCATGGAAGGCGGGGTTGTTTTGTTTTGTATCATTTAAGAGTCAGTAGTCAAAGTTCTGTACTTTGATCTCAAATCACGGCACTCTTTCACCCCTGTGTGGTCATGAGAGCCAACTCGCGCCGTCAGCTGCTGGATACTCCCGCGAGTGACGTCGTGAGCGGCCCGGTGCCGACAGGCAGCACAGACCAGGGGGAAGCACCGCTCTCGCCCTGTGCCGCCGGGGAGCGCGGGGCGGCGGCAGGGAAGCGCCTGGACGCTTCGCGCAGGCTGCGGCCCCTGTCTGAGCTCTGGCGCGCGCTCAGGCCGTGCCCCGTGAGGGGACCCCGCCTGCCCCAGGGCTCGCCGTGGCCCCATGTTCCCTCGGCGGGGCTCGGCTCCTCGGGCCCACCGCGCTGAGGTGCGGAAGGAGCGGCGGGCGCGGCCCGGCGGCTGAGAGGGGCGGCGGCCGGACCCCTCCGTGCCC
>VZTD01000109.1:984658-1097370 GCA_013397725.1 Rhagologus leucostigma | reverse complement strand
CCGGGCTCGGCGGAGCTCCGAAAGGGACGTTGGGCTGGGAGTCACCGCGGGGTTCGGTTCCCGCCGTTGGGCTGTGAGGAGGCGGAGAGAGGAGCTGACAGCAAAATGAGTTTTAGGAGAGGCCCAAGAAGTAAGGAGCGCCGGAGTGATGTTTTCGCGCTTCTGGTGTGCTCGGGGAAGCGCAGGGCTGAGCACGGAGCTCGGGTGTTCGCTCCGGTGGTGACTGTAGCCGTATGCGTTCTTGGCATGGCACGTGAGCACAAAAACACAGAGCCGTCGTTGTGTTACATAACAGTTTTTAAACTGAGAATTTAAAAACTTGAATGTATTCTGGGGCAAACAGCTCCCTGAGAAGAGGTCTTCGTATGGCGTGTTTCGCCTGCCTTGCAGAGTTCTTCAGACACTTGGGCGCGTGTTGCTGTTCCTTATCCAGATCTACGGAGATCTGCAGAAGCCTCTGCTTGATCTCTGAGGGCACGAAAAGAATGAGATCAGTGAGTGGGAAGGAACTGGATCCGCCAGGGAGATGCAGGAACAAACTGTTCTTCGTACTCCAATTACGCGTCAATAACTTGTGGGAGCACCGAGTCGTTCCCCGCGGGTGATCGGTGGTGTTGCTGCAGCGGGAGGCAGCGGTGTGAACACCAGGCCTTCCTGCTCCAGGGGACGGCGTGGCTCTGGCGCTTTGCTCTGTCCCTCCCGCACAAAGGAATGCAGTTTTCTGAATCCTCCAGTCTGGCTACAAGCTTTTCTCCATGTCACAGCATACCCAAGGGGGGCATGGTAAAACGCTTTTTTTTCACTGAACACGTATCTCTAGTGGAACCACTAAAAGAAAAGCTTACATGCCAGACACATTTTTGAACTTTTTTTTTTCCCTGGTATTTTGCTTGGTACCGGGAGGAAAATCCGTTGCAATTTATGTAATTGGACTGGGTTGGGAATCCAAATGAGATTTCCTTATTTAGCAGCCTCTTTATAGTAGGATCCACCTTTATGTAGGTCAGGAAGTGAAAAAAGGCCAGGACCAGCCATACTTCTCAGCAAGTGATTTTGCAAACTGTGGGTGAGGAAGGTTCTGTGTTTGGTGTCCTTTTGCCCTTTTGTTAAATGGAAATCATTTAACAACATCCCAATAAATGGGATGTCTTGGTCCAGCCATTAAACACTCCTTTGTATATGTAAATAGGTAAAATTCTACAGGACTTCTCAGGATTTATGTTTGTAGATTTATCAATAAAGATCCAAACCAGAAATACTAAATTCATACCTAGAGAAAATTAGATTGCTGCATAGCTGACACAAGCTAAATGATGCAGCACTTTTCAGAGCAGCAAATACCCAGTTTTGCTATTTAAAGGAGAAATGTGAGTGATTTGCCTTTTGCCATTCTGCATCTTAAGACTGGAAGGTTAGCAGGAGCTGTGACACAGAGCAAATGGAGGAAAATATTTCATTTGTTATCTTTTAAACTTCCTTTTCCTTTTATTTGTGAGCCCAACGGAGTAGTAACTGAATAACTACACTGTGAAGTGGATTTTAAATATTGGCATTCATTGTGCAATGTGTCCTCTGACCAGCATGTGGGGATATGCCCATGTACTTGAAGAGAACATTATATGCCCACTACAATTTTATACAAGGAAAAGTCACTTGGTATAACTGGCTTAATATATTAAATAAAAAATACATAAAGCATGAAACAACGTACGGTGTTGCACAAATCTCAACTTCCCTCTGTAATACACATAGCTATTTTATTTAAAAGAATTATTTTAATGCTAAAATCAGATTACTGAAAATTGAATAATTCAAATGTGTCTTCAAATGAAGTATAAGCCATATTTTTATTTTGCTTATCACCTTTCCGTGCCACAGAATTCATATTGTACCTGCCTTAGTACCTTAGGGAATCCCCCCTTCTTGGGGCTAAAGACACAGCCGGCTGGGGGGAAGGGAGTACGTGCTCTGGTGCCACAGCACTGCTTGGGCTCCCTGCCACTCAGCACAACCCATCCTGCACCCACTGGCACTAAACCTGCCACAACGGGGTTCTGGAGCTGCAGTGCTCAAGAGAACTGTGGCTTGCTTGCACCCCAAAATTCCCAATGTCCATTCTAGTACTTGTAAAAAAACCTCAGAGATGCCAAATCCAGTGAAAACAATAAATGTAAATCTGCTTAACTTCAGGGATGGAATTTATTTCCTCATAAGTGCCTTAGCACTGAGGGTTTCCTATTACCATTGCACAGTCTTCTTATTGATGGTCACAACAAGCAGGAAACTATTTTCAGTTCCCCTGCTTTTATTAAAATAGCAATGCTTGGCTACTGCCTGGTGATAGCTGTCAGCACAATTGTGGTTTTTAAATTGTACCCCAGTTAATCCCCCACTGAGATAATACAAAAGTGGGGAAGTAATCATCTATAGGGTTAACTAATATGTACTTTATGCTTAATTACTAGAAAACATCTTGCAGTTTACATGTTTTTGAAGGCTACAGTGTATAGTTAATAAAGACATGGACTCCACTCTCTGCCTCCATTTTCTCCTGGCAACAGCCAGGACATACTTTGTAAACTTTAATTTCGCATTTCAAGCCCCTTTGCTTTATACTTTGATGTGTCACAGACTACAGAAAATAGAAATGGGTGTCCAGAACAGCTGATAACATGAGATTAGAGATGTCAGCATTTTGCTGTGAGAAATTACCAACCTTTGTGTGAAGCCTTTGTGTAGAATATTCTTGATTAAGACAAAGAAAAGGCTTTAGAATGCAAATAGCCTTACAAACAGGGGATGGTCAGACCCTTTTATGCTATTTCTGTTTTACATTTCATCCTTAGATTCTTCACAGTATCCATGTAGACAACTCACACATACACAGAGTACGTGTTTTATATGCTCTGCCACTTTATAGCTGAGCGTGTTGTAGTTCTCTGCCGCCCACCCTGCTCACAAACAATTCTGGTTAGCGCAAATGCAAATGTGCTTACCAATTACTAAGACCAATTACTTATTAACTGATGGCAACATGCTGAAACAACTTGAACAGTTTTTGACCTGATTGTGAACATAAATCACTACAAAAATACTAAATTGACAACATTGCAAGTTCTGTGGTTAACTGGAGGCATAAAGGGATAAAGGGAGCGACATATCTTGAAATTAAGATAAGCAAAACCAAAAACCTGCAACCCCCCCACTCCCCTCATCCTCTCAGACCACAAACTATAGCTGAAATAGCCAAAGGAAAGCTATTCATAGGATGATGAATGCTAAGAAAATGAAAAAGCAGTGAAGGACAAGGATGAACCCTGGACACAGAGTCTATAATGAAGGAAACTAGCTGACCTTTGTTTTAGGGATGAAGCTCTTGCACTCACAAACCCTTGCGTGGATCCAGTGTCCCTGAGCCCACACAAGCTGGCACTGAGTGACTTTCCGCATGTCCTGGCAGTATGGCAGAAGCCACACAAGTGCCCAGGCAACTGCAGGTTGGGGCTGAAGATGCTGAGCATTTTTGAGCATCCTACACAGAGGGTTGGGAGTGCAGCCCCTTCCCACATGTGGCGTATTTTCTTCCTATTGAAGGGATGTTTCACACTATTACATGAATTTTTCTGTTACAAATAGATCAGCAGGCCAGGTGCTAACTGAGCACCAGGAAATTCCCATGTCATCTTTTGGGTTTTTTGGTTTAAGAGATGGATGCCGAGACACCAGTTCCCATGTTATTAAACCGGGCTTTTGGTCAGGCCAAAACTGACCTTTGATTTTTAAGAAGCAATCCTACAGGAATACAATATCAATGATTGAGTGGGTTGCGCCCTGCAGAGACCAATTTGGTAACACGCTGGACTTCAGCTTATAAAATAGCTCCAAGTGGTGCCACATGCTGCTGATTCTGACATGACACTGTGTCTTTGCACGGCAGCATGATGAAGCACCCTAAAATTAGCCTTCTTACTATTTCGTAAAGAGCAGGCAGAAAGGTAGCAGCCTGCACTCAGGAGAACAAAGAGGCACAGGAGAGGACCAGAACTGAGGCTCACACACAGCCTGGTCACGACACTTCATGGTGAGCACTCTTGGCTTCTTTGCAAATTTCCATGTTGGATTGTTTAGTGTAATTTCTTTAGCTGTTTACAGGGTGACCCGATTGTGAAGAAAGAAAGGTGCTCGTGTAAACAGAGGTGGAGAGGAAGGACCTGTTCTCTCAGGGGGCTTGGGATTCAGCAGAAGGGAAAACTAAAAGTGGAAATTACATGGATGGTCTCTTTTCTTAGGGGTGTGGTGGGAGCTGGCATGTAATTCACAGAACTAAGTTTGTTGTTACTGGAATAGAACTGGGAACGGAAGAAAAAAATGGGCTGATACGAAAATCAGAAAATCAGAAAAAGAAGTCCCTTTCTGTTGAGCCAGACTGATTTTTTCCTGACACTCAGTTCTATCTCTATCCCACTTACTGGGTGATAAAGTCCTTGGCTTTACAAGGAGTAACATTTGAGTGCAAAAAACCAAATCCAGCTTCCAGGCAGTAGGAAGATAGGCATGGATGTGTTTATGTACGGGAACAGAAATAGTGAAGGAAAAGATCCTAGACCACGGTAATGCTTGCAGATGAGGAGAAAAGAGAAACTGTGAGGAAATATATGAGTATCAGAGGGCTCAAGAGGCATGCCATGAAAGGGATGTGAGCACTGATTGCTAGGAGGGAAGGAGGCACAGCACATGTCTCTAGGAAGCAGAGGACCCCCCCATCAGCTGGGTGTGACAGCCTGTGGCCCTGTGCCTAAACAATTGTCAGTACATGCTGACATGCTTTCTCTATTCCTGGGGTACCGCTCTGAGAAGAATAGCTGGGAAGAAAATAACACTGAGGCAATAAACCATGACTGGTACATTCAAACTACATACAGCTGTTTCTGCTATTAGTTATCACTCAGAAATATGGGACTATTTTGCAACACAGATATTTTTGTTCTGTAAAGATGATTGGACAGTACTCTGCAGCTTTTGTGATTTAATTCGGGACAATATTCATGATTTCACATGTATTACTGAAACCCAGAGAGGCATGATTCTGTAAGATCTCTTCTGTGCTGTTAGCAACCAACAGATACTTGGTGGAGCATGGACTGAAGTGTGGTGTCAGAGTGGGAGTGAATCTATGACATTTGTATCAACTACAGTACAGGACATCTCTGTTCATAAAGGGGATTAAATATTTATGGTGGTCAAAGAGTCTTGGACAGATGGAAAATTAAATTTCTCTTGCAGATGTTGTTAAGGAGCTCCACAGAATTTATATGTGAGCAGTCAGAGCTTGGAGTCCTTGAAGGGCTGTAACTCTTAATTTCCTGTAATATAAGTCTCAACCTTGGCACTAGAATAAAAAATTTCAAAAAAGTTTGGAGACAGAAGGTAAGTGAACTGTATGAGCTGAATTTACAAATCCTCGTAACTGTGAAAAATGAAATCACTGCTGCTACCTACACACATTTCCTATGTAGAGAAACCCAGTGACTCCTTATGGTCCCAGAGGTCTCCGAAGTCAATTTATTTAGTAAAGAAAAATTGCCACAAATTTGTAATCTTTTGTTTCTGTTTACTGACACTGGAGTGGAGCAAAGTGCTGCCAATTTTGTTGTTGACTTTTTAGTATGAGTGATTTGGATGCTCCTATTTCGCTGCAGAAGACTTTGGGTCAGTGTTTTTGGGATAATGTTTCTTTGTTTATTTGGTCTACCAGCACAGAACAAACTGCTTCCATTTAGAACTTCAAGCTTGAAAGGGGAAGCCAAAGCAACTGTATATCTTTTGGAAGCACAAGCAGCAGAGCAGCCACTTGTGCCAAGTCTCCATTGCATTTAGCTGTGGTTTTTTTCTTAGGGAAAAGGAGGATAGGGAAGGAGGTAGCAGTGATTCATCACCTATGTCTGCCTGATGAAGGCTTTCTTGTCATTAATGTCAGCAAGTCACCAGGACACCACTAAATATTATCACTGGTCCCAGTCAGAAATTATCATTTCAGGGGTATTGGATACTCCCCACTTTACACATACATATTTACTTTCATAATACAGAGTTATTTTCAGCTTCTGGGTAAGGTTCTAGAACAGCAAAATTACTCCTAAACATACACAGACATGAATTTGAGAGTATTCCTAGAGCTTGGGACCCTGGAGATTTAAGTGAGATTCTTCCTGAGACTGTCTCAGGAAAAGACAGATCATTTCCAGAGTATCCAACTGACACAGCAGCTTCTGTTCACCCCATGACCCAGTGGAGACATCCAAAACCAGACAGATTACAGGAGAGTCAGCTTGAAACACCAATTTCATCAGAAGACAGTTACACATAATATTTTAGCCAGTAGACTTGTCAAAAAATACTGTGCCTAGGTGTGATATACCTTCTGCAAATACAAACAATTCAATACGAACACCATTAGGTGCTTATAGCTTGTAGCAAACTCAGCCAGGCAAACTGGCTCTTTAACAGATGGTATCAATATTACAAATTAAATTCCTTTGAGTACATTTTTTTTTAAAAGAAAATGAAGGAAAGGAATGCTTATTTGTCTCATGAACAAGTGGTTGCTTTGTAGTAAGCAGCATTAGGATTAAAAATCACTTTTCTGAGAGGCAAATTATGTGATCTTTATCATTTTCCCTGACCTCTTGTCCAAATAGCTCGTCACCATTATAAATCTGTCTGTGCTGTCTTCTGTGTTTATAATAACCATAAACATCAAAATAGCCTGTTCATAACTATAATAACCCCTACTCACTTTCCTGCAGAATTATAATAGGCAAGAACCTAGAAATGTTCCATTTATAGCCATTACAAACAGTTGTAATTTCCAGTGCGTTGTATCAGCAATGACCCCTTAAGAGTCCAGTATTGGAGGTTAAAGTGTCTGCACATTTTCAACTCAAAGTTATGAACAATGTTATCTCTTGGCAAAGTTTTAGTTTAGGATAGTTAATAGCAACACATATAGTTTTAAAATCTTCATTTAAAACTTCCCACACCATTAGTTTTACAGCTAATTTTGACTGGATATAGAACTATTTGCCCAAGTAACAACGAAACAGGTACTGCTATTATAATGATTTTCTAATGTTTTCTAAAAAACCCACAGCAAGTTAAAAGAAATACCATTTGACAAGTAAAATTAAATGGATTTTAAAATATAATTTAAGTATATATATTTTGAAGTGAAATTTAAAAGCTCAAGAATTACCAAATAAATGTATTTCAAGAAACTTATCATTTTTTTTACATTCATTTTTGAGACATTAAAGATTCAAATAGCATTCTTGACTCTGCCATACTTCTTTGGACATATACTGATCAACATAAAGAGAATAAAACCAGAAACTAGTAATATATTCCTCATCAACTATTTTCTGATGTAAAACTGTGGCTTCATCAAATCCTGCATCTCAGGATCTAGACCAGAGAGATCTTCACATCTCTGCAAAAGATCCAAGGTTTTTTCTTGTGCCACAGAAATAGACACCAAGTATTTCAGGATTAGGAAGCATGCAGTATATAAAGAGTTTCTTTCCTGAGTTTTCCAAACCCAGGAAACAATCCTGTTTGGAGCACTGTTATCCCTCCTTAATACCTCCAATAACACAATTGAAAGGAGCCTGTGGGAGCGCACAGAAAGTCATTGTATCTGCAAGTGACTGTTCTTAGAGGACTCATCCTTGGGAGTCAAATTATCCATCGGTTCTTGGATTTTCAACTTTATTATCCTGACTACAGCTGGGAAAACTCTGGAAGTCCTTCCCACTGAGTTCTCTCTCTTCACCCTCCCCAGCCACTCAAAGCCTTCATTGTCAAACCCTGAGACAAGTCAATTATTTCTCAGTGAAAGCCAATTTAAACTAGCTGAGTCTTGAGGGGTTTATATCACAGCTCAAAACTCCACAATTGAATATGTCAAGTATGAAAACCCACATTTCTACTCCTTGCATTTCACGTGAACTCTATCCAGCACTGCATGAGAGCAGCACTTCTGGCTCCCCTTCCAGCTCCAGCCCCCACTTACACTTCTCTATAACACCTTTAAATCCTATTCAGCAGCAAAATGCACAACAAATCCGCTCCACACAGCAGGAATAGTTTTCATACCCACAGGTTATAAACATTGTGATTGAGACTTTCTGAACTATGTGCCTTCAAAATGTGTATTGTCATTTTCAAAAAATGGTGAGTAAAGATTTAGGTGACTGCCTCTAGTCATTCTCACGTCAAACTCTTGGCCAATGTGAAGGTATGTAAACACCTCAAGTGGGAGTGTACAAGTGGAACTACACAGGCAAGTCCTTAAATTTTCAACAAAAATTTAATAAAATTTAAAGTATATATTTTTAACTATTTAATGAAAACATAGTCTTGGTCTTCATATCCTGTCTTTGACTTTCCAAACTAGTAAATATTTCTTCACAAAATAGGTATTTTCTTGATTTACCATGTTGTCCTGATTTAACATTAAAAGCATTACATCTAAATTTAGTTCAAATGTTAAATTTCCACAGCCCCACATCAACAATTAAGCATGCCAAAATGGTTTTGTTGTGCATTAAAAGGCTTTTGCTAATCAGATTAAATGAAAAACACTTACCACATTTGCATTTTCTTTCTAAGTATCACAGTTTGAAGTCTTCCAATACTCTTCCTCTTCTAAAGCAAAAAAAAAAGTGAGACATTTAAAAAAGGATTTTCAAAGGCACCCCAGCCAGAAAGAGAATTCCTTTTTATAACTGGTGGCATAGCACAAGGCATTAATATGTGTCACTGGTGTATCAGTTGATCTAAACTTGGCTTGTAATATGCATGGTTTATAAGATCACAATGTATTTTAAATTCTGTGATAGATCTTTTGATTCCTTCCACCGAGTAAATAATGTTTTGACTGATACGAAATTAGATAGTTCAGGAGACTGACAACTGAATAAGCAGAACCACTGGCCTTGGAAAGTATTCATCAATATTTCCGATTACCAGGTGATTTATTTGAAATAAATTAGGGGTCTTATTTAAGTTTCTGAAAGAAAAGTCATATCCTCCTTTCTTTTTCTTATCCTCACTCTTCGTCTATCTTACATATGTGTGGAAAAAGTCACCTTTGGCATAGCTAACCATCTGCTTGGCTAGTCAGAATGGCCAGTACCTCCCACTATTGTTACTCTGAGGGATCTGGGTCATGATCATGTAAGTGAGCTTACATTACCTGAATGCAATTTGTTCTTCAGCTAAACAGAATGGTTGTGATACTGATGGTGTTTCATAAGCTGGTACTAACAATTTCCTTTAATTCTCATCTCTGACACTTCTGAAAGTTTGCTTGTGTTATGACATGAAAGACCTTTTTTAAAAAATTAAATCTATTAAATCTGTCAGTAGTGCTGTATCCTTAAAACCCTCTGGTGTTCTGAAGCTTCATCAGCATCTATGGATAAAATTTTGCAGTGCATCGTCATATACATTTTTACAATTTATGTTATAATGCAAGTCAGTTTAGTGTTACAGTGCAACATTTAAAGTGGGAAGGTGACTCAGTGGCCTGAGGGAAGGCGTTCCAGACCGATGAGGCAGCGTAAGGGAAAGAGTGCCAGAATCACCGGGAGGGGGCCGGTAAACTGATCTCAAGTGTGCACAGTGAGGTGACACACTAAAGTGTTGGGAAAACAGGAACTCCAGCCACCTAATGGGAGTCAGAGTTTGGGGATGATATCCTAGCTATGTTTTTATATCAAAATGACCCTATTTTAATTCAAAGGAGGAAAATTTTCAAAGCCCTAGGACTCCTGCCAAGGGCTTTTCCCCTTGTCAGGGTAATCAGAGCCAGGCAGGTCGCTGTGCACAGAGCACTCAGCAGCACTCTCCTGGGTACAACCTGGCAACGCGATTCCTGAACACCATGGGCCATTCCTGCCTTTTATTTGGTGGCACGCCTTCCTGCTGCCCCCATGTGTCGAGATGGGAGGTTCCCTGGAGTGTGGATATAACCTGTCTTGCCCAGCTCTGTCCCCTTCCCTCAGCTCATCCTGTTGCACCACTGCAATACACTCTACACAGGCTCTCCTTCCCATGGAGTTTGCTTCTGTCATATTTTAGCAAACTGTTCTCAGACCATGCTCTCCTGCTACCTAAGCCATGCATTTCTATGCAATCTACCTCACCAAGCTCTTATCTCCAGCCAGTTCTTCTAGTCACCTCACTGAACAATCATGTTACTGTTCTCCAGACTATTTATCTGAAGTCTACCTAGCTGAAGTGATCCCATGGCTGCAGGTTCAGAGATGAGCTGACTGTCATGCCACTACTGATAAACACTGAAACTCTCATCTGAATGTGCCTGGAAAGCAAGAGGTCTCAAGAAATTATTTTTAAAATGTAGACTGTACATGAATGCCCTCTCCTTATTTTCATCTACCAACAACTTAAGACATTCTGATTAGGAGTGTATCTTGTGAAGTACAATTTTGGCAACAGAGTTATTGAATGTTTTATGCTATTAAACTTCTGACTTGAGCTGGTATTTTGTACAGTTTTGGTTGTCTGGAACAGGTTCAAAAGCCTCTGATGCTCAAAACACCAGTCATTCATTCTGGGTTTGGGTTCTCTAAAATCCTAAGAGTTCTGATCTACACTGCCACCATGCTGAGCTGCTTCAGCCTCCTGCCACCCGCCCAGCCCTTTAGGGTAAATTTGCTGCAGGCCTCAGGGCCTCTAATACAAAGCAAACAACACTGGAAAGACACTACCCCTAAGTAGAAAAAAGATGCTGAAGATACCTATATTTCATTTATAGGGTACATATGTTCTTAGCTCAGACAGAAGTCAAGAATCTTTAAGTTTATTTTGCTCATTACCATGCAACTCACATTAATCGGGTTTCCACAAATAATAGCTACATTTTGTTTTGTTCTTTTATTTTAAAACCACTTGCAAACAGACTGTCAGTGAAATCTCCCTGTTCTTTCAGGGTTTGGGAATTTCTTTGCAAGTAGCCTGAGTTAAATTCTGCTCTCTGTTCTACATGTATGAAGCCATTTAAGTGACAAGAATAAGGAATGAACTGTAAATCTCTGTTTGACGAATGTGTAGTTGGAAATGGAGACTGTGATTACAAAATACGCCTCCCTGGACTGACTCCTAATCCACTTTCAAAAATACAATTCACAACATGTTGTTGTGTTAATCTCAACCCCATGTAAAAAGCAGTCATGTTCCTGTCTCTGGACCACAGTAAGCGGTTAACAAAGGCAGACACTGTAGATGTCAGATCTACTCACTATCAACTTAGTATCAACCACAGAAATAGCTACCAGGAGGAAAAAATTAAACTTTTCTACAAGTAACATAAGAAGTTGTTCAAATAATCAAAATATAAAGTACATAATACGGCTTTCACTGTAGCAATATTCCTGTATTTCCTTTTCCTTTAGATTTAGGTAAGCAGATACCTCCACTCTTTGTACCAGCCACTCTGACAACATGTTCAGTTGGTATTAATTATGGCTATGAATATCCTTATTATATGTTTTGGAGATGTATGTTCTGAAGAGAGGGAAAACAAACTGAAATTGATGGATCTGTAGCTGCTAGGGTCTAATCCTGCTTTATCTGAAGAACAATTTAGATAAGCCATGAGAAAGAGGAGAGCAAAACCCATAAAGGAAAAGCAAAAGTAGAGTGTTTGGCTTAGTGCCCTCTCTTACATGAAATCCCAGGAAAACAAGTCCCTTGGTGTGTCAGCTCCAGCGAGATGTTGCACACCTGTACCAGCATCAGGCTGAGGCAGTGCCAGCCGGGGCTGTCTCAATTGGAGACCTGGAAGAACACAGCAAAATTAGCCTTGTCTGCTACACCAGGTTCTTATCAAAAACAAGAGAAGGAAAGACATGAAAGACAAGAAATAAAGTAAGGAAGTAAAAGCAGACAGGGAAGGAGAGAGATCACAGTAGGAAGGCAAATCTCATGTATCACAAAGTGTCCCAAGTTAGGTGAAGACACTAGAACTGGCATTATCAGATCCCCTTTTATGGTCTGTTTTGGTCTAATCATGCCTTGCAATTGGGACAGTGAAATCCTATAGTGTCAAAATGGATCCCATAGTCTCTGGTGATGGTGGGAGCAATAGCCCTGACTGTAGATCTCACACTTTTCAACCAAGCTGGTTCTCTGGCATCAGTGTCAAGTCAAGCTTCCTCCTGTTTCACTTGCCCAAAGAAAGTCATGAATGGAAGAGCACATAACCAGTAATCAAACCCAGCTTCTGGGTTATTAATTTTAATCATTGATTTCTGATCCTGTGTTTCTGTCAATTACCAGACATAGTCTCCAAGACATTGGATAGTGTAGATAGGAGTCCTCATTAGTTTTATCTCAATTTCTAAATGATTTTTAAAGCCAGTCTGATATAAGAGGTTGCATCGAACTTTTGCTTCTTTGGGCAACTGCCAGTCTCTCTGTCTTGGTATTTGCCATGTGCTCTACAAATCATTAACATCTGAGGGTGCTGACCACAGGAGGAAAACTGGTGTGAGCCAAACTCTGCAGCCAGACATGGTAACTTCCAGGAGATCCTACTCAGCCACATGAGCCTTTCCAGGGAGAGCTCATGCATGTTCTATTTGAACCATAAGGGGAAACTATCCACTTTTAAATCTAAATCCTAGCAGCTTGTAAAATGTTGGTTAGATATCCCAACATTAAAAAAAAAAAGTTATTTCCCTTAGAAAAGGAAGAATGTAGGAGAAGCTAATGCAATATTAACTGTACAGGGAACAGTGAAATGCCTGTGAACACTTTTTGCTAACTCTTTAGTATCACAGGCATTTTTGAAAGGCTGATATTATAAGATAATATTGTACAATGGCTAATAATGGAAAAAAAAATTTCATCATTTAAAATAAGGACACAGTGCCCTCCATGTTTTTTAGACAGGGTCATTGCCTTAAAGAATCTGATGCTTTTATAACTGAGTAAAAGTTTTTTACGAAAAAGGGATTTTACAAATCCACTTTTACAACTGCCACCCATAACATCAATTACTTCATGTTCTGGGGATTATCTATCTTTATAACATTTTTCAGCTGTACCTTGTCTACTGCAACAAAGCAAACTACTGGTGCATTTTAACCTATTGAATAACTTTGAAAAGCAAATAGATGGAACATTGGGGTACAAGAGATTGTGGCTCTGTGTGGATGACTGGAAGACTGCTTTCATTACTGTGCTTATAACTTTCTGGAAAAGTCTGACTCATCTCCTATTGATGATAGTGACAGAACAAACTCTGATTTCATTGGAAAGAGCATCAGGCCCCCTAAATCACTAGTACATTTCATCTAAATAATGCATGAGACTGAAAAATTCTCTAGAACACTTGGGCAATCCTCAGATGGGCTGAGGATTGAAGCTGCCCTGTGCAATGATAAAGCCTGTTTTGGGCTGGGTGCAAAAGAAATAGGCACTCAAGGAATGTTTTAACATTGTTATTTGTACTTTTTATAGAAAAGAGGTACCATTTCTATCATCCTTCTAATATGTCTCCACTGCTAAAATTAGAATCCAAATTAGAATTACACAATACCTGGCAGACTCATGGTAAGAGATGTGCTGCATAGTGATATGAATAGAAAATACCCAACTCATCTTACACAAGGTTTGTAAATCACTATTGAAATAGCTTTTCCAGGAACATCCAGAAATTTGCCATTAACACTTTTCTTACCAAAGGAATAATGGCCTTAAGATAATTCATTAAAGTCTATAAAAGAGAAATAGGGCTTGCCACTGCTGTTCAAATTACTGGGCCTTTAACTGTAGTTACTAAAGCAGCAACAGTCACTGATGCTTCAAAAAAAGACGTCGCTGCTCTTGCCCAAAGCTGCACAGGTAGGGAGCAATTCACTGCCCTTGGAACAACCTAGTCTAACAAAAGGCAAAGTGGGTACTTTATGAGTCAACATTCATATTTGACCAGCAGAACGGTCACAGTCTAAGCCTCTCTTCTGCTGGTACTCCTTCAGCCCATTAGAACAAACTCACCTAGTGCACTATTACATACTACCCATTGGAAAGAAATCAGATCAGCCTTGGGAAGAGCAAGATCAGTGGTTGGTGGGATGCAAACCAAGAGAGGGTAGTAAACGTTTGCTCCACGGGGCTCTGGAGAGATCTGCAAAATCCCGGGAACTTGACTGCAAAGAGCCTTAAGGAAGCTTTCAAAGAAATGGCATGTCTCATTTCTCATATAATGGTTCAGCACATGCCATTAATAGAACAGTATTAATTTCATCCTAGTATCTAGAAAATCAAGAATTTTCCATTTATGATACATCTGTAGGTTTACAAATACAGCCGGATAATCCTACTGAGGAATAACAGCCAACCAGCTATGTACAAAGTTCCATTTCACACTCCCTTCTTGTCTTGTTCAAGTCTTGTTTGAGCTTGTGAAGGTAGTTTGGGATTTGACAGCCAAGATCTGGAGAGAAATAGTGCTCAATGTAATTTATTCTAGGACGCTATGCCTCATTCTTCTGCCAGCCAGCAGACAAAAGGACATAAAGCTGGAGGTCATGATACTTTGAAGTGCTTTTTTTAGTGCTCAGCAGGCAAAAGCCTGATTTGAATGTTTTCTGTAACTCTAGACAGAGGAACCACAGTATTTTTATGGGCTTTATACTGTTACTTATAAACTAGTGAATCTGAAATTCTCTGGTGTTGCTCTATCAAAATGCCAGCTCTGCAAGAGCTGGCACATTCACTGTGTATGCTCCAACTTTCTGTGGTTCCTGGAGGTTTTGGCCTTGTACCATCTGCTATTACAATGGTCAGTCTGTCTGCCACAGTAAAGACTCATAACTTTTCGTGGTTTCTCAATGCTGTCCTTTCTACATAACCCTTATCTTATTTGTCGCTCAGATTATTCAGTGATTTTGCAATTCCAGCATCTTAAACTCTGTCTTAAAGTGGAAATTTTTTGCATTTTTTTATCAGTTTGAATAATTTTGCATATCATGCACAAACAGCACACAAACAGCAAGACTCCATGGTAATAATTACATCTCAGCAGAACTCCCCATAGGTTTACAATTATTAGCATACACATCAGACTTTATTTTCAGGCTGCAGACTTTGTAGCCTACACATGTACAGACACTGTCCCAACCACAGCAGCATGGGGTACAGTATCAACAGGCAGTTCCTGCCAGCACTGTATGGCTCACATCTACTGTTACAGATACTATAAAGAATATCTTAGATCTCTAGTCCAGGTATAAAGTTACATTAGACATCACCCAACCCATAAAATGCCTCACCTGTGCCCAAAAGAAGGGCTGACTTCACTACACGACCTTTCAATATCATCACCACAAACTCATGTTCATAAGCTATTCTGACAATGGTATTTGTGCTGGTTTTTGCTGAGGTAGAGTGAAGTTTTTTTCCACAGTAGCTGGTATGGGGCTGTGGTTTGGATTTGTGCTGGAATCAGTGTTGGTAACACAGGGATGTTTTCATTACTGCTGAGCAGAGCTTACACAGAGCCAAGGCCTTTTCTATCTCTCAGCCCACCCCACCAGCGAGGGGCTGGGGGGCACAAGGAGTCCGGATGGGACACGGTGGGACAGCTGACCCCAAGGGATATCCAAAGCATGTGGGGCCATGCTCAGCACACAGAGCTGGGAGAAGGACATTCCAGGGAAATTCAGAGCCATGGAGTTTTGTCTTCCCATATCACCATTACATGTGATGGGGCCCTGCTCTCCTAGGGATGGATGAACACCTGCCTGCCCAGGGGAAGTGGGGAATGAAATAGGAATAGGCAGATCCAACAGGCCAATGCATTGCTCCGNGAGGGGCTGGGGGGCACAAGGAGTCCGGATGGGACACGGTGGGACAGCTGACCCCAAGGGATATCCAAAGCATGTGGGGCCATGCTCAGCACACAGAGCTGGGAGAAGGACATTCCAGGGAAATTCAGAGCCATGGAGTTTTGTCTTCCCATATCACCATTACATGTGATGGGGCCCTGCTCTCCTAGGGATGGATGAACACCTGCCTGCCCAGGGGAAGTGGGGAATGAAATAGGAATAGGCAGATCCAACAGGCCAATGCATTGCTCCGAGGCTGGTGTCAGTGGAAAAATTTGGGGGTTGTTGACCATGGGAAGATCTACTCAACAGCTGGTCTACTCTGACACCTGACTGGATGCACCAGCCTCGGAGTGGAAAAGGAGCTCTAGCACAGGAGCTAGCGGGCTCATTGGCAAAGCTTTAAACTAGCTTGGAAGAGGGAAAGGG
Organism: Rhagologus leucostigma; assembly: GCA_013397725.1. NCBI lineage: Eukaryota > Metazoa > Chordata > Aves > Passeriformes > Rhagologus > Rhagologus leucostigma. The sequence goes on along the minus strand of VZTD01000109.1, from coordinate 1,081,027 downwards.
ACATAACCAGGCTCACCAGTGCTGAGGGATGAGATGCTGTGCCAAAACTTGAGGAAATGATCCCTCAATCTGCTTCACAAGGTGTTGGCTACAAAGTACCGCACCTGAAATGTTTCTACACTAATGCACACAGTACCAGGAACAAACAAGAGGAGCTCCAGGCTTTGGCCCAGTCCCAGAGTTTGACATCATTGTATAAGTGAAACCTGGTGGGATGAGTCGTGCGCCTGGAATGCCCTGTTGGATGGTTACAGGCTCTTCAGGAGGGAGGGGCAGGACAGAAGAGGCAGAAGGGTGGCACTGTATGGAATAGAAGGGTTAGAATGTATGGAGCTCACAGCTGGCAACGGCACAGTTGAGAGCCTCTGGATAAAATCAAGGGGCAAACGAGTAACACGGATGTCATCGTGGCAGTCTACTATAGACCTCCTGTGCAGGACAATGACACTGACAAATTTTTCTTTGAGCATCTAAGGGACGCCTCCAAGTCAGCTGCCTGTGTCCTTACGGGGGACTTCTACTTGCCAGAAATTAACTGGTACAACCCAGGCCAGAAAATTCCTAAAAATCCTGAGTGACAACTTTATGGAACAGGTTCTAAGGCAGCCAACTCGGAAAGATGCTCTCACTGATCTGCTGTTTGTCAACAGAGAGGATCCTGTCAGCGAAGTGGGGATTGGGGCCCTCTTGGCCACAGCGACCACGAAGTGATTGAGTTTAAAATCTCTGCTGACAGGAGGAAAAGTGCCAGCAGAACTTCAACCCTGGGCATGAGGAAAGCAGGCTTCAGGCTGTTCAGGGAATTAGTAAGCAAGGTTCCCTGGGAATATATTTTTGCAGGTGCTGGGGTCCATCAGTGCTGGTCACTTTTTAAACATTCCCTCCTAAGTGCACAGGAGCAGCAATTCCCAAATGCTGGAAGTCAAGCTGGTGAGGCAGAAGGCCAGCTTGGCTGAACAGGAATCTTCTCTTGGAAATAAGGCAAAAAAGGAAGGTGTGTGCCCAGTGGAAGCAAGGTCAGGAGACATGGGAAACATACAGGTATGTTGCTTGCCACTGTAGGGATAAAATTCGTGTGGCCAAAGCTCAACTAGAGTTGAAGCTGACAGAACTGTAGGGGACAGTAAAAAAGAGTTTTTTCAAATATAATAATAGCAAGAAGCAGTATAAAAATAACATTGGCCCATTACAGGATGAGGATGGTCACCTCACAAACAGGGACATGGACAAGGCAGAGCTGTTTAATGCATTCTTTGCCTCTGTCTTCAACATGGATGATGGACCAAGGGGGTCTCAGTGCCCTGAGCTGGTGGACCATGACAGAGAACGATCAATTCCCAGCTGACACTGAAATCCTGCAGGATCTGCCGCTCCATCTGGATCCCTGCAAATCCATGGGGCCTGATGGGATTCATCCAAGAATCCACAAAGAGCTGCTGATGTCATCGCAAGGCCTCCCTCTATGATTTTGAGCTGTCTTGGGAATCCAGAGAGGTCCCAGCTAACTGGAAGCTGGCAAATGTTGTCCCAGTTTTCAAGGAGGCCAAGAAGGATGACCCTGGAAACTAAACCTGTCAGTGTCACTTCAATGCCTGGCAAAGTTATGCAGAAGATTATTCTGGGAGGTATTGAAAAACACCTGAGAGAATGCAGTCCTTGGTCACAGCCAGCATGGCTTCATGAGAGAAAAGTCCTGCTTATCAAACTTGATTGCCTTTTATGACAAGGTAACCCACCAAGTTGATCAAGGGAAGCCTGTTGATATAATCTTTCTGGATTTCAGTAAATCTGAATCTGAAATTTTGATACTGTCTCTCCCAGGATCCTTCTGGACAAAATGTCCATCCCACAAACACATTACGGGATGGGTGAACAACCGGCTCACAGGTCAGGTGCAAAGAGTGACAGTGAATAAGGTGACATCAGACTGGTGACCTGTCACTAGTGGGGTTCCACAGGGCTCCATCCTCAGCCCTATGCTCTTCAACATCGTCATAAATGACTTGGACACAGGACTGGAAGGGATACTAAGCAAGTTTGCAGATGATACAAAGCTGGGAGGAGCGGCTGAGTCTCTCGAAGGCAGGGAGGCCCTGCAGAGAGGACTTGACAGATTAGAGGACTGGGCAATCATCAACCAAACGAAGTTCAACAAGGGAAAGTGCTGGATTCTGAACCTGGGATGGGGTAACCATCTCTTCTCTGTGGTGACCAGTGACAGGACCTGGGCGAATGGCCTGAAGTTGTGTCAGGGGAGGTTTAGGTTGGATTTTAGGAAAAGGTTCTTGACCCAGAGGGTGGCTGGGCACTGGAACAGGTTCCCCAGGGAAGTGGTCAGAGCCCCAAGCCTGACAGAGCTCAAGAAGCGTTTGGACAATGCTCTCAGGCATATGACTCTTAGGGATGGTCCTGTGCAGGGCCAGGAGTTAGACTTGATAATCTGATTGGGTCCCTTCCAGCTCACCTTATTCTGTGATTCTGTGTGAAATTGTTGCTTTTATTTTCTTGTGGGCACGGCTTTTGTTTCATTTATCAAACTACCTTTATCTGAGTCCATAAGTTTCTTCACTTTCACTCTTCCAATTTTCTCCCCCATCCCGCCACCGGTTGGGAGTGAGCAGCTGTGTGGGGCTTTACCAGCTGGGGTTAAACCACGACAATATTTTAGAAAAATAGAGGGAAATAATAGAAAACTATCTCCAATGCATCAGGAAATTTTACGTGAAAGAATTGCCTTTTCCTCTGACTTTTCATATTGTTACGACTCATAAAATAACTTTCTGAAGAACTGCATTCCACACATGAACCTCTTTTCTAGCACAGGTGCTCCCTTGATAATGTTTTTAGAGATCTGGGAGAAGGTCAAGAAGCCAGCTATTACATCATTAGCTATGAAAAGGCTTACATATCAATTCCCCATCATAAATGCATAACATTTTAATAATCTTTTAAAATCAGAATTGTGACAAGCATTTTTAATAAAATAATGTATCAACAATCAAGAAGCATTTTGGGTAAGATGAAGTGTTTAAAATTGCAGACGACTTTTTGTTGCTGCATTCAAGTCATTTTGTTACTACATGTTTGTAGGAAGAGTAGAAATGAAAATCTCATCTCTGTGTTTACCAAATGATGTGGTAGGTTTTAGCCAGTCAAGGTTTTAAGTAATGAAATTCTATATAGTAACAGGGTTTCTCTGTGTACTGGTTCAAGTATGTTGAAATTATTCCACCTATATTTATTTCTAGTTTCATTTACTAGCTTAGTTTCGATTGCCTCTTAATTACTTTTCCTCCAACAGTTCGTTTCTGCGCATTCAATAACAAATTTAGAAGTTCTAGCTTTTTGAGGATCTGTAGTTACAGGTCATCCTGAAGGATTTCTGCACTGTTTCACTGTTGACTAAACTGAACACTCCAAAGAAGTCAGGAATATTTTACTATTTAAATCACACATGTTTGCTGAGTTTGCCTTTGGAGTTGCAAAACTTTTATGTTGTTACCAGCTGACAGGTTTCCCTGTGACTGTAATCTTCAAGTTCTGATCGAAACTTAACGAAAGAGCGATAACTAGTAATTTGAAAAGGCTGAAGTGTAAAGCAGCTGACAAGAGTGATACAATGCCACTACAGAGTCTATTGGATGAATCAGCAAAACCCACATATGCATCTATAGGGGCCGTTTCACGAGCGAGGAGAAGGCATTCGGTGCCCATAGGTGCTGTGGGAGCAGCGGATTCCCTGTCCAATGAGGTGGAATGCTCCGCGGGCACATGGTTTACGCTGCTCAAAATAACTTGGGACCTGCAAACTGACAAATGCTATTGCTCCGGTGGTGACAGGTTGTCCAGCTCCTTACAGCCATCCTCATAATAACGAAGGTTAACTTCCTTCACTGTATGGACTCCTAGCTGTTTCTGCTCCTGAGGACTCGAAGAATCCCCTCGCTTCCTTAACTTTAATCTCGCACTTCTGGATAACTGTCATCGCTACTAACTGCCAGGGTTGGGCAGCAACATCTGGAGGAAGTAAAAAAGGTAATCCCTCAATTTTAGATTGGTCTACATCTTGATTTTGCAGAATGTAGCAGAAGGGTTTGATAAGCATGTATATATGAATGCTAATTATAGCTGGTAAGGCACATACAGGGAACAAATAACTTTTAAACTGACTTAGATTATGCTGATGTACGTGCATTGCAGTGAAAGAGAAACAGTGCTCTGCGGCATTATAAAGGACCTGAATAGCATTGGTGGGGTTCTCAAAATCCCTCGGAGCCAGTCTGACTCCTCTAAAGAGTCAACAAGATTCTAATGACCTGAAAAGTTCCTCGCTGGGACTCTTTCCTCTTCCTGCTCATCTTCCCTTCATGAAATAATGGGAGGAGTGAAATATTTACATTCTGGTATTCAGCCTTAAACCAAGATGCCATAATTTGGAATTCCTTCTTAAGCAAAATCAAACCTAATTTAATGAGACCCCCATAGTTAAACGCTTTCTATTTATTTAATTATTTATTCCGTCATGTAAAATGACCCCTGTGGCTATATTTAGTGCAGGGAGATCTGCTCTCTGGATTAATGTACACAACAGCTGCAGAAACAGTCCTGCTAGAAGGGCATAGCTCTCACCCTTGAGCTCTCACTATCTCCTTTGCTCTCTTTCTCTCTCTCAGGAAAGTATTTGACTGTCAGTAGCAAATGTTTGGCCCAATATACTGCAACATTAAGCAGTAATCAGAAGCCCATCTTAAGTTTTACCAAATAATACATCAACAATTGACGAGAGAACAGAGTAGCTCCTGAGTATATCTTAATAGAACATTATACAAGGCATGCTAAAGACACTGATTACTTTATCAGCAGTTTTGTTTCGATCATGAGGTTTACATTTGTGAAGATGCTCTAGAGTTTCAGAGTGAAAACAAAATCAGCAAGCGTTCATGGAACAATTTCATAAACTTCAGCTCTGCTCTTCTCCCTCTCCTACACCTCCTGAAGGTTCCTAAGGTCAGGATATGTCTTTGTTCTTGTCTGTCTTTTAAATTTCTTTTTACTTTCAGAAACAGCTAACAAAATTAAACAGCAAGTGTGGTAGTTCTTGTAGCTGAGCAGAATGATATTTATATATCAAAAATATTTATAGTCAATTCAGGAGTTAGTTAGGTCTTGTACATGACAGAGTACCAAGCACAAAGGGGGACTGTGTGCTCTGTGCTGGTTTTTATTCCTGTGCATTCTTTAGAGATTTTACAGCAGGTCTTGCTGTGGTACTGAAGGAATCTTTTTTTTATCAACAGCTGATAACAATTAGTAGTCTAGGCATATTTGCACATAAATACAACATTAAAATAGTTTGTTAAAAATGTACACAGTATCATAATGGCAACTGGGCAATGCAACCTCAATTGTAAACTAAACCATGGGGTGTGGGGGAAAAGAAAAAAAATCAGTTTCCTTTTCTGTTTAAAACTTAACTGGCTTAGTGCTTGTTTTCATAAACAGGAAAATTGTACAGGAATGGGCCAATTATTCCTGTAGAATATAAATCTCATTTAAACATTGCAGTTTGAAAATATGATTAAAAATATGAAGGGTTTTATGTTACAATGTTCTTAGGGAAGACTGATGAAAAAAACATAAAAAAGACAGAACAGTGGACAAAAAGAAATATAGTGAGACTGTGAAAAAAGAAAGGCGCAATTGAAAAACCTGAGGTGGCAAGTGCAATCCAGATTTCTTTTGTGTCTAATTTAAGACTTAAGTTCCCTTTTCCACTGGGAACCTGTATTTGTAGGAAAACTGAATCTCATTTTAAAACCAAACAGCCCATAGATTTGAAATTTCCAGACAAAGAGATGTGCAAATGCCATGTGGGGTGCGCGGCCCTACTTTTCAGGCAGTTTGCACTTGTTCACTCTGGCCACACAAGCCGTCAGTTGTGCAGTCGCCAATACTCGAGTGTGAGTCCCTCACACTGGTGCCACTTACACACACAGGGGTAGAACAGAGACTTTTGCTCAGCATTCTAAGTTGTGCAAATTCTCATTACAGTCTCAGTGTAGTGCTGTAATTTGTCAGTCTAGACTGAGCTCCTGCAATACCTTTGAACACTGGGAGCTAAGCTGTAGTTTCAGCCCCAAGCTAAAACATTACATTAGTCCTCAACCACATGCATTTGTGGATTTCTGCACTACTCCCACATACTGCCAGCAGGACTCACAGAAATGACTGGGTTTAAATCATTTGGCTCACAATCCATGAAAATGGATTTGCAGTTTTAGCCATGAAAAAAGGTGTGCAGAGTGGTGTGTCTGTGTTTGAACCAGGATAAATGAATATTATTGCCTGTTAGTTATATTTTCATTGAGTAATTCCATATATACATTCAGCATCAGATTGTGGATCTCTGCTGCATCTTTTTTGGCCTTCCATATAAACTTTTTCTCATATGGGCAATTCTTGAAGCAAAGAGGACCATATACATTACTTGAACCAATAAAAACTCATTCTACATTGCGAGCACTTGAAGTACACTCAGAACTTGTCCTGATATCTGAGGCCTGGCTGCACAGGTCATTGGGAGAGGAGGATGGAGAAGCATCCCAGGCAGGCCTCAAAGACAGCCATCACCTGTCTTCCTTTCTGACTTTCTAATTTAAAAATCAGCTGAAATTTATTTGTTTCAAATTGATCTTGTTTCTTCAAGATATTGTTTGGCTTGCAGTTCAAGGAGATTCACTGAGGAACAAAAGGGAACTTGAGACATAGGATAAAGGGTCTCGGTTCTCATTTTGAGAACTACTAAGGGACAATATTAATTATGAAAAATTGAAGACTTTTTGTGGTCAGAGTGAAAAATAGAAGGTCTTTTCATTATATGAGAGTATAAAGGAAATGTTGAAAAAGTTGGAGAGCTCTTAATGTGCTTTTCCCTTGAAGCAGAGTATTTCCTCCTGCTTAGGGTGTCTAATACTGTAACAGTGAGGTCATGGGCCAGGGCACGACTCCAAGTGCACACAGGGCTCTTGCAGTGTCTGCTGCAGAATAACTTGGAGAGAGGATTTATCCCATCCCATTTCTGAAGGATTTTGTTTCCATGAGAATTTGTTACACTCCTGAGCCTGGAGGCTCTCTATTTTCCATATTTAATTATATTACTTGGAAATGGGAGTTTAGTTATCTGACTCATTTCATGTAATGGAATTCAAAGTCACTAATGTGTCTAAAACAGAAAAGTAAACCACCTTCTCGTACACAGTTTTCTAAACACCATTTAAAAAATATCTCATACACACGCCCCCAAACACACAGAACTGCTAACCTCAGTCCTCTACTCCAGCCTAACCTTTCCTGTGTCTGGAGTCTCAACGTCTGTCTTGCAGCAGCCACAGCTTGTCAACAGGCAGTACCAGAAACAGTGACAATGGCAACTGCTAAGTGAGAATTCCTGCAAGCACACGAGAATGTGACTGTGATCATCCAGCATCTGCAAGACAGATCGCTTGTGTCAACTCTTACCTTGTTTTTCACAGCTGCAATCATACAGTTGGAACACCCCATAAATGTTGGTGTTCAACAGTTTATGGATAAATGCAATTTATGTGCAATTACATTAAGCATGAAGTGGATATAGCATCTAATGTTTGCTAAATTTTCCAGTTTCCACACTGAGGTGCTGGGCATGCAGAGTCTTGCTGTGTAAAGGCCACAAAGGTGCCTCTCTGCAGAGCAGAAGCAGCAATTTGCTTGCTGCTCTGATGCTGGGGTTTCACACAAAAGCATTCCCAACAGAAGTAATAGGAGCTTGAAAAGCTAAGACAGGAACAACATGTACTAACTAAAATTCCTCTTTTTAACTTTGAAAGCCAAAGAGGATGTTCAAATGCTTTTTGCATTGAATCTGCTAATTGTTTATTTTGACACACAGAAGGAAAGTTTGAAAAATTATCTTTAGGGCATCAAGCACTAGAAGCTGTTCTCACCAAATAAAACAGAGCTATATGAGATATATCTGGGATTCCTTTCAACTTTGCTGAGATTTCACTACTGCTGTTTCTGTAGGAAAAGCTCAGATTCTTTCACTGGTGACTCAGGAATGAGTCTAACAAACCTCAAACAAGAGTAAATGAAAGTGTTTGGTGTCACACTATGCAAGACCTCTGTGGTGAAATTTTCCTCCCTTCCATGTAAGGATTTTCAAGCCACTGCCAAAACAAACTAATTCTACCTTTGTGAATATTTAATCCTAAAGATCACTTGGCTAATAAGAGAACATTGCCATAGCCATAGGCTCTTGGAAACTCAAAGCTTCTTCAATTAGTTGGCGAATGGAAACTGAATTAGCAGAGTGAAGAAATAAATGGAATCAGTTTTGTTCACGGCATCCTCTGGTGCCTTTCAAGATAGCAGGTGCCCAAGGTCATTGCTGTCCCAGGAAAGCCAAAGATGTTGCCCTTGGTGCTCTGGTTTGGTGCTGTAGGTAGTGAACCAGTCAAGAGTAGAGAACGGCGGGCTGCTGGCGTCAGTCACCCCATTTCCCCCCTAAATAACACCAGTTTAGAGACATTATTTGTAACCAAAAATGCAATTCCTGCCCTTGATACAGGTTCATTATGACACTTTTTCAGTCAGCAAAATTATTGGTGCTTTCATTGCCACCACAGATTGCTGCCTACTGTGCTTTTAGTTTGTCCTTCTTACTGCCTGCTCAACAGAGTCACCTGCAGAGTTATTTGCACTTATCTGCTCAACAGAGACATCTGCAATGACAATACAATTAGCACAGTTCTTTGAAAAAAAAAACCCACAAGAAACTGGACATCTCTCAAGGCATAAGCAAGGCAGAATTCATAACTGTAATGGGATTGCCCAGAAGCCTCACAGCAACATTCGTTGAAACTTAACATTTTCCATTAAATTCAAAATACCACATAATACAAAATATTTTAAAACTTCCGTAGACGAGCACTGCCTCAAAGTGCTACATTTGACTAGAACCCAACTACTTCATTACTAAAAATAGATTAAAAAGTCATCCTCTATGCAAGCTGCAAATAGAGAAGAGTTAGATATAAAATTCTGACCCTGGATGAGCTCTAAAGAAAAGTGATGGCGCTCTAAGTATTAAGAATTTGGCATCAGATTCCTTCTCATTAATATCTTGCTTCCCAACTCCAGAAAGAGAACTCTGCTCCCTTCTACCTCTTCTGCTCCAATGGGCAGAAGGAAGGAAGTAGTTCCAGGCCCTTTGCTGGGGAACTGTTCGTTTTTCTCCATTCACTATCAGACAGTGGCTTCCTCACTAGGGTTTTTCAAACTGGAATTATAAAACTATGTGCCAATCTAAACACATCTTTGAGAGTAGCTCCTTATATTGCAGTAACACTCCTTAAGCAAATCAGCAGAAATTATTTCTTTCATGTTTCAATGCTTTCAATCCATCAAAAGATGAATAGAAGATACGCAAGAACAAAGTCTCAAATATACCCAGAACAAAGTCTCAAACAACCATACTGAACACACAGTTGCTTTAGCATGGTTTCCCGCAGAAAAGCTGCACTGTGATTAACAACCTCTGTTGAAACAAACATAGCACTTAAATGAGAAAATCAAGCAATGTCTGTGCAACAGAGGAAAATGAAACCCTGAATAGTCTCAGTCAGGTAATTTTCATATACTCTTTAGACAAAACCATTACAGGAGTTCTTCAAGTTCATTTGACTTCAGCAGCTTTTGATCACACTACATTCCTTCCCTACTTGCCTTTCCTCCTTAGAGTGTCCACTGTTCTCTAAAGATCTGCATCATCTTTTTTCAGCTCTGATGACCTTTAGAGACACTGAGATGAAGATGTGCCATTCTGAAATGCTGCAGAAAGAGTGGCCAAGAAATGCAGCAAGCTAAATTTTGCCACCTTGTAAAATACATACTTCTCCAGCCTTTCACTGTGTCCTGTAAAGCTACAAAGAGCTGGATGTTCTAATTCAGCCAGAGCCACCCGTGAAGAGGTCAGTGTGGAGCTGCATCCCTCCACAGCTGTGACATCCCGCTGAGGCACACACGGCTCTGGTTTTGCAGGCTCAGCCACCCTCCCGGGGCAGAGGAAGGAGCTGGCGATGGCTGTGCCTCACCCCTTTGGCTTTTAAGCAGATAGAAAGGGGCCCATGGGGCTGCAGTTCATTCATGGGACAGGTCTGCCTGCCAGTCTGTAAACTCCTTATGTTAGAATGTATTTAAACTCTAAGGAATTAAAACTGTAGCTTTAGCTGTGACCTTTACAGCACATAGTATGCGATCAGCACATAAACAAGCTGAGAGAGCCCCTTAAACACGTTCAGCTTCACTAAGGTGGCACAGCTGCCCAAGAAGTTAAAGCTGAGCAAGCAAAAGCAGTTTCCACTGAGCAGGAACTTTAAGCCTCATGGAGACCTCTTTGTATTCTTAAGAGGTTAAATTACAAACTTTGTCCAGTCATGAAACAGCTCACAATATTATCTCACATGGGCTTCCCAAATCAATGTTCTCTATGTGCCACAGCTTCACTGAAACACTGTGCAGATAATTTAATGCCAAGTGTTCAATTAGTATCACAGACCCTGGCTCAGCTGCAGGGACTAGACTGGGTGCTCAGAAGCCTACAATTTATATGGCATTTTATTTCTCATTCTTTGTACAGGCACAAACTTGGCAATATTTTGATTGAGTGCCTCTGTAGTGTTAGTAATTTTCTTTGTTTCATATTATGAAAATAAAGCAAAATCAATAAACCTAAAATTACAAATATTTATGTAAGAAAAAGGATTTCAGTATGACAAATTGTGGCTCAAGCAGAGGGATTAAGGTCTCAAAATGCACATCAGATAGCTGTATGTTCATTCATTGAAGAGGAACATAAACAGTTTAAATTGAAACCTTCCTTTTTGTAAGTAAGGAATAAGGGCTGCCACTCACATTCCAGGAAGAAATACCGCAGTAGTACGATTACCACTTCATTTGTTCTTTATCAGCCCTTTTCCAGGGACAATTGTCCCACTAGAAAAGCCCAAAGCCTTTCACAGCAGAGATACCTTTTTAATTTTCTTTCCCTGGCAACTTCAGCTTTACACAAGGCTGTGAACAGAGATGGCCAACGCTAGGGCGTGGATGTTCTCTTCTTTTGATGCCACGACAGGAACAGAACCTTCTGCAGTGTGACAAACCAGGCACCTTGGGGTAGGAATACCTGAAACCACTGCAGCAAGATTTGGCACGCCACAAATGAAGTAGGAGGGAGATAATGAGCACTGCATAGTCTGAGAGACAGATCCAGTAAACAGTCATGCACTTGTCTCAGTATCTGTGAGGATCAGCTCCCTGAATGGGGTAAGGAGCAGGTATTTGTCTTCATATTTAGGCCACCAGAAGATGAGTGTGTTAAGAGGACGTCTGAATCCCTCTGCTCTCATCATGGCTCTCATGTAAATAAAAGCGAGAACATCACACAGTTATACTTGCTTAAGTATCAAAAGGGATGCTTTAGCTTCGCTTATCAGGCATGCAGGTTAAGTATGGGCTTTCTGATACTCTCATCTCATGTGGTACATTTTTTCAGAATCAGGATGACCTAAGATCATGATTCTGAAAGCCCTGTAGTACAAATTATGTTTGCATCAAATAATGACATAGTTCTCTACTTACTTTAAATAGCTTATTAGAAATAATGCTGGATTTATGAAGCTATGGAACATTTAGCACCATTATAACTTCCTATAATGCATGAAAAATTGTCATTATAGAATATTTTTGTTCTTTCTCCTTCCTCCTCATATCCCTCATATGATTTTGAGGGTTCATTTACTTACTACTTCAGTGCTTTTCAAGCTAAATTTACTTCATTTAAAAGTACTGTTATTCTCAACAACTTTCAGTCCCTGAAATATCCAACACTTAATCTTTCTGATGAGATTGTTTCTTAGCTAAGAAACACACGTCAGCAATGATGAAGATTTGACATTGAAACTCAGTTAATAGCTCTGTAGTTGAAGTTTTGCCTAGAACAGAGTAGAAAATACCACACTTGCAGTTACTTTATGTGAGGCTCCTGATAGTAGAAAGTGATAAAAGATGAACTTTATTGGGTAAAAGCAACAGTAGCTAGCAGGACATGCAGAAGCAAGCCTTTAACACAAGGCCATCCTTATGCTTCAAGTATTACAATCAGCACACAGACGCAGTTTGAAAATGTTGTGTTCTGCTTTTCAGAAGCCTGTCATTGTGTTCAATTAAAAAAATTGCTATTGATAAGGCGTGGTCCTATTTGTCCTTTTTGTTGGCAGCATGCAAGACGACAGTTTAGAAACCTCAACTTCAATATCTCAGCTTCTGAGAGAGAGTTATTTAGCAGAAACTAAGCATCAAGGGAAGAGTGAAAGAAGCAGATCAGAGCCAGTTTCTCATAATTTCCACTATGGCAATGCTTCTGGTGATTCAGATGAGGTAGCTGCCCAAGATGACCTTCCAGATCTCTCCGCCTTTTTGAGCCAAGAAGAGCTTGATGAAAGTGTAAACCTGGCAAGACAAGCTATTGATCAGAATCCACTGGAGATTAAACAGGATGAGCTTCAGGCATATTCACAGCACCCCCCAGATCAGCTGAACAACATGGGAAAACACAAACAAATGGCCCAGTCTACAGCTTTGAAAACATCAGACAATGGTCTGCACTCCAACTTTTGTCAGGAACATGTCAGAAACACAAAGGGGTCCAAAGGGAGCTCTCAAGATCTAAAGAAACACCACCTCCCTTCTGAATCAGAATCCAAAAAGGAATTCCTGAACAAGGCAGCAGATTTCATTGAGGAGCTCTCCTCCCTTTTCAAAGCTCACAACTCTGAAAGAATAAGACCTCGAACATGCAAAAACTACAAGAGCAAAATTGATTCTAAGAATAAGTCTGCTCAAAAAGGTAGCTCTAGCCTGTCTCTCACATCAGAAAACAGAGAAAGGCTTTCCATTTCAACACCTCAAGACTTGGAAAACAAAGCAGAGAAAACATTTGAACAAACAGACGATCAACAGGGGGCAAACCTGGAATCTTGCAGTCAATTAACAAGTGCAGAGCTGAAAGCAGAGTCAGAATCTGCATCTGTATATTCTGATGAGCCCATTGGACAACCACCGCGCTTTACTCAAAAACTGAAGAGCAGGGAAGTTCCTGAAGGATCCAAAGTGCAATTGGACTGCATTGTGGTAGGAATCCCAGCACCTGAAGTCAGGTAAACATATTCTGCACTTGTCATTTTGTATTTCTGTAATGGTAGGTGTGTGCAGGCAGGAAATACCTTGTTTGGGAAGAATATTATTTCTACTATGCTTCATGTCTAAACTCACTGCTTTAATTAACAGTTTTGAGGCATTCCCTTGGCAAAGCTTATGCCATTACAAATGTTGTATTGTGTTCAGCCCTTAAACTTGTAGAGGAGTCTGACCAAAAGAGAAAACAGTGCCAGAAATTCAGGGGTTTTTTTACAGAAAACAAACAGGAAATATCATCATCCCCTAGATATTTGCAACAGTCTCTGAACACTTCTCTTGCTTATAAAGACTTTGAGACTTATTTCTCCAGGCATTTGCCTTGATAAATCCTTTGGATAATAAAAACCTCAGTAGGATCCCTGGACATGAGAAATATTTTTCCCCCTTTCATCATTCATAGCTTATAATGCAAAGACAACAAGTGAAATCAGCTTCTCTTATGTACCTGGACCTGTACACAAACTCAATCTGGCTTTCTTCGTATTCAGAACAGGTGAACACTGAATTGCTTGTTTATAGACCGTACTCCAACACACAATGTTCAATTTAGGTATTTCTCCAGAAGGCCACAACACTGTCCTTATACCAGCAGTCATGTTTGTGCTGTTGACATACTTAAAAGTGATAAGGTGTTCATGTCATCCAAGTTTACGTGTTTAACAATCACCTGAATTAGAAGCTGACACTATAAAGTCACAGAACCCTCGCAAGGGCAGATCGGAGAACCCAGGAATGATGGCTCATCCTACAGAGTATCCAGGGATGACCAGAATGCCTGTACACCCAATTCAGGAATCACTTGATTCCACAGAAATGGATGACAGATATCTTTGTAACTTGGGTTCATTTTTGTCCCAACAAAACTGAAGCTTTTTAATTGAAATTCCTATTTCAACATTTGATTTTGTTCATTTTGATTAATTAAAGAAGCTACTTACGTGAATGCCATTCAATACAGGAGCTGCCAAACTTCTGTACAATAAGCATCTATTTGATATAGGAAATTAGAGACAGGGAGAAAGAAGTCCCCTAGGGAGAATTAGTCCCAAGCAGTTCAAGCTCAAGAAAAAGATCAGGCTCAGCTTCCAGTTTCCCAATTTAAACTAAAAAATAGAGGATAAGTCACAAGGGGGGAACTACGAACTCTCTCTCCCTTGTGTTTGTGTGTGTATGTATGTGCTATATTAAGGAGAAAGCTGGGAATGTTAGCTCCTTGAACAGTTTCCTGATCATAATTATTTATTAACAAAATTTTGTCCTGTTCATCCAAGATTGTTTCAACTCCACCAATGTGTAGAAGTAACACTAAGAGAGGGCGTAAAAATCGTCACTTGACTGAGTGATAAATATTCACATGCTTCCAGTGATCATGGCCTTGTTAGTCACTGCTACAGCACAAGGAAACCAGAAAACAGAATGTACTTTGGGATTTGTGTTCCATTAATCATGGGGACCAGAAGAACACAGCATTTTTTCCCTAAAAATAGTGCTTATCTTCGATCTGCTGTGCAAAGCTTCCAGAAGAGTGAAGGAGGCATCTTGTTGGCCATAGTTGTGGAACTGTGACCAGAACTGTGCTCAGTACTAGCAAATGTCTTGCTTAGAGGGTAAGAGTCTTCTGGGGTTTATGGTGAGTTAGTTCAGTTTCTGTGGAGCTGGGCAAGGAGAGAAGGATTCTAATAGATAGGTAAGAGAAATAAAAAAATCAGCCATCCCAGGAAAGGACTGACTGGCAAGGTAGCAACTGATGAAAGAAAGCTTAGTGACCTTTGAATTAAAATGGACTTCCTAACCACAGAAAGGGATCCCAGGTAAATTATAAAGCATGTATTAAATTATAATATATATATTATAAAGCATATATTAAATACAAAGTGGAAGTCGTACTGTGGGAACCCAGAGCATTGTGAAACAAGAACAAGATTCAGCAAGCTGTGTAGTGTAGTTAATCACTCAACACTAGGAGCAATCCGATGGTTGAACTGATGTAATGAGGATTATAAAAGAGAAATTAGAGACAGGATATTTAGAAAGAAGCTGATCACAGGGATAGAAAGGACTGGAAAATACGAAGGGCAAATCCCACGTTTGAAAGCAAGATAGTACTAAACCAAATTGATGTAAAAGATGGTGTAAATGACATTCATGATGGATCAGGGTCAAAATACCATTTGGATTATTTATCAAATTACCAAATCATGGCCGTTATAAAGCATTACAGGTGTGGTAGGTAACTATCAAGCACGAGGGCTCACTGAGGGACAGAAAACTGGATGGTGGAGCAAGAGAAGAAATGAGGAACTGATTTGAAATACCAGTATACGGAAAGCTAAGGCCTCTTGGCTGAATACAGAAAGACCTGTCCAATTGCTTTTTAAGGAAACTTAAATATAACGAGCCCAAAATTCAGAGGAAGCTCGTGAAGCCAACCTATCTAGAACTTTGTGTGAAAAGTTACCCATTTTTCAGTATCATCAGCTGAATGCAGTGTCCCAGAAGAGACAAGGACTGATACCACAGGACGTGTGCTTCCAGCTCTTAGCTTGCTATTAAAGAGCACTACTACAATTACTGCTGATTGCTTTACTCTTTACTGCGGGTTAGAAATAAGCCTTTGAGAGAAACGTGTAGTGTATTTCCAAAGTGTTTGATGACCTCCTTCTCCTGCTCCCTTCTACAGCTCTGTTTCTGTATGAGTAATGGTAGGTGTGACATTCACTCCTCTCTGTGAGGAGAGCACTCCTTTTTCCCTCAAGTTCAGAGGTGCCTACATTTTTCCAAGCTGTTTGGCACATCACTCCTAGGTTAATTTTACTGATGAATCACATTGCATGGTTTGGCATACACAGCTATCCTGGAAGTGTCATGAGGATTTAATGTTCTAAAAACAGGCTGTATGTCATAAGGTTTCTATGAAAACATTCTTTAACATAGGCATACAAAGCTTAAAAGGTGCATTTTATGCTGCTTTGGTTGAGGAGACCAGACCTGCGACTAATCACAGATTTTTAGAAACTCTGAAGCCATGCAAGATTAATCAAGATTTTTCTTCCTGGCTGCCAATGAAAGCATTTCTCTGTTTTAGTGCTCAAAGGCTAGAGCCAAACTTCTCTTACATGCAACTCCAGTCAAGTCAATGGATTAAAATCTAGGATGAATTTGGCACAGGGGATGACACTGCCTGTGCTTAATGTGAACCTCCCTTGCATGAGGAAGCTATCGTTGCAATCCATGGCAGGAATGAAATGTCAGTGACAGAGAGTATTGCTACTTCAGTCATGCCACGTATCTCAATGTCAGAACTCCCTCTGGAACTGACATTTCATTGCTACCACGTACAACGTTTTCACGGTAAGTATAAAATCAATTGTTAATAAGCAAGGAGTAGATATTAACAGGAGACAAGTGGTTTTGATTTATAAGCATTACGAGACAACATTCACACAACGTGCTCCTTTTTTCAACTTAATCTCAAAATAATTGAACATTATGCTGAAAATCGTGACTACAGAACACACTGCATAGAGAACTAAACACAGGTTTGAAACAAGAGTTTCTTCCTGAAGTTTTAAATCACTTATGCTGCAAATTTGGGACTAACCAAAGAAAAAAATAACTGCAAAGAAAACAATTAACTCAATCCTGCTTCACTCTTTGAGTCTACTAAAGGAATATACTACTTGTATACTAATAAAATAAATGTAAAAATTAGCTTACATAGTGTTTTTAAATTTGCTTGTAGGAAAATTAAATTGTTCCTCACAAAAGCATGTGATAGACTTATCTCTGCACAAACACAACAGGTTAATTGGAAAAGCTGATCAGTAACACAATGATCTCTACTTTAATGGCAATTATATCACAGCATTTTGTGCAATGTGTTTTGCTCGAGGTGCCACTTCGGTAAGGAAACACATTTACGTGGACACAAAAATATAATATTGCTGTACCATGCAAGTTATTTTAATGTTCTGAAAAGATGCTGCTGAAAATGAAATCAAATTCTAGAACATGGGTATTCTCTTTAATGCTTATTCATATCTGCTAAGGCTAACATGCTAAAACAAGGCTACAATACAAGGAAGAGGCATGGGGTAGTTATATAAAAAGACATGAGTAAGTGCCATGACTCATGTCCCAAAGTACACAGTTGCCTACATGAATTACACCTAAAAGGCAACTTGTACATTCATACACCAAATTTGTGCCTGTAGTCATACAACTGCACGAACTGTCTCTCCCGATAATGTGACCACTTTCAGTTATCACCAACTGCGGATCTTGAGAACAACAGTAGAATAAACCATATCCAGACAGAATTTTAAAAATTTCTCCTTTCAGTCTTGCAGGAATCCTATACAATTCCCTCATCTAGAATTGAAAAGGCACTAATAATTGTCAAAGCACATTTTCAATCAACCTGGTAATGCACATTACTGTACTTCTCCCTTGGGACTGCTAAACATTTCCTTTACTTGCTCCTGGTAGAGTTGTTCATCTATCCCAGGCACTGGACGTTTGTGTTCTGGATGCCAGCTATGAGCTATGGTGTCTGTACCTACACGTGTGCAAGGACAGCACTGAACAGAAAAGAAAATGTGATACTGCCAGGAAACCAGTCAAAAAAACTCACTTTGTATCCAAGTATTAGTGGGGAAAATTCCAGATTTGGGCAAGCCATTATGGGCAAAAGTTTAAAATAGATGTAGCTGTTCCTTCTGTTTGAAGAAGTTTCATTTTAGAGGTTCTGACAGGACTATGGCAGAATATGAACACTAAAAGTCAATCAGAAGAAGGTAGAAAGATAATTATTTTTAAAGGAAATGTATTTTGAATGGAAGCGCAAACCAACAGTTTCAAAATAAAATAACATAAATAAAAAGTAGTATTTTCAAAATAAATGTTAGCAAGGAACCACACAGTCTAATCTACTGGAAAATAATGGTAATAGTACTGTGATCATGACATCCTTTAAGGGAAAGGTAGTTTATAAATAATAATTTAAGACCAGTGATTTCACATTTTTAAAACTATTTTTAAGTGCTGCTTCATGCCTTGGGAAAGAAGTTAAAGAGAATGGTTACACACTCCAGAGCAATAAGTAAATATACACACATGTATACATTCACTCTGTTCTTACACCCTCCTCTCAGTGTCTGCTTTTGGCCACTGTCAGGAGAGCACGCTGGGTTAGGTGGATCTGTAATCTAAGCCAGAACACCCAGGGAGTTGTTCCTCATCCTTCCACATGTGCCAGCTCACCTGGCATCCTTGGATATGTGCCGCTGTTACTGCTCCCTTTTGTATGAGCACAGCTGGCTCTCCAATTTCCAGAGGTGCTGCATGCTCTCTGGGTTTGGTTAGTGGCCAGAACTCTGTTTGCATCCTAAACAAGTTCCACTGAGCTTTGAGAAGGAGCATGATTGGCTGCTGAAAGCTACCTGGAGTAAAGTGCAGTCCTAGGCAGAGTGTCCACTGACAGAACGTAGCTCAGGGCATCTCTGGTGTGAACAAAATTCAGGGAATACCCTGTCACCTTTGAGAAAGCCACGTTGGATAGCTTGGAGTGAGGGGCACAAATAGGGCCTGGTCTTCTGCTTAGCTACAGAATCAGCACTGAAGTGCTAGATCTGTACTCCTTCATACCTCAGAGACACCTTGAGGCTCCTTTCTCAATTCTATATTAAACTTCTGTTATATCCTGGGTTTCTGTTGGTACGGACTGTTTAGAGATTTTTTTCTTTTTCAATGTATTTGGGGTTTTCTTCATGCTTAACTTGTAGCACAAACGGTTGTTTAAAAGTTGTGCAATTGAGTGGTCAAACAAATTTATTTATTCATGTCTTTCCAAAATATCTGAGTTGGAAATGTATTGAAGTACCTTATAGTGTAAGAAAGGAAATATTTATTATTACAATTCATTACTTAAAAACCTATCCTTATCCTTTCCACAA
Organism: Rhagologus leucostigma; assembly: GCA_013397725.1. Taxonomy (NCBI): domain Eukaryota; kingdom Metazoa; phylum Chordata; class Aves; order Passeriformes; genus Rhagologus; species Rhagologus leucostigma. The sequence continues at coordinate 1,061,780 of VZTD01000109.1, read as the reverse complement.
CAATCATATTTTCTGTAGTACCACTCAAATGTTGGCAGGTTCTTTTACCAAGTTACCATATAAGATGGATGAAACGATTAATATTTTTTTTTAAATCAATTGAATAAAAAATAAGTATGATGGCCCCCACCCTCGCATGCAGAAGATGCATTAGCTAATGACATGTAATTAAGAAAGTCACAGTAAGAAAATACAAATATTTTTGTGGCATTTTATATCTATCTATCTATCTATCCATCTATCTATCTATCTATCTATCTATCTATCTATCTATCTTTATGAGAAAAGTTACAGTGAAAATGAATGCACTTAAGTTTGGCTTTTCAAATTTAGCTAGTTATCTATAATTACAGGTATTTCTGACTATTATCTCAAACATTTAATTCTGGATTTTGATACATAGCACTACATCTTCTTTATAAAGAATTTGACTCTGTTTCTGCAGACCCACCTGTTTTTTGTGCTTCTGCTCTGCCTTGTAACAAGCAACAGCCATGGGCCTGCTCTCCCCTCTTACCAGCTCAGTGAGCTGGTGGTTACTGCCAGTAACACATCCTATAGAGCTTTCTGTGGAGGTGCTGCTTTTCCTTTTGTGTGCATTCTTACATTTTCCACTGAAACAACCCTTCTGAACACTGAGGGACTTAGGAATACCTGAGACGAGAGTGTGAAAGCTCCCGAGAGCCCAGCAGATTCTTGGATACGTAGCAGTGTTTAAAGAGGAACACAGCAATATCATGCACGAAAGAACTGCAGGTGCAGCTGTCTTACTGGCTGTTTCTCTATGGAAGTACCTCTGTATTGTAATAGATCAACCCTCTTACCTCAGGATAGACTTATGCCATCTTTTGTAAAAAGCAGATTGTGTTAAATATATGACAAAACAAAGACAAATTTCAGTCACATTCTGGATTCACATGAACTTAGGAAACACAAGTTTGAGGGAAATTTGTTAACTTAGGGTTGGAGTTTTTTGCTGCACTTTAAGCCACTACACAGATCTGATTGTACATAAAGAGAAATTCAGAGCTGGACTGACAGTGTTCCAAATTCAGAGCTCTTTTACTCTTTATTGAATATTATGAAAATCATCAATATTTTATTCCTATGACTGTTGATTCAATACTTGCCTGCAGTACTCTGTCAGAATCTTCAGGCTAAACCTACCAATTTCATCATCAGAAAGACTTCAAACACTATCATCCTAGTTATCAAGTCGTTTGCATTGAAAAACAATTTCTTTTTGCCTTGCAGATGGTACTGTGAAGGGAAGGAGCTTGAAAACTCACCAGACATTCAAATTATCCAGACAGGTGATCGACACTCTTTGATTATTGTTGAAGCTTTTGAGGAGGACACAGGGCGCTACTCGTGCTTTGCTTCCAACATCTATGGAACAGACTCCACTTCTGCAGAGATTTACATAGAAGGTAATGTTAGAAGTGCTGCAGAAACTGATTGTTGAAATTGGTCATACGGGATTAAGATACACTTATGTATCTTGTTTGCTAACTGGGATAGTTTTGTCACAAAAAATACATAGCAGGAGTCAACACTTTTCATCATTACTAATACTGTTATTATTTTCCTGTAACACACACTTCAGACAAGGGACCAACCCTTACATGTAATGTGTTGCTTCCCAGAGATTTTATATATCTCACTGCAAGATCCAAGTCTAAAAATACTCCGATTCTGAAGCCACCTTATATTTTTTGTATGTGGAACTCTACAGAAGTATAAGAAACTAAACTTTGTGTCTAATTCTTATTAATCCCTTTTCCCTACAGTCATTATTACTAATTGAATGTAGGACAGCTTCATCTTAACCCTTTATTGGGACCTTGTAACCAAAATAAATATGCCATCAATTTGACATTCTACTTGCCCAGTAGATGCTGTAAATCAAACGGAATATATATCTGCAGATTTAGGTGTCTTTTCTTTCTCCTTATGCTTTTTACTATACCTAGTAGGCCTAAGAGTGATCTATTTATTATATTTCTCTTTACCACTTTCTTGGCTAAGATTTTAGATTGAACCCATTATTGTGCTAGCAGGACTATAAATTTAAAATAAACACAGAGGATTTTTTTCTCTTTCTCTCAGAGAAATATGCTATGAGCACCATCACTGACCACAGTGGGACCATTCATAAATTAAAGCACTGCCCTAAAGGTGACTTTTGTTCTGCTGCTCTTCTTCTTTCCTGTCTCTAATCTGACAGTGAAAGGACGAATCCTTTTTTAGTATCTGCACTGCCCCTGACATTAATGGGAGATGTCTGTGCTTGGCAGGGATTTACAAGTTCTCGAGACAGGGGCCAAGGTCTGCTTTTACCCAACTCAGTGGATGCTGGATGGGAGCCATGGCTGATGGAGATGCTCACTGACAGGAACTGCAGAGAAAATGCAAATTCCAAGCACAGTGAAGGCTGAATCAGAAGTGTAAAATGTCTCAGTAACTGACAGCTGTTAGTAAACCCAGCTAGTATCTTCTCCATACTGTGCCACAGGGCAATAGCTGGAGGATAATAGCTATGATTCCAGGTCTCTCTCTTTTTTCTTTTAATCTGATAGTATCAGGTGTCTGAGAGAAGAAAACTCTCACTTGATTCACAACACCAAATATGGATTAAATCATAGTGGCATTTTAAAGAGCACCCAAGGAACACCCAGGTATTCATTCACTCTTGAATGTTGTTTTCCTTACTTCAGTTGCACCTCTTCCCAAATCTGCCTTATCTCAACAGCAGTTCTGCATCTTGCACAGTATGGAATGCTGGTTCATCTCCCCTGCAATGTGATCTTTTCTCTTGGCATAACTTTATAATAAATATCCATAGAGTGGTCTAAAGGAAATCTGAATAAAGGTTTGTATCACTCATAGAGAAACTCCAAAACCCCCTCTGCTAAATGATTTGTTTTTTATAGGCATCTCTTCGTCTGACTCTGAAGGTGAAATCATCAAAGACGAAATGGATCAGTAAGTTTAAAATCAATTACATCTTCCATATTTCTTACAGTTAAAAAAAACCCACAAGTGTGGATATTTCAGTTTGCAGCTTCCAACACATTATCATTCTGTTCAGGATTTGTTTGGATTGGTTGGGTTGAATTTTGTTTGTGTGCTTGTTTGTTTGCTTTACAAATGGAACAAGCACACATTTGTTTGCTTGTGTGTCCTCAATTTTAGATTAAGAATTGAAATTTTAATATTAAATATTAATATAGGAAGATGTTACCATAAGGATTGAAATTCTAAAATTAGTTTACTGAAACAAAAGCCATTTGCCTAGATCCAACTTAATGCTGATTTAAGTGTCTGACTTGGACAAAAAATGTAGTACAATTTCTCACATGAAAATACACAAGGTTTTTGGCAGAATATAGGTAGAGATTGATTATTTAGATTTAAGATAAAGAAATTAACAGACATGCACTAGACTGAACTGAAATGATGGTATAAAAGTCTACTTAATCACAGAAAGAAAATATGTCAGATGTAATCTCATATCTGGGAAATATTTATTTATTTGTCAATTTATTTATTTTTCCTAAATGAAATCCATCCCCTGATAATTTAGACCCTGATCCAATGCTGTTAGAATCAGAGTTCTTCTCTTAACTAGAAAGGAAGTCAGACTGGTTGAAAGCTAAAATACTTTTATTTTTAAATCCTTTGTATGTACAGATTCAACATCACAAGCAACCAGTGCTTCATAAAAGAGGCCTTAATCAGACAGACTTATGCACCCTGTTGGTTTTTTTCCATCACTAAGGAGAATTATACTCATTACAAATGTCAGTTTTTAAAATGCAAAGAGAAGATATTTGCAGTGTATTTGACTGAAGACCTCAGGCTGACAGCAAATCCTGTTGTATGTGATTTAAACTTCAAAGCCATAAAGTACTCCAGATTGAATTGGTGTACGGACTTTGATAAACGTTAGGGTTTTTATAAAACTGAAGATCAAGAAGCTCTCAAACTTGGGATGTACTGCTAATTGTTTTGGGATGAATTGTGAAGTTTTCCATTCTAGCTCAGACTTCTCCAAGTGTCACAGGCATTTTTTTTCACATTCATCTCATTAGGTGTCAATGTAGGGTTGACCATGATCCTAATCACTTGATGGCATCTCTAAATCACTTACCTCATTAAGCTGTGAGGTAATTTTTTTCTCAGAATGCTGCTCTGACATCACAATAGGATGTCCTCAAATAATCACATTATGAAAGACCAGGTTTGGGTATAATAAGAGTGTGTTCATTTTTGCCTAGCTTCCAGCTGTCATCACACGAATCTGAACACCTGTAACTAAAGGGAGTTAATACAAGAACAGGTGCTAAAAGAAGTTCAAAAGAGAAATCAGTGATCACAATAGTTATATCTTCACTCCGAGTAATGCTTCCTCTATTTTGAAGGCTAGCTTTCCTGGGGGGGACCTTAAACTGAATAAAAAGACCAGTTCTTCACTCTCTGCATTGTTTCATCTAGAAATAAAATTTAAAAGGGTCAACTCTTATATTTCCATATATATACAACCACAAAGTGAAGAGGTGTCAGTCTGTACACTAGCAAAATTGATGATATGTTGGTCAGAAAGCATGTCTCTCTTTTATTTTTCAGCAACTAATTTTTGAATCTGTATCCAAGCAAACCATGGTATTTGATTACCTTGTAGGCCCAACTCTTCACAAGATAGAAACTAGCAGTGTCCTCTGTGAAACTAGCATTGCTTTCTCATGCTGCTCTCAGCTGGTACCATCACAATTGCGTTGATCCAGGCCATTTATTGCATTTGGTGTGGCTGAACTAAGTATGAGATATTAGACTGGCCAGATATGCTGGCTGACTTACAAAATGCAGTTTTACCTAGGAGGAGTACATATCAGCTTAGATCACGAGGAATTCAATCCCAGAAGTGAGGCTGGGGTTGACATGTAACTGAGACAGACATAACTTAGGGACACACACAGCTCTAGCTTCAAGTTAGAGAACTTGTTCTTGGTTAATATTTCACAGCAAACCAAAGCCAGCCAACACCTCCGTGAATGCAGTATCTTCTGCTGTCAGAACTGCAGCCAAGCATCAAGAAACCTCCAAGGCACCATCAGCTGTGGTTCAGCCTGCGTCTGTACCTGTCCAGACTGTGTCAACACCAGCTAGCCAGGTAGGGGGGACGATATGGTGAATTTCAAGGACTAAAAGCAAGCTCTTAAAAAACTGTTTCTTCTACAGTTTGTGACTGAGAACCCCAAATTTTCTGGTGTTTGCTTTGCTGTTGACCTTCAGCTTTGAGCCTCACAGCCATACAGTCCACAGAGGAATGGCCCAAGGTAACCCGGAGCACCTGGCCAAGGGCAGGGCACCTTCCTCCCCTGGCTGCACGAGGAGCAGGAGGAGCAGGTGGCTCAGCCAGCACTGGGAATTCATGTGCCTTCCTGCAGCTCAGAGGCGGAAAGGGCACCTGGATGCGCGAGTCACCTTCCCAGCCTCTCCTCATCGCAGACTGGCTCATCCACTTTCCAGCCTAGCACGTTTTCCTCTCCCTCGTTACAGAACTCACTTGAAATCTTCTCCTTTCAATCTTCTCCTTTACTTTAAGCTGAATCATTTCACTACTATGTTTACTTTATATGTAGATAAGCTTGTTTGCCACATAACATTTTACTATCCACATCAAAGAGTTTCTAATTAACATTACCATGCATGTGGAGTCGTTCTTGTTGCAAACTGTCAGCATGTTCACAGCTGTGAGTTCTTTCCTGACAGGAAAGAGGAGCCATACTTACTTAAAACTGAAAAGTTCACGAGTTTCTGAGCTTCTTGCTTTACAAGAGTTTACAAAGTTTACAGCCCAGAATCAGGTGGTAACCAATAAACAGATACTGAACAGGTGAAGTAATGCACATTTACTTTTGATTACAATGAGAATTCAACTAAGCCTCTGCAACATTTTGCCATTCTGAGAGAAGATGCTTAAGGGTAATAGTTACCTTAAAAATCACTGCTTTTAAATTTTGTTGGCTTATAAGGCACCAGCTATGTAATTTGGATGTTTCCTGAGATGATGATTCATTAATTCTGCTGTTCTGGGGCAGCTCCTATTGCACTAAAATAAAAAACTATACTAAATACTCAAGCTATATAACAAAATTTTCCAGGAGGAGAACAATTCCATTCTGTTTTCACTGAGTAGGATCAACAGGTTGATATCCCACCTCTGTAAATGGTTTGGTTTTGGCAAAGGAGAAGAATTATAGTAGCAGTCACAGATATGACTTGACTTAACATTTCCTTATTAACATCAGTAACTATTTTGTACGTAAGAATTTTTAAAAGAAGACTATGACCAAGCAGACATCATATATTTGCCTTATTGAAGTATTAAGAAAAGATGTTCCAGTACACTGTAGTAAAGCTTTTCTTGCCATGATTAACTGAGTAAGGCAATAAAGTAATAATAGCATTTTTGCTGTTATCCCATCCAGGAGGATCACCAGCAGTTGTCCACAATAGAATTTCTGTTCGTTGCATTAAGTATTTTGCTTTGGACTTCATCCACCAAAATCTCTTTTATGTCATTCGAAAAGCACATTTCTCCTGTATATGAAAAAATTATGTCTGTACACCTAAACATAATCTTGTGATGTTTTGCAATCTACAGGCTCAAAGCCCCACTAACTATTTGCAAGGACTGGATGGAAGACCTATAATTGCTGCTCCTGTATTTACAAAGGTAATTTGTTCCATGACATATTTGAAAAGTAAGGTCAGATAACTGTAAAGAGAGATAATTAAAAATTAGCTCAAAAAAAAAGAGAAAAAGAGAAAATAATTTAAAAAAAAGCTTTTCCTAAGCCATTCAAGTGGCTTTATTAAATCTTACTGAAATCAGTATTACTGCCAGAGCATTAAGACATTTACTGACTGTCTATTCATTTTCTCTATTAGATGTTACAGGATATTTCAGCTTCTGAGGGGCAGCTTGTTGTTTTTGAATGTCGGGTGAAAGGAGCTCCTTCCCCAAAGGTTGAATGGTATAGAGAAGGAACACTGATAGAAGACTCTCCAGATTTTAGGATATTACAGAAAAGTATGTTTCTTGTGTAAAATATTGTGTCTAATAAAATATGGTCAAGCAATAAAATTGCTAACATAGCAACACTGTGAATTTCTTATTACAACTGTAATTCTAATTTTCAAATACAGTCAGAACACCTGCAATTTTCTCAAAGTCACTGAAATGCTAAAATTGTGAAAATTCAACAGAAATTCCTTAAATACCACACTAAACTAAACTTAAGTGAAACAATGGTTCATCATAACTTGATTTCATGTGGGTCAGAGTTTCAGAAATTGTCTTCAAGACACAATAAAATTGTGCCAATACTGAAAAAAACCCAACTACTTGGAGAATTTATTTTCTATTCCTAAGTTCCCAACAGTGTTCATAAGTGTTCATATTGTTCAGTGGCTTTGACATACCATTGCGTATAAGGCCTGGTCATCTTCACCACCCCTTAAACAGAAAATTGGATCAAAAAGAGTATTCCAGCATATTAAGAAGGTCAAACTTTATATTTAGTGCTTAAGAAAAGAGAAATTTTTCTTAAAAAAAGAAAAAGTAACTACATTCAATCTAATAATTCTGCTCTTCTTCCCTTTAGAACCACGATCTATGGCTGAACCAGGTGAGGACCATCAAAAGGCTTATGATTTTTTCATTACATAAATGTGGTGATTTAACCTCACAAAATATTAATTATTAAAACTTAATTATTTAATTAACATAATTTCTTCTTTTCCCCATGTTCTATAGCTACTAGTGACATAGATTTCACTGTAGACTGTCCCACAAACATGTAATTTGAATTAATTCAGTCTCTTTTGAAGAAGATGTTTCCATTCTGCTTTGACCCAGTTTTAACTCAGGATCTAAACGAGCTAAAGATTAATAAAAATAATGTATGAGGGTCCCCTGTACATCTGAGATTCTGAAGTATATGAGGTAAGGTAGACCTGAGCTATTTTCATCTAGTTCACCAGTTAGGGAACATTGCATCAGATGTTTAGCCATGTCAGCCATTCCCTGTGCTCCCTACCAATGTAACGTGAGAGTACCACATCAGGTGTTCCACCCCTGATATCAGCAAATCCTATAAATGTGGCTGGATCTGCTGATTACAAGGATCAGGCCAGAATGCAGGCTGCTTCACATGGTTGGAGCAGAGGAGCCTCATAGCTTTGATTATTTCTCCATAAGAGGTTCACTCTCCTCATTATGCTTTTTGCCACTGAAAATATGAAGCTGCCCCTCCTATGATGGAAAATTACCAAAGGAGTATTAATTCTTATAGAATATAAACTTCTGTCACTATTCTCCTTGCCCTATTCAAAACCTTTTTACCCTAAAAAGTGTCTTGAAAGAAACTGCCTCTGAGATTTAGGAATGAAAAAATGGAGCTTCTACCAGAAGCCACCGACACGGTTCTGTTACTGTCCAGTGGCATCACTGCTGAGTAATGTGAAGCAGTTTTTAGGGGATAATCAGTTGGGTGCAGTTGTCACAGCCTCATCACCTGCTACTCATTCAGAAGGAATCTGGACTTCCATGCATGCAGTGGTTGGCAGATCCCAGCACGACAAACTAGATACTATAATGCCTTAAACTAGTTTTGTTATCATACTACTATAATAAACTATTATTCTCCTATAGTTGATAGCAAACAATCTCTTTGCTGCCATTAGATTTTCCTTGGTGATGACATGAAACAATCAAGTTTAAGTGTGTTATGGCCTTCGACAAAAGTACTCATAAAGTATTTATCCTCTAGGGTTTTAGGAAAGTTTATTGAAAAACTGTAGAAAAATAGTCACTGAGTAGGTGAAGAAATTTTATCAGCCCACATTTCAATCCACTTTAGATGTTACTGTTCCTCCCCCTCCTAGCTACACAGACAAAACAAAAGATTTAAAATCCCATCACAATAGGTATTTATTAGCTGGTACTGCTGCCCAGACATGTCAGATACTGGTCAGACAGGAATGTCATAAACCGAGATTGACTTTTCTAGATGGAATATAATTTTTGCTTGTACAATTTTGCTAGCATATTTTTGGTGCCCATTAGACATCTCCACAAGGAAGTGAAAAGGCAACTTTCTATAAGCACAGTTAGCACAATCCCCTCTACTGCAAATCTGCACTGGTATTTTTGAAAACAACAGGCTATATGTATGTGTTTTATATTTCTCCCCCTTACAGAGTGACTCCACTTGAAATGTTCCTAGACAATTATAATTAATCTTTCAATCTGCAGAGATAAAAATACCTATATTTTAGTGAGCTGAGAGTGTGGAGTACACTATATTTTTCCAAATTAAATTTTAAGTTCTTTTAAGTCTGTACTTCATGTGTTAGGAAAACATTTTCTAATGTTTTCCACACACTGCTGACACCTGTTCTTTGCTTTCATTGGGCATGCTGGAACACAGAGGATACCAGTTGCTGCAGACAATGCTGATAACAGCTGCTGCACACAAAGGCTGCTATAACTGGTAATACTGATGGAACTAGAAACAAACTGAGCAAGGTGGAAGACCTTAAGGAAATCTCCCTAAAGGTAGTCAGGGTTCTGTGTGTTTGTTCACTGCATGTTCACTTCAAGTACTAATCCTGTTCTGATGCTTTGCAGAGGAGATTTGTACTCTCGTTATTGCTGAAGTATTTTCAGAGGATTCCGGCAGTTTCACCTGTACTGCAAGCAATAAATACGGCACAGTATCCAGTATAGCTCGTCTGACTGTCAAAGGTAAGAGTTTAACTCCTTTGCTCCCTACTAAATACAAGCAGAGCAGGCTGTGATTTATGCTGTGTACTGTTGACTCCAATGCAGCTCAAGTTCTGGCAATGTTCTTCATAATTAAAAAGTGTGAGAATTCTCTGGGAAAAAAAAAAAGTTTGTATTTCAAAGATGTAGTGGAAATCACTGGGGACATGGCTGTAGACCACTGATTGATTTTCCAAACTGCAACAGTGCCTTTTTTCCCTCTACCTTTACAATATTCCTTTTTAAAGGGAATTTGTTCTTTAACAAACGAGGTCAAACAACTCAGTCCAACAGCTGGGCGGACACCAGAGTGAGTTTTTTGAACTGTAACTTTTGGGATTTCTTTTCACTATGATCTATGGCATTTATGTATCCCAAAGGTTTGACCTTTCCTCTTTCAGCACCTGAAGACAGCAGTAATGCTGCTGCCCTTCACACGACGAGCTCCATCGACTTTGTTGCTACCGAACACCAACCTCCCCCACAAACTCCTTCCAGCCGTGGAGCAAATCAAACACCCAAACCTAAACTCGAAGGTGTTCTTGTGAACCACAACGAACCCAGGTCAAGTTCCAAGGTAGGGCTCCGTGTACACTTCAAGCTGCCTGAAGATGAAAAAGGAAGTGAACCATCCTCAGAGGATGGACCTGGTGCTACAAACCAAATCAGACCCAACCATTTCCCAGAGAAGATAAATGGACAGCCAGTGAAAATACCAGAGCCAACATCACCATCCAAGGAACCTCCCCCAGTACTGGCTAAACCAAAGCTGTAAGTAAACAGAAGTCTAATTCTCAGGAGCATCACTGATATTATTTAGTATATATTGACAACACTATTGCACTAGAGCAAAAACTCAAATGCATAATAAAAAGATGGTAGGTATCACATGGCATTGGCCTAATTAACAATAATCTTAGAAAACATACTCTACAGAGCTAGATTATTTTTTCTATATATCCCTCTCAGGAAAAGTGATCTTCAGTTTTAAAAGGAAAATGTTTTCCCTTTGAAATGTTATTAATTCTACAGTGTTTTCTGCTGCAATCAAAAGGTGAAGAACACTGACCTTATGCAGGCAAAATAAAAGCAGGTTCTTCAAACATATCTCATTCAATTCTGGGTACACAGTACTGCCCAAATCAGACATATTCAGTCTTACACATAGTACAGACTGGCAACCAGCAAGCAACTGTCATCCCAAAGGCCATGCCTCATTTTATGTTCCACAAATGTCATCTCCACCTAAAACAGATAAAATACTTGGAAATGCTTGATAATGTGAAACCACTTGAACTAAAAAGCACCTGCATGATTGGTGCACTGGGAGCTCAGGGGAAATTTGAAGAAGTAGCGTAGTTTTCTTAAAGGACAATTTATGGAATTCACACTTCAATTTATTAAGAAAAGTATTTTCAGCATTTTTTAAACTTCCCACATATAGTTTAACAAAAAGCATGCAGACACCTTCATTTCATTTCTTAAATAGGAGGAAGCTTTACCTAAGGGCTCAGGAATTATAAAGTAATTCACTGGTACTCATAAGCAGGGATGTAATTTCATAGCATAAATATTACAAAAAGAAGACAGAATTACATACCTTGTAGCAGAGGAAGAACTTGGAGCACAGGTTTTTTTAACTTGTGAAGCCCACATTCACAGCCCTACATACTTTCCGAGTTATATGAGTTTAAGGGGGGAGCAGAAGCAGTATTTAAGTGCCCAATGCTTGCATAAAGCAGAATATTTCTCAACTCTCCCCCCCCAAAAACCCTGTTACAAAGGATTGCTTTATTATACAGATGTATATATGAAGGGCACAAAATCAGGCCCGCACAACTACTAACTCTCTAACATTCTACTTTATGAAAGCTTGAAATTGCTATCTTTATCTGCCTTTAATGTGAGTTTTGTTTAGTACATTACAGAAACTAATTATTTTAACTAAAAAGAAATTATGTTGAGTATGTATTTGGTTTGTCAGGAGCAGTTGTGTTTGGTCTTTACATCTACACTTTCTACTTTTTATCAGTAGTTATTTAATACTCTATAGTTTATTACACAATCATTTTCCATATCCTCTACATCTTTTCTGGTTTTGGAAGGGAAAAAGCTCTCCTGTTTTTCATGTGCTGTATTTCCATATACATAGTAACTCAATAAACCACTTGACAAGGCAAAATAATTTTCCTTAATTGCAAAGTAAAAAATCCCTGGAGAACTATCTAGCAGACAGCATCTAGAAAAATAACAACTGCATGGAATGCAAGTTCTCTCTGAATTATCCACTCCTGCCTGTCACTGAATGTCAACACCACCTAAACTACGTTGGTAATATCTCCTGTGGTGGATTATTACAAAGCTTTATCAGTCAAAGCGCTGGTTTCAGAACCCACTTCAGCAGGAGGTAAATAATGCAATCTGGCTTACAAACACTCATTTAAATTATGATACAACAAATCTTACTCTTATTTACACAAGCACAGAGCTACTAAGGTGACTTTGACAATGCTATCCTTTAAATGTCTTCAAGTAAGATTTATATTTATATTTCATGTGCTAAAATGTAAGAATTATCTTCAGTCAAATATTTTGCAGACAAAAAGCTTTTGTGCCTCTGGCAAAGAACGGGAGACAAAGGAAAAAATTATTTTAGTAGCAAACTAATATTATGCTCTTCTCATAATGTTAGAGAATGTGTCACGTAGCAGTTTCCCATCTCTTACTGTATCACAAAACACAGAATTTTTCTCTCTGAATTCATATATGGAAATGCAGCCAACTGGCTCATTCAGGGATCATAACCAATTTTGTTCATCTTTATTTTCTGTGCAGTGATCAGAGCCAGTTAAAGCAGCTCCATAACCAGGTCCTGCTTGAACAACAGCAGGTGCATCAGGCATCTCTAAGAGAGCTATCATTCAACACCACTTCAGTGAATTCTGCTACTTCACTCTACCAACAGTCCACCTCAACCCTGTACAAGCAAAGCTCAGCCTCTGCTTCGCAAGCCTTCAGCTACACCCGCCCCAAGCAGTTCCTGCCACCACAAACGCCCCCACCGGCCAGCTCCTCTGCCAGCTCCTCACTTACATTCAGCAGCATCCCTCAGGCAACTCAGAGAACAAATAACATGGAAAATTTCATAGGAAGTCCTCCACCTGCCCAATCAAGGCCTTCAGGAGGGTTTACAAGCAAAAGTGAACAGTCTCTACCAAGCCCTAAAGAATCCGTGGTGCCTGCATTAACACTTTCTACATGCAGTGTAAAACAGTTTCAGCCACAGACTGTGACTCCTGCTCCCATCTCCCCAACCGGACGGATTCAGAATCCAGTAGCTTTCCTTAGTGCTGTTCTTCCTTCACTTCCTACCGTGCCATCAACCAATGCCATGGGACTGCCCAGAAGTACACCAGCCACGTAAGTAGCATAAACCACATGCACAGACGCAGGGACAAGAAATACTCAAAGGAAACTAGGATGTATTTCTGTTCAAGGGTTCAGTGGGGGATTCACTGAAATGCAAGTCTTTCATAAAATAGAAAAGTGAGTTATTCATATATTCTGGTCTTTTAATCTAACCTTTACATCCAGAAAGAACAAAAGGATAATACCTTCTATAATTAGATAGAATTTAAGATAGAGAAATGTGAGTGTATAAACAGATATACAAGACTGTGGGGGCTCAGAGTTTCATAAGACTGTACTAGAGTGAGAAAAGAGATTTCATGAGATTGCAGGATAAGTCACTCCAAGACTCTTTGCTTACATGAGGTATAAAAACATTCATACCTATCGTAACCAACAAGTAAAGTTTTAAAGGTACCTTATACTGCAAGCTATTTTTTTAGTCCAGGTAAATCTAAGAAATGACTTATGTAAAGGTATTTTTCTGGTTGCAATACTTTCTATATTTGAAGTCCCCCAGAAAATATCAGGATAGTTAATGGTTTGCACATAAATACTTTAATTAACAGCCAGCATGATTTCTATGACAAAATAGCTACCATGATACAAGCAAATAAGGATGATGATATACTGGCAAGGTGGTGGCCTTAAGAGTCTCTTCTTTACTGGTGAAGTAGAAGCGAATTTCCCTTTTGTGGACTATGTGAACTCTGTGTTAGCATGGCTAGCACCTGTAGATTGGTACAACTATTTACTCATATAACTCCAAATCCTGCAGAAAGTAAGGAATATTTTCCCCTTTTCTCAACAGTACAGTTCAAGGTAGTGATAGCTATCAGCAAGTCACAATCTCCTGACTGTCCTGCTGACACTCCGTCAACCAACCTTATTACAACAGAAAAATGTTGTAAAAAAAGTCCCTGTGTCTATAGCATTCACCATGCTGTGTGCCAAGAAACCCTGCCTTCAAACCAGTACTGCACTGCTACTCACAGACCTCCCGGTTGCCCAGCACAGCCACATAATTGCCATCACCCCGTGGCATGGGCCTGGAGGCCTTCCCAGCCCTGGCACCCTGATCAGGCACACAGCATAAAGCTATAAGGGTCACAGTGAAGGTTTTCACTTTAGCCAGCTCAAGCCTTTGGTCTGCTTCCACAATGCTGCAAGAGCAAGCAAAAATGAACTGCAGCTGTCACCAGTCCCCTTCCACCCCTTCAGAGCTGGGCCACAAGTGCTCAAGTGCTGTTCTCTTCGCATTAATGACACTTAACCACCGCAAAGTGCTTTCCTTTTTCTCACTGCTGCACATGCATGGCCACAGAAGTCATCACAATATGCCTACCAGGCAGACTAGTTAAATATGTTCTCTTCATTTCTGCTTTCCTGGGTCCCAGCCCAGAGCTGAATTCCCACACAACCAGCACTCCTTTTGCTGAGATTCAAATCTTGACCTCTGCATGGGAGAGAGTCTTAGCAGGGCACAAAAGGTCAGGAAGGAATCTGAACAGTATCTGTGATAATCTGTAAATACCTATCAAAGCTTCAGCTTCCCTTTTTGGCATTATCAATTACAGTAATTCTGGTTACAAAAGGAATGAGAGCTCACTGTGTCTGCAGGACAACAGAAGGAAGATACCTTGCAAAGCAATCACCAGTCATGCCTTTACCTAGAGCCCCTGTTACCAAGATCCCAACATCTGTTCTGATAAACTACCAGAATATTGCACACTCCCTAGTAGTGTCCTGCTGCTGTGCTCCAGCACTGCACTCTCACAGTCTCCCGACAGTCTTATTTAAGAATTTAACTATTTTCAAACCTTACTAAAATTAAACAGACCACATCTAAAAAATAAAAATAAAAAATAACTGTTGATGTTAGGTGTCATAAAAGGGTGAGAGAAATGAAAGAAGAAAAAAAAATGGAAAGAGTAAATGATCAATGAAGATGTGAGATAAAGATCAATGAGAAATTGTGTTAACTTTAAAATTATTGCCTGATAACAGTCAAAGGTACACAGTGTACACCTAAGGTAACACCTACGCACATTTCTTTAGCATTTACTGTGACATCATTATTGCAGGATAAATATAAATAGAACTTAGATGCACACTATTGTAGCATTATAACCCTTATTCTCTTTAAGATGTGTGTTTTTAATTTCTATGGCATGGGAATGGGATCAAATCCTATATTGTGCTTTGGCTTCTGTGTAAATAAGTAATAGGTTCCCCCGTAACATATCATATCATACAGGTGACAAAATATGTATATACTGGTTACTGCATGTTAGTATCAGAATTTTCTTTTAATAGTCCAGCCCAGGGATTAACAAAGAAAAACCTGAAGCCTCTGCCATTAGCAACAGAAGATTCTATTCGGGAAAACAAAGCTGCACTTGTAAAGGACCTGGAAAGAAAACTGCATTTCAGAGAGGATGCTAATCAACAAAGTGGTCAGCAGGTAAGAAAATCGAGTGTTATTAAAATAAATTTCACTCATGAACAAGACATATATCATAACGTAGAAAAAAGGGTGTTTGTGTGGGTGAGCTGCAACACTGCCTTGCAGGGGGAGCTTTTGTGTGAGTACTGGTTTAGAATAGCAAACTGGAGCTTTAAACAGAAAGCATGAGGGATGCAGCTGT
Source organism: Rhagologus leucostigma (assembly GCA_013397725.1). Taxonomy (NCBI): domain Eukaryota; kingdom Metazoa; phylum Chordata; class Aves; order Passeriformes; genus Rhagologus; species Rhagologus leucostigma. The sequence continues at coordinate 1,045,889 of VZTD01000109.1, read as the reverse complement.
AGAAAATTTATTTCCTGACTGAGCAGCATTTTTCATTTCTGCCCATCTCAGCGGCTGGTAGGAATGTAAAACTTCTTTATTTTCATGGAAGCTTCTGGAGTTTGGCTTTTATTTTTTTGCTTTACATGTGCTCAGTTCATTGCACACATACACACATGCATACACTCTATATTTTAAAACAAAGAGTAAAGTAACGAAACAGTTTAGGATAAGGTTTCTGTTTTTTTTTTGGTTGAACTAAAATGGGCTTTCAATTCTTTTAGCATTAAACCTATTTTTTCAAATTTCCAAACTTAGATGAATTGACAGGGACTTCTTGGGAACTTTATTATTAGAATTTAGCAAAATAACAAGCCTTTTACAAAGTTCAATGAACTAAATACCAGTTCACTCTTAACTGGAATCAATAAATTCACTAAATCTGGGCACTGTCTATGAAACTAAAGAAGAAATAAAAAATGAACTATTATAGAGGTTGAAATGATTGTAAATCAGGTTCAAGCACCCTCGAGTAACAGTAGGACACACTAAGGACTGCTAGATATCTGCTCTGCCTGCAGGTGATTATTCTTCTCTCACCTTGGCCATGGAGCCCTCCATAGCTGTCCCACCAGCTCAGGCTTAAAGCAGCAAATAACATCTGTCATCAACCAAAGAACTTTTCACAACATCCATTACCCTTCTGACAGAGAACATGCAGAGAGAAGCAAAATGCCACCGAGTCTCTGGAGCAAAGTCCCCTCTGCGGACAACTGCAGTGTAATCCCTAGGGATTTTTAATTTTGCTGTTGACCTTTCCTTCTGGCACATCACACTGCCAAAGCACTTTGAGTAAAACAACTGGCAAGCAGTACGTTTTGCGAATAAATCACAAGTGTTACAATTTGTACTTGCTATGGTAGTAAGAGAAATTATTTGGAGAGCTATTGTGAAATACCAGTCAGTCTTTGGAGTTAACTGCATGATAACCCCTTTAGAAACAAGGAGCACTACTAGTGTCAGAGTTATCTGCTGACAGCAAAAGTTATTTTTACACTTATTTGCTATTCTGTATAGAACCAAACCTAAATCTTGATTCTCAAATTCCTCAAACACTGAAAAAGTTCAAAGCTGGCACTTCTCTAATTGTTACAGTAATTAGAATGCCAATGGCAATGAACTAAAATCAATAAAAGTTTTCTCATTTTCCTCTCAATTCCCAACTTTAATCCCTTCTGATTTTCCTCTTCTCGTCTGAGAAAACCTTACTCCAGCAAATTCAAGTCTGAGTTTTCTCCTCCATGAAGGCAGTGATTATTTAAACAGACGACAGGATGAACAGTATTTTCCAAAATTCCTATTGCTATATAGAACAATCAACATAATGAGAATAATATGCTGGAGTGCTGGATTCACAACCATATATTTTGTCCTGTTTTTTCCTCTTAAAGTTAATACAGAATTAAAAAGGAGACATTTTCATTCCACACGTAGCATATCTGTATTAAATCAATTATTGTAATGGTAGGGAAGGGCTTACTCCCTTTCTCATAAATACAAATGCAAGTGTCCTCTGTGTCAGAGATCACTGCATAATGGAGTACAGCATCCAGCAGAAATCTCAAATGGTGGTTTCCTTGTATTGTCTACAGGCTATTTTAAAAATTCCTTCTCATAAAATGTGTCCTCTGGTGTATTTTGCTTTAGAGCACTGTACGGAGACCCCATTTCTCCCATTTACAATACCTGCAGAGCATGCAGGGATCATCCAGAACGAACGCTGCAGATGACAAACCTGTGACTTAAAGTCCTGATATTGTCTTGTATTACTACAAAAAGGGCAGTAATGAACAGGAGGGATTTGTATTCTGGTGCTCTATTTATTATCTAAAATTGACTTCCATATGAAAAATGTTTAGCTCACAAGATGAGATTTTCTTAAGTGTCAGCACTATGCACTCAGCATGATATCTGATAATCCAGATGTACTCCTTCTGTTTCATCCAGTACATCATTCATCACCAACAATAAAGAAATCCAGGATCAGAACTTAGTTGGTAATTTTGCTGATGCTGCATGAGACAGAACAGATTAGTCTCTGGGCTTCTACAGCTCTGATGACCATGAGGTGCTGACAGAAATACAAATATGACTTTGCTAGGATTCTAGCTGCCACTTTGATCAAGTACATGCAATAACAAGCTGTCATTTTTACCAGAAAAAAACTCCCATACCCGTCATTTCTGGAGATGGTGGCATGCTGTAGTGCCAGGTGAAATTTCATCACAATTAGGAATGCTGAAAACAAATGTGATTCAGTTACACCCAAACATCTTCAGTCACATTTGCCCAGTTCTTTCAAACAAAAGGGGCATTGAATGAGGATTGGCTTTATGCAATCACAGGAAGACATTAGGACAAATCCCAGGCTAGAGGAGACTTGACTCAGTGTCTTCCTTGGCTCGAAGACAACCAAATTCATAACTCTGAACTCCCATAAGGACAAGCTTCACTCCTTGCCAGTGGGTACGTGTCGTGTTGGTGCTGTCCCAGGTTGCTCAAATAATTAAGCATTCTCTATCAGCAGGAGAAAAATCTGGAAATTCCACCTTTCAGAACAGCTTCTGTAACAGGTGGCCTGAGCTTTCCTACCACCTTCTCCAGCTCAAGGAATAAAACTTAAGACTTTCAGGCACCAAGAACAGGCCCTCCATTAGCAGGACATTTCAAAGAGCATTTCAGCTTAATGATTAGGGTCCTCTGAGGAAGCTGTTAGAATTCTTTCTTCCAGCTTGTGATGGAGAAAATGAACAGAGGTAGACTGAGACAGAGAAATAAAAAGAGAATCACTCTACTGCCCAGAAATGAGGACAAATAACACCTGGATTCCTGTCCTTGCTGTAGTGGATGTGTCAGTATTTCTGCAAAGTGAAAGAGGACAAGAAGGACAAAGAACATCCCTGTTCATTCATCTCCACCTCCAGAATGTTTTATTGGCACAAAGCTTAAGAGTTTCCTCTTGGAGACTGAGATTGAAATGCTGTGAGACCAAGCATCCAAGTCTCACCACCTCAGTGAGTGTCCAGGTAACTGCACCACTTGATGAAAGGAGAGCACAGTCAGCATTATCTGCAATTGCCAAAATCTGTCAGCCTAGTCCATTGGGCCTTCTATCTTCCCCACAAATAGAATATCTCAGTAAGGTTCAGTTAGAATATGTCATGTAGAAACAAAAAGATGTGTGGGGAGAAAAGGAAAGAAGGAGGTTTTGGGGAGACTTTGGCAAATGGAAAAATATAATTGCATAATGGAAACTAATTCTTTTACTTTGGTATTTGAAAGCATCCACAGGCTTCACGAGTATAAATAAATATATAAGTATTTCCTCTCTAAATAGAGGAAATTCAGCTTTACAGGCAAAACTTAGAAATTAATGATATTATCTCCTCAACATTTTGTCACACAAATAATATAAAATAGAAAAATGAGGTAATTAAATCTCAAAATCCTGTACAGTAATACATTAAATAAATTAACTGTGAAATAATAAAGGAAAGCAGAGTTAAATACCGGGGCCTGGTTTATACATTTTGGTTATAAGAACTACAAACTGTGCTCACATATCTGTGTCATTTACTATGAAGAATATCATGTGGCAATGCTGATTGGTTGTGTCTTATGTAAGACTCAGATAGCAGCCTTATTTTTAGGACAAAGAAAAAACCTACAGCTGTTTAGAAAATTATGCACAGCCCTCACATGAATATTCTTTACTTTTGCTAGAGAATACTTGATAAGAAACTTCAGAGCAGAAGAAATGCAGGGTTTGTCCAAAAGCTTTCAGATCACTAAAAACCAAAGCCTGTAAAGCCATATGCAGATCCCAACTCATCACACAGGCCCCAACACCAGTAACACCTCAACACTGACCACACAGAACCATCTCCTTGTAGTTCCCGTACTGAGCACTCCGTCTCAGAAAGGCCCAGGAATCACCCAGAACTCTGTTGCCAGGGCACAAAAATTACACTTAAATCATTCCAAAAATCTGGCTCAAAATCAAGCTTCACCTCATCTCTCAAAGGTCAGCAAATGTCGGCAGTTTTAGACTAAGGATGGGAATTAAACCACAAAGACTCCCCATGGAAGTTTGTCTGCTCTGTACTAGAAATGAGAAGAGATTTAAGAATCTGACCAAGACAAATTGATATTAATATGTACAAACTCCCTGTAATTGTGGGAATGAACAGTTGAACAACCGCTTGTGGCTGTCTTCTCAAGACCTAGATCTAATCAATAAGAAAGTACAGACAGGTTTTCACGGTAGGGATCCTGGCTTGCAGAGCCCATCACGTCAGAGAGGCAAGCAGAACTCTTCATGCTTGCACACACACTCACTCCAGCTGCTAAGTCCGTGGGAATTGGAGATGGCAACTCCATTTGCTTTCTCTCCTCTTTCCTTCTTGCTTAATCACTCTGAAGTGTATTTTGAATATTGCCTATCTAGACAATGACTTGCTAGGCTCTTCACAGGTTTGTGTTTGGATAAGCATGAGATTCACGCCTAGTGCTGTGTAAGATGCCCCATACAATTCATCTGCAAGAAATAAATCGCCCCAGTGGTACCTCTTCACAGGACACGACAAGCGGAGAAAAGCCTGTACATTGCATCTGATGCTTTTTGATTCCCACTGCTGAGAGGAGAACAGGGGGAGGATAAAGAATCCAAACTAATTAGGAGATTTCAGTCAGAGTAGCCTCGATTAGACTGGGAAGTTAAGGAGTGTTACAGCTTGGAAACAGATGCTGAGATGCAATATATGCCACTTTCTTAGATAAACTGTTAAAGGGATTTAGAATAACTTTGCCAAAAAGCCAATCTAGTAAAAGTTAGAAAACTGAGATTAAATTGGGAAATTTGTCTAGAGCTGGCATTAAGTTGGCAACAGAACTGTTAGAGCTGTTTTTATATAGTATATGAGAGTTTCCTTAGCCTTTCTGTTTGTGGTAATTTCCATGAGTTGCTCTGCTAACATCAGATTATTTTGATTCTACAAGCTTCTACTAACTGTTAGTATGTATTTTCACTAAGATCTGAATCCTGCTAAAGATAAATTTTAACTTCAACAGATGCAGGATTTTAGAACTCATATTCATACACAAAGGTGCTTAGAACCTTACAGGAATTACTACAGGCAGCAGAAAGGCCCAGGAGTTAAATTACTTGACAAGATCTAGGAGACCACGTTGCAGCTCTCTGCTCTGTCACAGAGTTTTTGTGTTACCTTAACAGGTCCCTCAGCTTCTTTAGGTCTCAATTTCCCACAGGTAAAATGTAGGTAATAGCCCTGCCCTGAAGGGTGCTGTGCTCTCAAGTGGTAAAAAATTATGGTGATGGGGCCAAATAGATCTGTCACAGAGACAAAATGATGTGAACCTGTACCTTCAGAAAGACTGGCATTGAGAGAAGATTTTGTTTGTTGTGCAGGACAAAGTACAGCCACCCACCAGTAAAGGCAGGCAGAAGGAAAGCTGCATTTCACTTCTCTATCTGTCACTGAGTTCCACTAGAACGGTACAAAACCCCTTCAGATACATATTCAGCACATTTCCTGGCTTTGCTTTGGCCAGTTGTAAGTCTTTTACCCTTCAAACTATACTGTGACAATATTAACACAACCACCACTGCCTACTCCCCTTTTGCACACTGTGCACACCAAACGATGTGCATTAGATGTAGGAGAAATAGCCAGGTTTCCAAAGCTGCAGTCCACTCAGCATACATAGATAAATATATACAATTATACATGCATTATATACATTGTACAGAGCATTACACCACTGAACAGGAGCTTGAATTTTTAGCTGGTAGATATAATAATTTTAAATATCTGGCTACTACATATTGAACAAGTGTGTGAATTACTGCCTGAAAAGTTTCATGTTCTAGGAAAGCCACCAAAAAAGCAGCTGCAATGCTACATTTTTGACTCAAAACCAGGGCTTGAACCTTTGTACTCTTTCCCTCAATCTCCTCAGTATGCTGAACTGCAGCCTAGTTTTAACATTGTACCTCGTGGCCACACGGGCTTGTTCTTCGTGTGACGCTTTACGAAATACTCGTCTGAACCACAACAACACCACTTTGCCCTACACCACTTCTGTAATCACATTCAGAAATAGGCTTATGGCTTCTGTGATAAAAACACAGATGTTCTGTGTTCTCCACAGTTCTTCAGAAAGCCATATTAACAACTACGTTCTGTTCTTGCTAATCCTAAAAGAAAATCTACCAAACAAGCAAAAACCTCCAAGATTATACTCTGCATACAAAAATGTATTTTCACTTTTTTCACTTACCCAGAGATTTCTGTTCTTTATAAGCAGTTTGATGTAACATCTTTGGCCTCTGAATGCTGGTGTTCAAATTTTCACAGCAAAGTTAACTTGGTCTTGTTGGTTTGTAAATTTATACAAGCACATGTATGCACACTGAACACATTTAGAAAAGCAAAGACCTGAGGACACACAGGAAGCAGGGGCTGTGGGAACCCTAACTTCAATGTTTTCTAATTTAAAATGTATTTTTGAATATAACGCCTTTAAATGAGCAGCCAAACTCCTGCAGTCAGCCTGCACAGTTCCTAGCCAGAGACTTGCAATTGTACAAGGACAATCAGGGCAACATGAGCAGGGAAGCAGCTGCCAGCAATGTGTGACAACCCTGTGCTGATAGTGCAGCAATATGCTTTTGTTTTCACAAAGTGCTACCTTTATACCTCTTTTTGTGTATGCACATACATCCAGAGTCACATGCAAAGAAACATGGGAGAAAACCTGTCCATGATTAACTTCAAAGGGTCCAATGAAACGCATTCCTTCCTCTATTGTATTTTCTCCTGCAAGCAGACATTTGAAAAGGAAGAAGTGCCCATATTTCTTAATGAAGTAGTTTGTAGGAAGTTAATATCCTCATCACATCAGCCAGGAAAAAAATGATACACTGTGTTCCAGAAAACTTTTTAGGATCTAAAGCAGATGCAAGGTTAATTCGGTTAAGTACAACTTGAAAATGGTTGCTCTAAGTTTTATTTATGTTAGTTGGTTAGATCACTTTAGACAGATCTGCACTTCTGGAGTAGAAGAAAAAAAAGATGTTAACTGTCTCTATCAGCATTATTTGGTTTCATCTGTAGGCCATCATGGCTACAGCAACCCTACCCTATTAATTTCTTATAACATACAGTGATTCCTTTTGGGCAGCAATGATTCTAGAAAAAAAAATTCCATATGAAAAGCTGCTGACTTAACTCAGCTGTCTATAAACAATACTGGACTGTGCCATCAGCTTGCAATATTTCAAAATTTAGCTCTGTTCTGCAGCATTTTGTTCTGCAGTCAACACCTTCCACATTAACGTGATGCCTTGAAAGTGTAATGGTAATGCCTTTCTAGCCACATTACTTCCCTCTGCTACAGCAGCCACTCCCTGATTTTTACGTTATTCTGCCTTCCTAAAAAGACACAGGCCTTTTCTCAGTATCAAGGGTAAAACACTGATTGCTTAACTTTCCCTTGGAACACTATAACTGGTTCTTGCCACCTACATGGGAAGATGATCAGTTTGGTTGGTGAGAAATCAGAGAAACTCCAGTTTTACACGGGCTTTGATGAGATGAGAATTTGATCTATAAAGGAATTTGCTGAGACCTGCTGCATGAGAGAAGAAAAGCTCAAGGAGATGAAACTTTATCAGGTTGTTTGGTGCTCCCCAGCTGCCCTGAGGAGGTGGCTGGTACCACCCAGTGCCTGGCTCCCAGCCTTTGGCATGTGTCACTCTGGGACAGAGTGGCCACCTCACAGCTCTGCTTGGCAGAGCTGGACTTGCAGGACAGTGTCAGAGAGTAGAGTGGCCCTGTCAGAGTGCGGGAAGGTGTTAAAGGTAAGGAAGGGATCTCAGAGGGGGGACTCAGCCACCTGAGCTCCCTGCGAACGCTCCCGGAACCTTGTGGCTCTCCGCACTGCTCCAAAGCTGTGTGGAACGAACAGCCCTGTAGCATCAGAGAACAAGGGTCGAGTGCAAGGAGCAGCAACTTCATTCATCAAATTCCTTTCCTACCTACTCCATGCTGGCTGCCTTTTCCTACCACAGCTAACCTTTTCTAGAGCTGACCTTAAAGCAACCTCCCCAAAACAGACATTTTAGATGACAACACACAATGTCTACCACTACAGCTCCAAAATCAGCTATTACCAGAGTGTTTATTTCACCACAGCAATTTCCAACTTTTTTTACTTTATGGCTGCCACATTTTCCTCCTCTCACTCTCAAGTCTTACAAACCCCTGTCTCCTCAAAACTCCGCTGTAATGTCTAAACTTTTGGCCACTTCTGTCTCCTTAAGAAAGCAGAAGAGTTTGTCCGCTAAAATTTTTTGCTGGCTCTCCATCTTTTCTCCCTACTATCTGGAATTTATTGGTCAAGAGCATAATCAGCAGTAAGATGGAATGGCTAAACGATCAGGGATGTAATTGCCAGCAACTTGGGATATCTGCTGGTTCTTTAATTAACATTCTATAAGATTTCAGACAAGATACATTTCCGAATCTTGTTTTTTCAGCAAATTGAATACATCTAAGGATTGGCTACACCCTTATTTACTATTCCTTGGTTTCTAAAACTCTGTTTTCAACAGAAGTAGGAATGCAAGCTCTGAGCTTAAAACCTGCACAAATCCAGGTCTGAGCAAACTGATTTGTCTTCTACAGGAAATACAAGATTCCCCCCCAAAAAGGTAGTTTGTAATGACTTAAGCAAGGAGCCCTTGCAGCTGTGTGCATCAGCGCAGCGGGCAGTGTGTGCTACCTGAGAAGTCCATCCAGGTGTAGCTGTCGTGCTCCACCATGCCCAGGGCAAACATTGGTTTGGAGGCACAAACTGAAGCTGGCTCTTGGTCTGAGGCTTCACAAGTCACAGCAAGAGACATTTGGTCAAATGCCTCCTGGTCTAGACAAGAGATTTCCTCATGCAAAACAGCTAAGCGATGAGACATTTCTAATTGACTTCAGGGGATCAGGAGAAAGTTCACAATCAAATCAAACTATCTGGAAATGTTCATTTATGTAGGAATATGCTGGGTTTATTGCATGATCTGTTTAATCATCTAAGAATTTCAATGTAATGTATTTTGCTTTCTTAGTTACACCAGCTAGAAATCTCTCCAAGTTCAACCTGAAGTTAATTACTCTGAAAATACTTCACTTTCTTCCTAATTTTCTCCTTTAGTAGGTATAGTTTTCCCTATTTAATTATGAACTAAAATATATAACATTAATTTCTATAATCAGCACAAGACCAGTATTTGAACACAAAATCCTCAAAAATTTGGTATGTTTTAATGATCTGTTTTGATCAACAATGTGCAAGAGTACAATTTTTTTTGACAGAGACTTAGAGGAATCACATGTTTGATTTCTTTTGCTTTGAAAGAACTCAGTCTCATTAATTATATTGTATAGACCCACAATGCAATATCTGTGCCTGCAAACCAAATTCAGACTGTTTCAGGATGTCCTAGGTTTACTTAAGCTTTTTTATTTTCACTTGTTGTAGAATTAGTCTAAAAGTGCCAATGGCTGCAAATACCCCAGAACACAATTGGTTTTGTTCAGACCTGTGCTTCTCTCACCGTGCAGGAATACAAGATTTCAAGCTTTGAGCAGAGGCTGATGAATGAAATAGAATTTCGCCTTGAACGGACACCCGTGGATGAATCAGACGATGAAGTCCAACACGAGGAAATCCCTACAGGCAAATACATAGCTCCCATCTTTGATAAGAGACTCAAGCATTTCCGGGTAATGGAAGGATCCCCTATTACATTCACCTGCAAAATAGTTGGAATACCTGTTCCCAAGGTACGTCATTCTCACTGTAACTGGTAAAGGAACAAAACCCAACTACCAACTATTTTCTGTACACCGCTCCTAAGCACATGGCCCTGTGGAGAGAGCTCCCAAACGAATCATTTCCCCCATCTTTCTAAAATAACAGTATCTGCCCCTGAGCATGCATCAGGCCTTGAGATACAGCCACCTGACTCCAGGAGACACAGAACTGCACAACTCTCAGAACTTCTCAGAGAGATGAGAACTGATCTGACCAGTAGCGTGCCTAGAGCCAAGAAAAGAGAACCTGACAGGCCCAGCTATGATATGCAGCTTCCCGAGTTCAACCTGGAATCATTGTTTCACATTATAACTGACCTGCAAAGTTTATAATATTCTAAAATTTTATTGGCTATCACTCAACTTACGTTATTTTTCTAGTCACTGTTAAGTCATGGGGACATGTCTGATCACTACAGGTCTACTGGTTCAAGGATGGCAAGCAGATTTCAAAGAAAAACACACATTTCAAAATGAACAGAGAAGAAGATGGAACATGTTCTTTACATATTGAAGCTGCTACTAATGATGATGATGGCAACTATACGATTATGGCTGCAAACCCACAAGTAAGGTGTTCTTTTCTCTTTTACAAAAATGCTTGTTTCATCTTTTTCTAATGTATGTTAACAGGAATACAAATTAGGCCACATACTTTGACATCAAGTGGTGACTATATCACAAATCAGATGCTCTAGAGCATAGGAGAGGAAACCATGTAAAGCTGACTGATGAAACTACTCCCCTATTAGACATATAGTCAAAATCATTAAGGACATTTTTTCACGTTAATAACTCCTGCCCTATCTCCTTCCCACCCTCAGATGGCGACAGGTACCTTTTGAGATGTGGTGACAAGACAGACATGATGTTTCACGCAGAAAGAGAAAGGCAGAAAGGCAGAAAGGGAGAAACAAATACTTACATCAAATTTGGAACTGTTAGCAAACACAACTATATTCTTTATCTAGGGTGCAAAGATGTGGATCTGCAAATAGTCTCATTCCCTTACACCATTCTCCTTGACCCCATGTGCTAGCTTAGCTGTTTATTTAGAAGTACATTCGTCAGGCAACTTCTTCCAGTTTAAATGTTTCTCCTTTTTAAAATTATATTTCTTTTCAGTTTCTCTATGGCTGCATTGTAAAGTATGCCAGTACAAAGGTACTAGCAGACAGTACCCGCGGCAGGAATAAACAACCAGAAACAGGCACCACTGCTAAATGCATTGCCACAGCCTGGAAGAGTTTGAGAAGCCCCTGCCTCAATTGCATTTGCTTTGGGAAAGTAGTATTTTCACTATAGTTCAGCTACTTTATAAAAATGAATCCTAATGCATTGTAAGTGTTCAATATTTATACTTTAAAATGAAATTACCTATTAACCAACTATTAATTCTGTTTCCACTGTGATTTGCAGGGGAGGATCAGTTGTTCAGGACACTTGATGGTTCAGAGTGTCCCTTTTCGGGGACGAGTATCAACAACTCAGCCTCACAGGTGAAAGAAAAAAGTCCTGCAGACCTTCTTTATGCTTTTTACTGAAGGCAACCAAAATAACCACTGCACTCACTGAACTTCAGTTCTCAATCATAAAATGGAAGTAACAGCAGCAGTTCCCTCCCAACAGGTCACTTCTATGTTTTTGAAGGTCATCCTCAAATACAGGGAAGTTTAACTATGATTTCATTTACTTGTTGTAGTGGAGCTAAAGGCAAGGGATGGATTAGCAAAATGAAATTCAGCCAAAAAAAGCAAAAAGAAGCAAAGGCCGGCGTGGGAATCTAAGGATACTACACGATATAGTTAACTCAATAATCTTTCTAAATGGAAAACACGCAAGAATTAAATTACAATCAGTCTATTTCTTTCTTCCCTTTTATGTAACTCGAGTTACCTCTCCATCCTTTTCCCCAATTTCTTCCCTTTTTTTAAGAATTAGGAAAAAAAATCTTACTTCCAAACACCCACGTGATTTTTGTGTTGCAGAACACGACCCCGGGTGCCAGAAGGAGACAAAGAGGCAGTTCAAGAACGCTTTTACAGGCCATACTTTCTACAGGCTCCAGGTGACATGGTGGCACATGAAGGGCGGCTTTGTAGGTTGGATTGTAAGGTATTAAGTGGTTCCTCTGTTCACTCTCACTTTCCCTACCTCTGTACATGTAGTGCTATGTGTTTTCATGTTCTTTATTGCATGCATGAACATCTTCCAATCAAGTTTTAATGCTTCATTTTAAAAGCTATTTCTTAATGCCATTGTATCTGAGCTGATTCCAGGGATTTCTTTTGAACAAATGCTCTATGGGATGAAGAACACAGAAAACACAACCCAGAAACAGAAGGCTCACTTACAAGGTTGCTCAAATTACTAGCTATGTTCAGTGTGTCCTTTACCAGTATGAACTCCAGAAGTTCTGCTCCATTATCAGATTCTTGAACATAATCCAGAATAGCACAAAACTATGAGAAAGAGAGGATTCAGCACGTTGCTTTGTGTTCAAACAAATGTTCCCATTGTATTGGACTGAATTACTGAAGATTAATACTGCCTGAAAAGAGGGAACTGAGCCCAGTTCATTTTATGCTTCCCCAGCATGCACAGAGGGAGAAACATCCCCATTTACTGATTGAAATCCTGACATGAAAGAGTTGTCATGAAGAGGTTAGGGTACACATAGCAAACATCCTGTTATTGAACACCTTTAAGAGAATCATCTGCTCCAACATATTCTGGTAGCCCCTCTGTGTCCCTGCAGTGCAGCAAAGGTGGCAGTGCTGACACTGACCTCTACCCTGAAGAAGGTAGAAGCTCTGAGGCGTAAGTTAATGCTCTGAAGATGAGCAAGACTCATTACTACTTAATTTACGATGTAAAGTTTACTAGGAGCATGCCAAAGAATTTGGTTATTCCTAGCTCTGCTACCCTGGCAGAGCTTGTGAAGCCTTAAAGCATGTCTGGCATTGCACAAGCCCGCGAGAGAGCAGTCCTCACTCAGGCAAGTACCACTTCCCTCTTCATCTGCTTTGTAAAATATTGTTTGGAAAGCAGTATTTTAGACATGAGTAAGTACTGCTACCTATTGAAAACATTTTTAATACTATAATAGTCTAATAACCTTTCAAAAAATACTTAATTTGTAGTGTTATAAAGCATGCAAGTTTGACAGCTATGAAATATTATATCATTCTTCATCAAATTTTACAAAATACAAAATATTTTGTAATATTTTTTTTTTCATCTCTGTAAAACTCCAGTATTTTAGATCCAGGAATTTGATTTATACTCAGCACCCAAAAAAAGGGAAAACTAGCAGATTATTAGGAGTCTTTTGTGAATCTCATATTCTAATTTCATATCTCATAAACTAAGTTCCTTCCTGTCTAAGAAAAATGTAGATTTTTCAAGTTTTTAAAATCTTTTTCCTTGTTTGTTTTCTGTTTTTCTCCCTTTTGGAAGTAGTCAGCAGAGAAACGAAAACTGAGAAATAATTTTTAAAAAAATCTTTCTGGTCTAGATTTTGACATGATTCAGCTGGCATTTGCAGAAAGGACAGGCTCTGAATTTACTAGCCTCTCCTGTCAGTTGGACGTTTGTCTCAAGCTGTTTCCCCGTCTCTCAGGTGAGTGGGTTACCGACTCCAGACCTGACGTGGCTCCTGAATGGCAAACCTGTGCTCCCAGATGGCAGACACAAGATGCTGGTCAGAGAGACTGGAGTTCACTCTCTGCTCATCGATCCTCTCTCCCAAAGTGATGCTGGAACTTACACTTGCCTTGCCACTAACAAAACAGGACAAAATTCATTTAGTCTGGAGCTCACTGTTGTAGGTAAGAAGCACTGAAAAACTAATCTCAGTGAGGAAATCATCTGTATGCATTTCTTCAAATTTACCTTACATAGTTTCCCTTGAGACAGGTATAAATAAATAGTTAAAGCACTGAGAGCAAGAGAATCCGACAGCTGTAGATACAGATATGTAATTTTTATATATATTTTTCCCTTCTCAGCTGGTGGAGGGAAATACACCTGGTGCTCAGTTGACTAGTGCACTCCTGTTACTAGGAGAGGGCCGTAAGAATTCTGCCTCATCACACTACCTCTCGTCTGGGCAAAATGACATTCTTAATTTTCTCCCCACAAAATTTTTAGGGTTTGAATTCATAAGATATGTTGAGGTATCCTAGATTTCACCCCAAATTTTATTGGTTTAAAAATGTTTTAAAATAGAAAAATTTAAATCTGAATACTGCTCTTTAATAAAGCCTTAAAAGATGTGAGATATTGAAATTTATAGATCTGGCATTAACTTCCTGCAATGATAGTATGTTTAGACCCACTATACATGCATATATTCATTAATGAACTTCAATTTTGCCTATTATTTACTTTATGTTCCTTTAGAGAGGCTATGTCATGGCATTTCAATTCCCTTCCAATATTCTACTAAAAATTCACAACCTATTTTGGTATCACAAGAATCACTCTTATTGTGTTCTTCCACACTGTTCAGAGAGAAACAAAGAATAAAATATCTAATCGTTCAATAATTCTTTTTCCAGCAAAGGAAGTAAAAAGAGCCCCCATGTTTCTGGAGAAGCTTCAGAACTGTGGTGTTCCGGAAGGGTACCCCGTCAGATTAGAGTGCAGAGTTGTGGGAATGCCACCTCCTGTATTTTACTGGAAGAAAGATAATGAGACCATCCCATCAAACAGAGAGAGGATGAGGTACTGTACCGTAATACCCGTGCCTGAAGTTTCTTGTGGCTGGACCAACTGCTTCCATGAAAACCTGTGTGATAAGTACAGATGGTGGTGCTTTAAAAACAACTTCTTTCACCCACATAAAGCTGTGAAAAGCTTGCTTCCCTGTGGGGTGAACAATGGCTGTTTCCTTGGTTCAAAACAAAGGCACGATGCACCACTGCTTCATAGTGGGGACGGAGCTTGCAGGCCATGGGCCTGACAGAGCGTGTGAATCTCCTTATCACACATACTCTGATATGGTATTTTCATGCATTTGAGCACCTTATTCTCTCTAAGCTATTTTTTCCCCAGTTTAGTTCCAACTAGGTATGAATTCAAACTCAGAACAGTTTCAGTGCCCCAGAGCATGGGATAATAGAGAGTTTATCATATCAGAAAGAGAAGCTGATAACAAAGCTGGTCACAAAGGCAAAGACTTTGATCCATGCTTACGAAATACAACAATGTTCAGGTTCAGCTCTCACAGTCAAATGCATCACTATTTTTTAAGTTTGTCAAAACAAAAGCTTGTAAAATAATATGCCTGGCTGTAATTAATGATAAATTAATTGCCTTTATTTTAAAGATTTTTACTTCAGCATATATCTGATTTTTAATATTTTATTTCACTTGGCTCCAACTAACGATTTGATGCAGCCACTGGATCTCTGAGATCAGCTTCAAGAAGTACCCACACATTCACACACATTCCTGCAGGCTATCAATAAAGAACTTGGCTCTGCAGCAGCACCTGTTAGGGATGCACACCTATCACAAGAGAAAGCATTCTTAGAAAACTCTTTCAGCGGTTGCCCTGTCCCCACCCCGAGACTGCTGTCCCTCTCCAACAACCCCACCTGACTCTGACCTTCTACAGCCTGTAGTCTATATGTTTTGGGCCCAGTCCTGTTTAGTATCTTTATAGATGATCTGGAGGAAGGGATTGAGTCTACCATTAGCAAATTCATGGACTACACCAAATAGGTGTTCCCATTTCATAGGGATAGTTGTTATACACATGCAAACACTGTAGTTACTAGACATAGTTTTAGAACAACTGTCCGAAAATGACACATTTCCAGTTGTTTCACAAAAGGTTAGAAAACAAGTTTTTGCTTCAGCTCAGCAGAGGAACGACTAGGGAAAACCTCCCACACCCCACAGCGCCAGGAGCAAACATCAGGGTTGTGACAGCTCTGCTATTTTAGCCAGTTGAGACCAGACTGCCCCTAAGGCTTCCAGTGGCTCTGTACAGACCCATGGGCAGCATCGTCCCTGTTTGTCCCTATCCTGCCTCACTATTGCCTTCCTGCCTGAAGCCAAGAGACGTTTCTGTATCACAATAAGGACACACACTAGCTCCTACACTACTGCACCCCCAGCGTAAGGCAAATTGCGCAGTGCTGGGAGCAAAGGGTGAATGTTCCCTTTTGTATTTGAGCTGTTGGAAGCACAAAATGTCCTCTTGTCCTGAAAGTCAGTGGTTTCATTGCACTTTATACGGAAACAAAATCTCAAATTTCAGAACATTTTGGAACTTCAAGTGTTCTGAAGTCCTCATCTCGCACCTCTTCCTTTATAACGAGAGAAACACTTGGGTTGATAAAAAGGACCAGCCTCAGCCTAGAGAGCAGAGGAGTCTCAGTTCTGTTATATACTACTGAAAAGTTTTTCCTCGAAATTGCAGCCACAAAGTCTTAGATCACTGTTGAGCAAAGGAAGCGGAGGGAACAATGAAGCAGGTTTCTTTTAGAGTGTTGGCTAAGCGTATCTTTTTGATTTTCTCACTTGGTCATTTTCTCATGGAAGAGGGTGGCCCAAGAAAGTTTCTGACTGGCTCTGGTTGCTGTTGTGAAAAACATCCCAACTTTGTACAAGTGCTCTTGGTATTTTGTTATGTTCTTGTTCCAGCTTCTGAACTAGGAAAAAATACAGTACAATTGTGCAGCAGCTTTGCATGGGTTTAGTTCATTAGTATTCAATAAATAATGCTAATATTAACGTATCCAGAGCAAGAATTCAGCTCCCACTGTCACACCATGGCTGTGCACAACTGAGAAGAGCCAGAACAGATCTGAGATTTTCTGATCCTTGTTTGAGGTCACACTGAAAGCAAATCTATTGACTATAGATGTCTCACACTGCTACCTCTTCGAGAATAGAAATGACAACATATCTGTTTCATATCTAATATACATATTTTAAAATCTAAAAACTGATATGCTCTTGAGAAATACTAATTCCCAAACACTTGTTTTCCCAGCATGCATCAAGATGCAACAGGGTACGTCTGCCTCCTGATCCAGCCTGCCAAGAAAGCTGATGCCGGCTGGTACACCTTGTCTGCAAAGAACGAAGCTGGCATTGTCTCCTGTACTGCTCGACTTGACATATACGGTAGGGATTGGCTGGGAAGTAAAACAAGCCCCCAACTAGTTCTTAGTCTGGGTTTGACATGGATTAGAAATCAGTGTCACAGCATGGCCACAGCTTAAGAAGGCCCCAGAAGAGATATAATGATACAGCTAAATGGCCAAACCAGCTCTGCTGCATCGGCGTAAAGGAGGGTAAGGAAAAAAAGCCGAAGGAGGAGCCTTGCACAATATTCTCTACTCCCATTTTCCACCTTCCAGAATCCCTAGACACATAGGCATATATTGTCGAGTTGAACCTTAATTCTATTGCCTCTGACACATCTGTGCTACAACCCTGACCTGATGGAGCAATAAATTGCACACAAGAAAGCAGACCCCTTCTTCCACAGAGCACAGGGGGTGCAAACCAAGCCTAACTCATGGGGGCTACTTTACATCCAATACATTTGTCTAAGACTCAGAAGACTCCAGCCCACTTCAAGAACTACAAAACATCATTTAACTGTTATCTCTGCAAGATGGAATAGATAAAGCAGAGTATTTTGATCACTTAAGCAGCATAATGAAACAGAAAACATGTTCCGCAAACTGGGTGGATTAGAACCAGACCCTCAAAAGAAAAAACAAAACCCCCATGTTTTCAAACTCGTATTTCTAATCTGTTTTTAAACCCCACCTAAGTATCAGAAGTCAGTCACCAGTGCATCTCTGTCAGCCTCCTGCCACCTTGTGGTGATAAGGGCAATAGCAATGGAAGGATCAAGGGAGGGCCGGGGAGAGGCTGATTCAAGAAAGGAAATACAAAATGAAAAAATTCCTTGTCTATCTAAATGTTGAAAGACACAAATTTTCAAATGAAGGATTCAAGGCACAAACAGGAAAAATATAGAAATCAAGAAATGCTTCCCAGTTCCAACCATATTTTCTAAAATATGCAACTCACACCCCACAGTGAGTGACAGAAGTCATTTTTCTTTGTGCTATTTTGAATGGGTGGGGTCGAGAGATTGAAGGTGTGGTCTGATATTTGCAATTCCGTGTGCAAAGAAAAATAATAATGAGTAAATAAAGAGTTCAAGTAGAAACAAATTGGGCTCCGCAAGAAAAAAGGAGGCTCTTTCAAAAATATTTCCAGATAGGGTCAAGATTCAGCATGGAAAGACATTTCCTATAAATGCTTAACACGTAGATTGTAGTCTCCCATACTAAGTTACCTCAGAGCATTGGAGCCTGAACTTGACTTCCATTTTCATACCCTTTGATTTTAACTGCTGACAGATATGTCTATCTAATTTGGGTGCAGCCCCATATGGATAAGCACTGGCAAAGAAAATATAATTTTCCCTTTTCTGAAGTGTTCTAGGGATAATGACTGCTAGGTATTACATAATATAATATTTTTACAAAATTTTAGCAGTATTTGTTCCTATGTTCATTTGTTCATATGAACACATAGTATGTTACTTCTAAATAACTGAATATGTGTCTTTGGGTTACATTTCTTTCAGTATTTAATAAAAATCTAGAAAACATGTTAGTGGTTGTAAGTACTAGAGGGCAGTAAAAATTGCAATCACTTCCTTGAAGAAAAGCCATCCAGAGGATGACGTAGTACAGAACCAGAGCCCTGGCCACTTTGTTCATCTCTGTTCATTGCTATGTGGTATGGTTTTAGTTTTGATTGCAAGGGCTTTGGAGAAGGCTCCAAAGATGCAATCATTAAATTTTGGACTTTGTGAAATCCATGCAAACGTTCCCATTGAATTGAACAGGCATGAAATTTTACCTGTAGACTTCAATAAAATTACTGAACATACAAACTATGCCAATGATAATATTTGAAAGAACAGACCCTAACCCAGAAAAAAACAACGCTGTGCTCTCTTCAAGGATGTTGGAAGCAACTTTTCAGGTGTGTGTATTGATTTCTTTTGTTTCATTGTGACCAGAACTAGAGGTTTATACAGCCCATTGTGTTTCTGTTCCTTCAGCTCAGTGGCACCGTCAAATTCCACAAGCACTCAAGCTCCGCCCCGCTGGCGGCCGCTACACGAACCTCAGCAGCCAAGGACTCGACATCTTCTCCGCCTTTCCAGCTCCTGAGAGCCCTATACTGTTTTCATCCCCAACCCAAAAGTTGGTGGAGAGTGAAGAACTTTGAAAAACAAACACTTGTTCCAGTTGCACCTGCGGAGATACTAGAACTGTGAAAAACTAAATAAAAACAAAAAGAGGTATACTCAAGATGCTCAAGGTTTACAAGCAACTTGTTTGTAATTAAGTGTTCTGCTGCTGCAAATGCTGCAAGTAATATATCATACAAGACTTTTGCATATGATTTTAATGCAGGATAATTGTGGTATGGAGTGTTGTGCAATAAATTCAGTACTGTGTAGTTTGCTAAGAATTACATGGTAAACATAGTTTTCAGCACCTAAAAGCCAATACCACTTTTACATCTTGTATTAGAGCTACTGCACTGTAGCTGCCATGGTAAGGATTGATGATGATTAGCTGGAATACTGCCAGTGAAAACACTGACATTACAGTAACAACAATCCTGAATGAGGGTAAACAACAAGACTTTGAATGTAATTCTAAAAAACATGCCAAATAATCACAAAGCACAAG
This sequence comes from Rhagologus leucostigma, assembly GCA_013397725.1. Classification (NCBI taxonomy): domain Eukaryota; kingdom Metazoa; phylum Chordata; class Aves; order Passeriformes; genus Rhagologus; species Rhagologus leucostigma. The sequence continues at coordinate 1,026,211 of VZTD01000109.1, read as the reverse complement.
TTAAAGAGAAAAGATGTAACTCATTTTTATATATGATTATGCCAGACTATTTTAGAATTTTTGAATTCCAGACTAGATAAATATAGCATTTCATGTAGGTACAGGTGTATACCCTAAATATTTATATCTGTGTGTGTGTTTACTCCATGAACTGCGTACTCTTGGTGTGAGGGTTCATAAAATAAGGTACAGGGCATGTGCATAAGGCGCTAACATAGGAAATGAAAATTCCTCCTGTCTGAAGCATGTTCTCTTGAGCCCGTAGCGGAAGCTATTTTCCAGATGTGCTTCACACTTTTTTCTTTACCATGTTAGTGATCCTCTGACTTTAACACAGATGATACCAAACTTGTAACTTCATGGCTTTTAAATATCCGTCTCTTTTTCTTAATTTTTAATGTGCATCTACCATCTAGTTCATTTTATGGCTAAGCAGAAAGGAATTGTGACCTCGTAAATTTTCACTACCCTTTAGGAAGTGATCACAAGTGTGGTGTCTAATATGAAGACAGAAAATTCTGTTAGTATACAAAATTTAAGAAGTTAAGCAACAGTTACATGTAAAAAGCTAAAAAACCCCTACTGTAACTAACATTAGTAATAAATAAGGCAAAGTAATGAAAGCTCAACAGGTGTTAAGCGACAACACTTAATGATTGATTTAAATGTATTTGGCATCTATACAGTTACATTAATACCCCCCAGCTGTTAGAATCTGTGAATGTTCACGATGTTTTCCTGCATCTTTAAATTACTGCCAACCCTTTTCTCTGGACATTGTTTCCAAGCACTTCTTACTGCTTTCAATATGGCTGCAGAATGCAACAAAGTCATGACCAAAGTCACAGAGATGAAAACAAAATTTAACAGATACTTTCATTTTAGACTACATTTGGGGATTTTTAAATTTAGATTTTTAACTTTAAAAAATTACATATACAAAGAAAACAATGGGGAGTTATCTTAAGAGCAAAATAATACTGGATATAGCCAGAGATTGAGAAAGAGAGTGTCTTTCACTGGGCTTCCCGCAAATACAGCTTCTATTGTCCCTAACTGTTGATTCCCTAAGGGTTTAGAGGAAGTGAATTTCTTGTGTTGTTTTACTTCCCACCTGAGTGAACACCATAAAACAAAGCCATCATTTATAACTCTCATGCTTTTGTTAGAAATCTCAGGCAACTCACCCCAGACTGGACCGACCAGAAAGCTAACACAGGGTCTTATCCTAAGATTTAAAACAAGTGCAGGTATTTCCATGGGAAAGCAGATGTTTCCCATGTTGTATCTCTTCCCTGGCAAACAAAATAAAACTCATGGCTATTAAAAGTGATGCACTGAGTTAAGTGACTTCAGTAATGAGATGCACAACTTAAAGACATACTGTGGGTCTGGTTGTCTAGGATAGAGAATCTACTGCTCCTCTACTCTTCACTTGGTTTTTAGGATGGCTTAAGGATTCCAAAACTAAACCCAAAATTTAAAGTTTCCCATATTAGTTACTACTCTTGGAAAAATAATCCAAGAAAAGTTATTGGATTGGATTTTGCCTGCTTAATTCAGTGCTGCTGGGAAATGGGAAGGTAGGAAATTAAGACACAAAAGATCAAACTCTACTCACATCTGTAGCCCTGGTCTTCCCATTATTTCATAAACTGGAGAGGAGCTTCTGATCTGAAGTATTCCAGGTTGTATACTGGCCATCAGGCTTTATCCCTAAGCGTAAGCTTAGTCAAGAGATTGCCTGCTTGAAAGTCCCCTGTGGCCCCTTTGCCTGGCTGAGAGTGAGGGGTGGGATCAGATGACCCCCTGAGCTTTCTTCAGACCTAAATCACTCTATGCTTCCTAAATTGTTTTATTTTCCACTGCCTGCCTAAATATCCTACCTGGATTAAGTTACCTGTCACCTGAGTAGAAATTAAGAATTCAAGCAAGCCCAAACTTTTCCTTTTGCTGGAATCTAACCGATTAGGCAAGTCTACCTACAAGAGTTCTTCACACAGTGTAGAAGAAAGAAATACTAGTACTTACTACTGGCAAGTATCTGGTTACCAGTTCTGGAATCTTACTGATCAATATTACTGACAGCAGTAATGGTTTTCACATTTTACAACATCAGACATCACACCCAAAAACTTGATGCAAATTAAAAGACAAAGCACACAGTGCAAACATGCAAACCATATCTCTTCACCTTTTCTCTGCAGTATCAGTGGAGTGTCTCCAAACTCACATCATTATAACCTGAGCTGACACGCTGAGGATTAAGTGGTACAATGTTTCTTAAAATGTATGTTCAGTTCTTTGGAAGTGGAAGGACAAGAAGCTGAAAGACTTCTCCCAAAGATCTGTTGTAAGAAGGATTAATCCTTAGTCACTCAAGAAGCAGCCCCAGAAATCTCAGTGAGTTAGGCTACAGAAAGTAGATCACCAGAATCCGTTAGCTGAACTATAATATTCTCTCCTGGACAGTGTTTACTAGCAAAAAGATCAAAACTCTTCATATTTCCCTAAGAAATGCAGAAGTCAGCAATTTCAATTACTTCCAGTAGGTCTGATTAAAACAAACTCAGAATCTGATCCCAAATGGTCTGCAGTTGTGACATTTTGTTCCTTAACTGCTACAGGACATTTCTCCTCTACGTGTACTGAGCCCATGAAGGGAGCCTGTAAAGGCAGCTTGTGTGAATGGATGTCAATGCTGTTTAATAAGTAGTACTGATGTGCTCATCACAAGGAAGAACTTGCAAGACAAAGACACCAAAATTACGTTTGTGTTGTTAAGTGGCGGAAAAGACAAGGGAAAAAGGCCTGTGGAAGAGAAGGACAGTAGGACAGTACTGTGTTGCCACACGGTGTCAGGATGTGCTAGAGCCACTCTGCTCCCTCCTGAACAACCTGGCTGCTCATTGCTGGTGTTTACTGAATAACCAGCTCCACTTCACACTAACACAGCTTTTCATTCTCTTATTCAGGGCAGGCTACTGCAGCAACAAAACTTAATGTTAGACCTTCCACTGAAGTCACTGTTAGTTATTAACTCCAAAAGTCCATGAAACCACCACAATGTGGAGCATAATGCTGTATAAGCATGATAAAGAAAGGCTCAGGTTTGTAACCTCTCAAGCGTTTACTGATTCAGAATCTTGTAGGTTTATTTAGTTTCCCATTTCCTCCTAGTCCTGGTTTTGTATACAACCAACCAGAGGCATGGTATATTGCTAACTACAGCAGAAATGACAACTTTTGCGTTGCAATTCTAGATTTCGAAAAGTATTATTTTTGCTTTAAACCTTTGGTCCAGACTGACGCAAACCCAGCCCCACAGGCAGCAGCAGCATCACATATGGGCCTGCACTGATATCACTGGACCTCTTGCCTTAAAACCACTGGATTGAGTTCCTTGCTTCCACACGAGGAGATGAGAGCACACACTCCAAACAGGAAAACCCAAGTCTGCAGTCTTCATCTCAATATATAAACAACTGCCAGTCCCAACTGTTTACAGTAACTGTAGGTACTTCAACCAACAAACCTGGAATAAGAATTCATTTAAGAACTGTGTTCTCAATGTTACCAGGTTTAAAACATTAATTTCTGAACAATGTCTTTACAAAACCTAATGAAATATTTATACTGTTAATACAGGAGAAGCGATTCATTGATAATTTCCTTACTATTTCCAGTACAAAAATGTTCACTTTGAGCCTTAAAATTCTACTTAATATTTTTTCTTGATTAAAGTTGATTTTTTTTTCCAAAGTCATTCTCACTGGGAAGAAAAATGCTCATGTCAGTTTTATAGTATATTTTAAGTGCACACGAAAGGAAAAGAAACAAGCACCTGCCTGTTCAATAATGTATTTCCCTTCATCTCACCTGAACTTAAATAAATGCTTCAGAGTTGCATACAAGACTGTGTCCTTCACATGTTCAAATAATTGTGAAAATGTGCAACAATGCCAGAAGTTCTCAGAACTTTGCTGTGACAGCTGACTGATGAAATCAGACTTTACATTATTTAGAAGAAAATCATAAATATTGTCAAATTATATACTAGCCATGCTTCTAGCAGGTAGTTGTGAAATAAAAGTTGTTGCTTTTTTAAACAATTCTTGGTATCAGTTCACACTGGCTTTAAAATATACTCCTACCTACAGTCCGCCATAGCTGAACTCCATTGTGCCTCAAAAATTTGTGCAGTCTGCCTGCTCCACTGGTCACCTGGCCCCCACACTGCCCTGAAACCCCTGTTTGCTGTGTCCAGACCAACACTGCTGCAACTCTCTGTGCACTCAGGCACAGGGCGCCTGCGACAGAACATTGATCTTTTCAACTCCTGGCTGGGTATCCAGCACTTGGACAGGTAAAATCTGAATGAGGGCCAATCAAACACACAAACCCCACTGAAGTTCACTCTTCCCCATACATGCCTCCAACATGAATGAGTGAGCATCTTCTTTGTAAAAGGGCCCATTAGTACATTTTGGAATGGGTTTTAAATGATGCAAACCCAACACTTGAAGGAAGCTGGATCTCATAGCTCAGATACAGAAGAGAACAGAACCAAACAAAGGATGAGACCCATCGCTTTTGCTAGTACAGATTCTGCTTTCCCATGTGACCATGTTTCTCCATTCCTAACTGATTTCCATATACGTCTGTGCCTGCCAGGTCAAAAGAAATGTTCTTAAAAACATTTTAGCTCAGCTACAGCTCAGTGAGATAACATGGCTCTTTTACATCTTATCGCTTGCTCCGACCAACATAACTTGCTTCTATTAAGGCCTTTATACATCAAGTCCACTATAAGGAACCATTTATTGCAGAATCAAAAGAAATCTTGGGCCATATGTGCTGTGAATTTCAGTGGAGTTCTCCATTTATATCAGTGGGAATTCTATTCAGAAAGTAACCATCCTTCATGATCACACAGTCTGTTAGTAACAGGCAACATGGTTTTGCAAAGAAATGTAAAAATATTGAAGACAATCTGAACTGTTAGAAAAAATATTACTATGCACCCCAGTCTGCAGGAAGCCAGTCAAAAATGAACTTCTTATTCACTGGAGTTACATATGCAGACATTTGAAGCAAATTTTATATAAGATATATTTTGCATGCTAATTTCTATACAAATGGAAACTGAATTACAAATTAGAAAAAAATTAGTAGACAATATTAAAATGTACTCTGATAGAAGATACACTTAAATATTATACATGGGGTTGGTTAGGGGTTTTGAAAGCCAGGTTTTCTTGAAACGTAATTAAAGTTTAAAATACAGAGCATTTTTTAAGAAGTCCACAAGTACCAGGTGAAATCAATGTTTGTTGTAAGATATCTGTGTAGAGGAAACACTGGACTGCTTCTTCCATGAATAAACACATCTTTATCCTCAGTGCACTTGGGTTTTTTCCCCTGGATATTTTGTAGAAATAGACGAGTGGAACATATTTAGAGCAAAAAGCAGCTCTTCTGTGAATTCCTATTTTAAAAATCTAGATAAATTTCACTCCTAAACTACAAAGAACTGCCTCTTATATAGCTTAGCTCAAATAGCTGGAATCCCAAAGTAAGGGTACCTATGTTAAGGCAAAAGCTTCCTTTGGCAAACCAATTCCCTTGGCCTGGAAATAGTATTTTTAAAAAATTTGTGCCTAGTGAATCCCATCACAGGAGGGACTTGCACAAAGATTTCACAAGGGAAGTTTTACTTAACAAGTGGAAGGAGTGAGCTAAATATTGAAATACCTACTGATACTCATGCTTCCCCACAGGGGGAAGCTGCAATGTCATTGACTTTGCAAATGTATAGCTGAGGTCAGTCACATTTTTATTTTAAAGAATGGGCACCATTTCAGAACTCCAGTGAAGAACTGAGTCTTGCCCTGTATGTATGTGCAGTACAAGATGGACTGTGCACTAAACACCTTATAAATGGTGAGATGGAAGACAAAAGCCTAAAAAATTGGAATTAATGAAGGTTGAAAGACACGTAGATTATGAGGAAGAAAGGACTGACTTTTTATTACTAACATACATTTTAGGAACCTGCTACCCTAATTCTGCTATTAGCCACTGAAAAGTCACTGCAGTTAAAAATGCCACTCTAGTTCCAAGCTCAAAAATAACCCTGGGCACGTCAAAACAGGGTGATATGATTAAAACAATCAAAGAAGCAGAGTATCTATAGCTTCAAATAGAAAACTCTGCAGAAAGTCCTTTCAGAAGAATTGAGGTTAATTTCCCACAAATAGTTCATTAGAATCTCACACTGAGTTTCAATAGTGAAACATGTTTCTGTATAGTATGCAACACACATTTAATGAAACAAGCATCTGTCATCCCCAATGTTCTTACAATAACGGGGTTCTAGAATTACAGTAATAATTGGACAGACGTATCAGATGTAGTACTGATACTACAGACAAAAGTGTTTCAGATTTCCACTGCTGTTCAGTGGGACAAAGATTTATGAGCAGACAAAACTCAGCCTCAAAGAACACACCACGCTCTGAGCATCCAAGCTTTTGCTTATTAGGAGGCCTAATAGAAGCCATAATTATTTAAGGGGAAGGGGTATGAAATGCCCACACCAGCAAAGTCCAGTACAGAAGGTGGCTCAGAGTCACTACCTGACCAGCATCAAACAGTCAGTGGGGAACAAATATTGGGGAGCAATAATCAAACACAAGTCAAACAGCCAAGTTTACCCTTCACAAATGTCACTGAAGTATTTGTAAAGGAAAGCTATGAAAAGAAACCAATGACTTACTGAATAGTTGTTGAATTTGAGAAGTCCCAACCAGCATGGATGTTATCTGCTTTTCAAACCACACTCAGAAAGAATTTTTAATGATTAAACTTTCCCATCACCCCAACTGACTCCACAAAAGGCTTTGGCAGATAATCAATAGACAGACAGCTGTCTATGCACTACACAGAATTTACTCTGCTGCCTTCAGTACTACAGTAAACCGAAAGTCCCAACTTCCAGCTCAACTATGCACCCTCCCAAGAAAGAAAACCAGTACAGCATTAGATAAAATCACAATTTTCCCAGCAGCAATATTACTAATTATAAATAAAGGTATAAATAAGCATTCATGTCCCATTAGCACAATGAAATCCAAGAGAACGAGGATTACGGGGGATTATAACCTTAACGCATTGTTCAACAGCACAGATTGATACCATGACCTGATTTACAAGTGTTCACTATCTATGTACTGCACTGAAGTGCTTTGTAGGGCTTCAGTTTCAATTCTTAATAATTTTTGGTAACATGAGCATAGATATTTTATGGTTTGTGTTGCTTTGTTCCTCTTTATGAGGGTTTACTACCATTTAATCATTCCCTGCATACTACTCCATTATTTTTTAACTATATCATCATACACAATAGAAAGTAAAGTACAATGCTGCATGGAAGAAACAAAATCAGAAAAGAAATGGCTGTTAAGTACTTTTACCTGAATTACTGCAATGTCATGTCCCACAAAAATCATATGCCAGTAGCGCAGAAGCATCAGTCGTTCTTGCACCCTACTCTGGCATTTATTCTTTTGTACTGTATTCCCCTTCCCACCTCAGCTTTAGGCAATCTTTCACTAATCCAAGTTTTCCATGACACATAATCACATGATTTATTTGCATCCTATTCCCGTTTCAGTATGGAAAACCCACTGCTGTGCTAGCAGTGCAGGTGAGACAGTGTCAGTCTGAAGTCTACAGCTAATAAATCAAGGTAAGATAGCACATCATTTAATTATTTAAGAATTGTATTCATTGTTATTACATACATAAACCTGCCACTTAATGGTAAGTAATATTCAAACAGTATTAACTTGACTATATGATGGACAACAATTAATTTTACTGTCTCTGAGTAACAGGACTTCATATCTCTGAGGTTGAATCCACTTTCTGCTTGCTGATAAAGATCTAATGTAATTCACATGAAGCAAAGGCCCACATTTTAATAATTAACACTATTCATTACCTTTAAAGAGGTTAAATATACATTTAAAAACCCATTCCTGAATGCCAGCGTTTAAAGGAGAGAGTTGCTCAGAACACACAGTGCCTCTTCCACCTGTGTTTAAGCCATCCTGAAACCCAGCCTCCATGCCAAGAACCATCCAATTCCCACGCCAGGAAACGTAGGAGCCTGCAACAGGGACCGAGGGCGAAATGTCAGTGAAGGACAGACACACAGGGAGGTCAGGTCTTTGTACATAACTGCTCCTGCAACACAGCCCCTCTCCCCCCAAACAGGGCTTAGTTCCTATTAATGCCTTTGTTCTTCTCTGAAAGCTGCTTAATTGTCGAAAATAACTCCTATCAAAGCTATTCATTTGTCATTTGAAAGAATCCTAAAACACAAGACATGGCAGCAGCCAGCAGGGAACCCACAAGCCTTCCCTGCTGGAAATCCACCACCAGCTGTTGTGGGACAGCAGCTCCCTTTTTCCTTCCCTCTCTCGGCTAACACTACGGAGGGCTTGTCTCTGGAACCTCCCCTCAGCAGCACCAGCAGAAGCACCCTCACCTCCAGAGTCTGCTGCCACCACATCAGGCACCGACAGCTGAGCCCCTGCAGACTCTACACCAGCCTACAAACACATCTGCTTCCCCAGCCATCCTCTCCCACGTGTTTTTTCCTCTTCCCGATGATGCCTTTCCTCTCCTGCCTTTTCTCCCCAGAGCCCTCTATCCCCCACAAGTGAAAGCAGCAAGTAAACAAAAGGCCATTCAGCACATCACCAGGGATGAAATAAACTCAACTGCTCTGCAAGAATGCTCCATAATTTTTTCCCAAACTCATACATAAAATACACTTCTTACTGTATCTGGGAAGCAAATATAATTTGCTGATTCGTTCTTCTGCACATTAAACTGCCAGGATTGTGATAGAAGTAGTGTAACATTTGGGGTAGAAAATCCACTAGTAAGTAATTCCTAGGGTAGGGATTTCAGATATTTGGTGACGACATAGTATAGAAAACACTTTATTTATGATTTACAAAATCTGTTATTGTTTCCAGATAACATAAGATTAGAAAATAAAATCCCATCATTTAAAGCCTACAAAAATCTAGAAGCTTAGATTATTTTCACACAAGCATTCTCATTTATGGTATATAATCACATGTGCTTTTACAACCATTGAAAATAAAACATTCCTTCCATGACTTGAAACTAGCTCTTTTTCGAGCATACAAGAGACACCATAAATTGGATTAAAGCAAACCTACACAACTTTGGAACTCATATGTCAAACTTACAAAGTTTAAGAAAGTTAGTTCTCTGAGGACTAGAACTCCAGTACATTATAAAACTTTTTCCATGTGAACCATTTATGCGAAAAGAAACTAAAGAACAACTTTAAAGCTGACATAAAAAGAAAAACATGGAATGAAGTTCATTTCTGGTGCTATTCCATTCAGTTACACCATGGGTCAACTTGTCCCACGATCCGTAGAAATACTGTCATGATTCATCACAGTAAAAAAACCACCAAAAACTTACTTAATTAAAGCATCAATTACACTTGATAAACTAGGAAACAATTGTCAGAAATATTTCAATTTAGAAGTATGATTTCCACCAGCATTAAATAAATTCAATCATCTTAAATGCCTTTTGATTTTATGTTCTCAGAGCAAATTTATTTTGTCACATTACTATAAGATGCAAACAAGAATGAGCTATTATAATGCCAGTATTACCTTAGTCAAGCAGATTAACTCTTGCTAATTATTAAATTACACATCTGGCCTGCTGCACACTCTTAGCTGGCAACAAGTTCTAATTAGCTATTTGGAAGTGTTCAGGGTGGTAGCTGAACACCCTCTGTGCATAAGGATCGCTGTCCGCTGCTGGTTTCTGTGCCGTGTAGTGGTGGTAGCTGTCGGCATGGAAGTGCTCACAGTGCAGGCTAATCCACTCTCGCTCAGTACTGTACCTTTCAGCTTCAGCAAGGATCCTGGTGAGAGCCATGATGTAGCTCAGAGCCATCTGAAGGGTCTCATACTTGGACAGCTTCTTATCTTGACCCCACTGTGGAACGACCTTTCTCAAGCGATCGAAGGCTGTGTTCAGTCCTTGCATCCGTCTCCTCTCGCGGGCATTGGCAGCCAGTCTTCTCTTGGCAGCGTTCTCCATCCTTTCCGAACTGCACTTCACAACACAGCCTGCTCCACTTCTGCACTGCGTGTCTGACTCCACACCTGAGTCCAAGTGACTGGATTTACAGATTTTCATATTTGATGCAGCTTCACTTTCACACACACAAAGATTACCTAGCAGAAGTTCAGTATCTAAAAGGTGGTAAGGAAAGCACTCATGTGAGTAGCCTTCGTACCTCTTGAATCTGTTTCCCAGTATCAATTATGGAGTATTTTTCTTAGCTTCTAAAAAAATAAATATAATAAAATAAAAGTTCTTCTGGTTCTTCTGGAAGAGCCTGAAAATTGTTTATTATTATTTAAAAAAGAATGAAGAATTTTTTATGTCTTATGCTTTCCCTCTTTTCATTTCTTTATGCTTTCATTCTTTTAATTTCTTTAATCTCAAAGAGAGACAAAACAATAAAATCTCCATTCTCAAAATGTATGTTATTGAAGAAAATGGTCTGTTTAATCCAAGAAGGATCTTTCTGGATTAAAGGCACAACAACTCCAAATGGCTATTGCCAATGAGAGAAGTTCTGATTCAGTTTAGGAGAGTATTTTGCAATGGTGGAGGGTTGCGATCTCAAGATGTAACTTAAGAGAGATCTCTTTTTCCTTGGCTCCTGCCGGCCAGCAATGATTGTGTCGAGTGGACAAGATGAGGCTTTATAGAAACTGCAAAAGCTAAACAGGTGGTAGCAGGTGGGCGGGCGGCACGCTGCTTCCATCCCAGCACCTTCCCACCCTGGGAACTACAGGGGGAAAAAAACCCAAACAGTAAAATCCCAACATTACAGCCTTCATCTGGTGAGAAGTCTTCCAAAGCCATTCTGTCCAGCCCTAACAACTTGCCATCTGGAGTAGTGTCTGGCTGGCCCCACAAGACTCTGGGCAGTTAAGCAAAAGATCCTTTCAATGGATAATCTGTTGCAACTCAAGGGAAAAAAAAATCCCTGTGCATTGTAGTATTTATACATTAAAACTCGTGAAAATTCTGGCTCAGTATTGAGGATAGAAGAAATAACTGTATTAATGAAAAAGGAGAAAGAGCTAAAAGATACGCGGCCAAGCCACTGTTTTTGCACATATGGTACCAAAACAAGTAAACTCAAATTATTAGAAACCCCCCAGCACTCACAATTTTAATACTCTATAAAGTACACAACATTGCAACCAGAGCAGTATCTTGAGAAAAAAGGGGATTATATATTTGTCTGTCAGCAAACTCAATGTCGTTAAAATAATTTAAATATATTTAAACAGTTAAAATGTAGCTTTAGATTTATCTAATAACTGCAAAAATAGATAGGTTGTGATAGTTATACACAAAAACATGTAAGTATAAAAATCACCTGAAAGCTGCCCTTTTTGATACACCAGATTAAAGTATACATGTGTATTTCATGTTAATTAAGAATGTCTTTTTAGTAATATCTCTATATAAGTGACAGGAATAAAAGAGGATGTGAAAAACAAATCTGCTTGCTGGCAGCAAGGGATCAATTCTGCTACCAACTGTAATGACAGAGGAGCCACCATATATACACACCCACGCCCCATTATCAAAACATCTTTTACTGTACTTGTATTATTAAAATCATAATTACATAAACTTACAAGGAAATATCTTATGATCTTTTTACTTTTAAAATGTTTACTTTTACTTTTTTCTTTTAAAAGGAAAAAAAAAACCTGCCACACAATGATTTATTATCTGTATTGATTTCAAACGTAATTAAATTGTTACCAGCATTCATAAATTAGTAACTTTTTTCATTAGAGACTGAATACTGTATATTTATTTAGAACTATAGCTCAATTGTTTTCATTATGACTCCAAAACTTGGTGTAGTTGTAAACAGCTGATTAATCCCTAGCAAAAGCAATGACAATGAAATGAGGTTGAATAATCCAAAAACAATAGGATGCAATTGAACACTAATGGACTCCAGCATGACAGATGTTAAACGTCGGCTGTTACGCCCAGTTGCTCTGCTCTTAATATTCCGCATCCTAATGATCATGAACAGAGATGATAGTTGGGGTAGGGAGTCTCCATTATTCCATTATCAAAATGTATGCCACTTCTTCAATTTTTAAAGAAGTACAACTTCATCACGTTTCATTAGAAACGTTCAACTTTGCTATCTGTGTGCACTGACCTATTCTCCCAAACATAAAGAGCTACTACCACATGCTAAAATGCCACTTTCTGACTGACAATTTCTGATTATCTGTGTGAGAATGGCTCCCTTCAAAAACCCACAGAAACATATGTCCTTCCCAAAAGGATCAGCAATTAGAACTCGTGAGATTTCTGTTTCTGAAGATATTCAGTGAGAAGTACCGCATGTGCAGCAGAAAAGAAAATCCACATCTGATCTTCATGCTATTGCTAAAGCATATTTTAGTGCTACTGCAGCCTTCTATCCCAACTAAGTTTGTTAGTAAAACCCTTTGTCCCTTACAATGAATCTCAAATGATTTTTCATGTAAAAGAACACCAGAGAATTAAGGTGTTCTGTAAGTTAGTAAATACTGTGTGTTCTCATGAAATAGCTATTCCTCAATACAGGTAATTAATCACTCTCATCTTAAGAGTGCTGCTAACTTAATACCATAAATGCAAAAAGCTCCCCCTTAAAATAGAATACTGTATTTTTTCACTTGTCAGCAGTTTTCCTTTTTTTCAACTTAATATGTCCTGCCAGTATAAATTACAATAAAGACTTCAAATATACTGAAAATCACAGTGCTTCAGAAACTTTGTATTTTATTTCACTAATGCACAGTAACACAGTACATGACAGTGCTGTTAGTTTTCCCTTCCTAATTGATCCACCACCATTATCATGCTTTGACTAACGTACTGCTATAATCTCAAGAGAGAAGCTGTGATTTATCTCTCCTACTGAACACACGGTGACTTTAGCTTAAATGATTTACTATCAAATCACAGGACAAGAGCCCAGATCCATTCAGACTAATAACAAACTGTCAACAGGATTTTATAGCTCATAGGCAAAGCTAAAAAATGCTCTCTGGCTGATCAAAATACCTGCTTTTCATCACTTAAAATTTCGTACAGTTTCTGCTTTATGGAAGAGAAATACAAAAAATATGAAGGTCTTATCCACACCAATTTAGTTCATTTGCACAGCCTCCTTGCATAGCCTTATGATAATGCTACCTCAAACTAAAAAATAATCTGCTTTATTGCTCAGTGAATAAGAGAAAGGGTATCAGTTGGAATTTTCACAGGTTTCCTTCACTTGGTTTGATTTCCTCTAGATTCCAGCTTGTCTCAGTGCTTACATAGTTTTATTCCGTCCTCCCTTTACTTTTAACAATTTCTCACAGATACTACTGTTTGATATATTTTTTTCAAATTATTATCAATATTTTTATTATATGTTTTTAAAAATCTATTAATATATCCTGATGTGATAAACTGCTGTGGTGTTAAAGCTTTTCTAAATCCCAACTTATATTAGTTTCATGGATTTTGTACATCAGCCATTTCTCAAAAATTTCCCTTTTACTCTTTTTTTTTTTTTTGTGATAAAATAATCTCAAGCTGGAAAACCACCAGAATCATCAGGAAGAAGTTCTGTGTCTACCCAGTTGTTCAAATTTCAATCTTTGAATCTCTAACTATGCAGGTACCAATTTAGTGCTACTCAATTATCCTGGCAGCATTATTCTTGAGTCATATTTTAATTCTAAAACAGTATCATTAATCAAAAGATTGTTGTCCTCAGAGAAAAACAAGAGACAGGTAAGAATGCTATTTCAGTCATAAACCAGATTATTTTATCAACTTCAACTCACCACTGATACTAGGAAAATAAAAGAGAGTTTCAATCCATTAAAGAAATCAGCTAGTTTCAGAATTTATGACTACATGAATAAACCCATTCAAAATTGTCCGCTAGGTATCCAAGTTAGAAACTCAGATGCAATTAGCACAGCACCCACTAAGACACGAATGTATTTCACCTGCACTACTATGGAAACACAATCTAATTACTTTTATTGGGGATTGAATGGGGCCAGATACTAAATTTAAAATTAAATGAAAGCAATAGTTTTGGTTACAGTCTAATTCCTCCTTACTTTCTCTACCTGTATTTAAAAAAACATATACAAGCAATGTATTAAAACAAGAATCTTACCTCTCCCTTCTAGCCAGAACTATTTCATCTCAAGTAGATCGTTTCTAAAAGCCTCAAGACTCCTCACCACTGTAGTTTACCCTGAGCAAAGCAGAAAGACTGGCATGCTGTACACTGGCTAATTAAGAGCAGGTGGGTAACTACCAAAATATGACCATCCTTAAGGGCCCAATTTCTTGTAACATTTGACTCAGCTCACAAGACAGGCTAGAAATCCATGGTGTGCAGAATCACTTCCTTTCCCGCCTTGGTCATTTGCATTGTTTTCCCCGTCACAGCTATAGGACTATCCAAAACCAACAACTCACAAGAGAACGTTGTATCCTGAAGGGACACTTAGTAACTAATATTGGAAGTGGAATAACAGTCTACAGCTGCAAGACGAGTTTGCAGTCATCTCACCTGGGACTTCCCACCCTGGTACTGGACACCCTGTCCTACAAAGTCCTTAGAACATTTCGCTTTCCTCTTTAGTCTCTCTGAGGTAAGCTCTTCCTCCTAGCAGCTCAGGTAACTGTCCCAACCACACTTAAGGCTCTACCTGCCATACTGCCCTCCAGTTACCACTTCTCAATTCACCCATTTCTCTTCTATTCCACGTTATTCTTCTCACCTCCCTCAGGTGAGGCTCAAAAAGCAGAGCTTTCCCCAGTGATCCTGCACAGAACACCCTTCAAACATAACTTCGTTTGAAAGCATGCTTTTGCAACAGGAGGTCATAAACCTCTCAAAAACCAAAAAGGAGAAAGGAGTCCTTTTATCACATTACTAGAGAAACACGTCTTGAACACTGAACTGTTTCTCACCGACATTATATATTGAATTTGGTTACATTATGCACCTTCGTATACACACATGACAGATGATGAAAGAAGTTTCCACTTTGAATGATACTGCAACTCACTGCACCACTAAAGCAGCAAAAAAAGCTCATATAACAAAGCCAGTGAATTTTTTGAGTATCATCTACATCTCATGTGCTTAAAAATACAGTTATCTATCAAGGTTAACTCCACCTGCACATGCTCAGCAATTGGCAAAAGCTGTCCTGATGTTTTTCACATGGAGACCTACAGACACAACACACCAGGGCACACACGGTGACCTGGCACAATGTTCACTGGTCACTGCTCCACCAGAACTGTGCAAGGAAGCTTGGCTGCTGCAGTACTACAGCTGTGGGAGGTTTGCTCCACAGCTGAACTAACTAGTCTGGGTAAAATACTGACTCTCTGTTCTTCTTTCAGATGTGAATTAACTTGATCAGCACTATCTCCAGTAGCACTGGGCAATGCAAATTAAAAAAAACTAAAAATACTTGTTAAACATTACACAGGCATTCTGACACAGGCAAGAGCAGAACTCATTTATTTAAGATGTAATTCAGTTTCTTTAACTACCTTTTCTTTTCCTATATACCCAGTTTCAATGAGACAAGAATCTTCCAGAGAAGACCTTCCATTACTACATAGCTTGAGACTTATTAAAAGCATTATGCACACTATGCACCATGAAATAGATGAGGGAAGGAATCTAGTTTATCCTCCTGATTCCAGACAGGAACTACTGTTTTTATGATCACCGATAGATGTTTTCCCAACCTGTTCTATAAAACCTCTAACAGGGTAATTAGCAGCACAAGTGATAATTTATTATTTTTTCATATATCAGGTACCACAGGATTAGAAAGATGAAGTAGATGGTTGGGACATACTTCATCA
This sequence comes from Rhagologus leucostigma, assembly GCA_013397725.1. Taxonomy (NCBI): domain Eukaryota; kingdom Metazoa; phylum Chordata; class Aves; order Passeriformes; genus Rhagologus; species Rhagologus leucostigma. The sequence continues at coordinate 1,010,137 of VZTD01000109.1, read as the reverse complement.
TTGATTTGACCGTATTTCCTCACAGAAGAAGGAAGTATAAACTCAGGAGTCTTGGGGTCAGCTCCAGGTTCTATAGAGAGCAATTCTCTAGAGGTTATTTACCTCTTATTCCTGAGGTCCTTACCTTGGTCTTTCCCTCTATTTTGGCCCCTCCCCTTTCTCTAACTTATTCAGGTCATCCAATTATCAACCTGCCCATTCCTCACACCTGTGCATCACAGTCACCTCTGTAAAATACAAGGAGATCGTTGAGGTTACAGGGATGTGAGCTCCCATGTTTCACCCCCTGTGTCCTCTGCCCTCTAAATATGATTGGTTGGTCCTTTTAGCCTCAAACCAGAGATGTTTGTTCCAAATGGATTTTGCAGACATGGCAACAGCCAAAGCCCAACAATTTACGAACCTGCAAATGTTAACTAGGATGCATGCAATTGTTTTTAAAAGTTTATAAAGGCAGCTAAATTTAATGAGATCCTTGACACCGAAGCAACACCAGTGCTGCAAACGAAACAAAACCAAAAATCCCAAGCTTGCTGCAAACAATGGATGAACCAAAACCTCTTAATAGGAAATCAGCTATGTTCTTCTTTAATCAACAGACATGGTCAGACAACCTCAAGCAGACGGTATGAACTGTTATTACATTTCACCTGCTGAAAGGTCAGCCTTTTGCTGGATCAGGTGGTGCTATGGCTTTCCTCTCCCTAGGAGCTGCTTTCTCCCAAACACCAGCAAGGGAGGCAACACAGCAGTCATAGATTGAGTCAGTTTCCCACGCCAACTTTGTGAAAAAACAGTCTTTCTTACCCTATAGTAAGTAACTCTTAAATTATCTGTTTGCTATGACATCAGAAACACAAGAAACACCTTAGCATTATTGCAATCACTGTTAAAAAAAACCCTAGTTTCAGTTGCTCTACATTCAAAAAAATACCAAGACCATTCACAAGTTAGCCTTAAATTTTTTTTTTTTCTTTGGAATTGAGAAGAAAACCTACAAAAAGTCCTAAAAATAGAAACTGAATGGATAACTATGCTGATAGTCTGGAAATTCATCATGGGGGAAAAAAAAAAGTCTTCCCTAGAAGGCTCTTCCCAGCCAGCTGTTTAAGATCATCAAATATCAAGGTGCGTGAAAACACAACCCCTTTTTATTTTCTGATAAACGTTTTTCTCTTAATATCTGGGGATTGTCTTCCTGATACACAGGAGAACTAAATCTGTTCATACAGTATCTACAGACTTTAGGACTGGCAATGAACTGACTATCACAGCCTAGGGCAGAGACAGCTGTTACAGGAGTGGAGCTTTCTGTTTACTCTTGAGTGGACAAAGGGAAGCAGAGGAAGGGAGATATAAAAGGTGTGTCATGGTATCAAAGGAGAGGAGTGTAAGAATGTGCTCCCACTGAGTTTCCCAAATACCTCATCAGAAAAAAATCTTATTTACAACCACATAAACAAAAAAACTGCTTGTACATGCAGATTTTGGTCAAACAAGTAGTTTGATGTATTCCAAAAGTAGACAAAAAAAATTGCAGCATGTTACCTATTACATTAAAACTGTTCTGCATAATTTGTAACTGTGAAATAAACGCACTCCCTGAGTAAAAGCACCATTTCCCAGACATGAAGAGCTAATCCATCTCACTTCTAGCGAGGTTTTTTCCCTCATACGCCAACTGTCTGCAGGACAGGACCACTAACAGCCACTCTGAACATTCAGCTTTTTATTCCTTCCACCAAAAACATTCATTTTCTCTATTCTTTCCTACAGTGAAAAGTCACTGTCTGTTGTCTATTCTCTATCAAGAGGCATGAAGACCTGAGACTGAAGCTGGTATCTTCCCTGCACCTGTAGCCACAAAAACCAAGGAGACATGAAAATGAGTGCTGCAATCCGCTTACGGGACACTATGACTTGTGTAAAGTTTCTGTACCGTAAAGACTTTCCAATCTGCAACCTGCTTCATTCAAAGTCCAGAAATAATTAATGTGCAGAACAATACAAGGTAGTTTAAGGATGAAAGTGAGTGTTGAAATTGTTGGAAACAGAAATACTTCTTGACAAGTCGACAAAAAACAAAAGCCATAGGGAATGATCCTCACTTTGAGAAGCAGAAAAGTACACAAGGGAGAAGCTCTGTGTGGGATAAAATATAGTGTCTAATGCCATGAGCCTCTAAAGTCCTGAGTATATTTAATATTCAGCCCTAAGTAATCTCACTGAATTGAATGGCAGTCTGCTTACAGTATTAGACACCAACACCTGGAATTTCAGGGAAAAGAGAAAAGCAATGAAAGGCAATGGGGAAAAACAAGGGCCACAAGATGAGATACAAGCAGAGTGAGACAGGCAGGAACAGAAAGGGACAATAATAAAACATAGGAAGGTTTCAAGCGGACTGAGCTGCAACAGTTTACAATGGCAGGAACACACAGTCCATAATATTAGGAACTGTCTTTTGTTTTATTTCTTATCATGCCCTCTGACTCATTGTTGTAACGTGAAGAAGAGAATGTAATGCACCTTTGAAATGAATTACAGTTATACAGCTGGTTCCTAGCCAGTTAGAAGACTCTCAAAACCCCTCATCTCCCAAAAACATAATTAACGCTACAGTTAATGTTGTTTGCCCAAAACAAAATAGTGTATAGATTGTGCCATAGTTTATCCACTGTAATAAAAATATATGAAGGAACAATGGAGAGAGTGATGCCATAGGATGCTGTAAGCTTTTTATAAAACCATTTTTCACTACAGAAGGAGTTATTTTCTTGTGTAAACAGGCATAAAATTGCTACCCAGTACCCTGCTTCTCATTGATTTCTACTTGGCACAGTTTGCCAGATGCTGTTTGGTCTAAGTGTTGCCTTGACCTCCACTGGTGACGCTGGCCCCTTTTTGCTTTGTGGTGCAGTATTTTCCCAGCAGGGAGGTCCTACCCCTCTAATAGTTCAGTTGCAACTTTTGCTAAAGGCTTAGAGGTTACCCATATGTTGTAGAGGAGGGGCCAGCCTGGCTGGAATCAACTCAGGAGTGGCGTCCAGCTTTGTGGCTGGAGCTGGCCCAGAGGAGATTATAAATGCCCCAAAACTAATTAAATATTTTGTCTCCTGCTGGTAAACAAAAGCGAATGAGGGCAAAAATACGAAATGCCTGATTTAACCAGGATCTGTAAGTAGCTTGACAACAGCAACCCTGAAGTCAGTGATGCATGATTTAAAAGCCCCTAATGGGTCAAAGCTGTTACACAAACGAGACTTTTGTCGATTATCCTTCACTTTATATATTTGCAAAACTGTTACATAAATGTACTTCCTATCAGTTTTCAGAGCATTTCACAAGAGCATTTCTGGGGTAAGAGCCATGAAGCCCAGATATTTATTTGGAAGCATTCTTAACTTTCACTTTTGCACTAAGAAATACAGAAAGTAAATACAACCAGCAAGAAAATAAAGGTACATAGAAGAAGTGACAGCATTTTCAGTAACATTTTCAAGGATCTGAACTGTCAAGTGTTGCTTCATAATTATGAGAGAGTAGAATTCTCTCAGTTAATAACACATCTAGTAAAATTTTTTCAATTCAATTTTGTCAGCTAAGTGCCTTCTTCTAGGCACTTCTATTTAAATATAAATACAAAAAACACATATAGAATATATATATAATCAGTTAAATTATTTAAATGCAGAATAATATATATTTAATCACCTAAACTATTTAAATAATGGATCAAATGCTGTTCATATATATAATTCAGATTAATGTATTCAGTTGTGTAAATCAAAAATCCACTCTCATGGCATTTTAAATACTGTATGTCCGTAAGAGTAAATACTATGTTTTAAAATACACTACTGCAGACTCAGTTTCTCTTCTTCTAGAAATATGTAAGAATTATCACATAAATATTCCATGACAATGTTTCAGAAGGTTAAGTGAAGAAAAGTCTTACAAAAATCCCATTATGAAAGAAAATGAGAATTCTAATTTGATGTTCTGTATACTAATTTCCCATACATGCTTAACTTCACGTGTTCCTGTAATCCTAGTGCAGCTAATGGGACTAATCCAGTATCGAAAGGTAAAAATAGCTGTAGGTTTGGTTGTCCAGGACCCCAGTACATAACGCTATGAACTAGAAAGTGACTTGTTAACGAAAGCAGAGCATTCGCCTCATCTGGGAGGGCATGTGTTCAATCCTTGTATTTGCCATAAGCCCAGTTTTATTTGCTACTTTTAAAAAACCCTTTACAACAAGGTTATCTTTATTTGCTGAAATTTGAAACTTACTGAAAAATGGCAAGGATCAAGTATATGAGTAAAAGAAAAGGAAACCTTAAAGCCAACTGGTAGATATATATACATATATATACACACCTATAAAATACACAAAATATATATATAGAGATCCCACTTCATTTTTATTGTACTTTACCATTAGATTTTTACTTTATAATTTAACTGTTATGCAAATTAAGTAATCCTCAGTCAGTTTAAGTAAAAGCTTATACTAAGGGCTGAGGTTGCAATTACTGTTTTCCAAATTGAGGAAGAACTCTTGTAGCTCTCTTGGTCTGCACCCTGCCCAGACAGCTGAGCGCCCACGCACACACTCATATTCCACATCTGCTCTTTTGTCTGGATGGACAGCAGGACGCCACATAGGTTTCCCCATCAAAAGAAAGGCAATTCTAAAAGATTAAGATGTTCTAGTTAGGCACATGGTAACATTTGATGTTTCGGATTTTCAGCTCTCCCAAGTGTCACATTTGCGAGCTCTAACGAATTGGATGTGACGGGTGTATTCTAAAAGCTACCAGGAAAGGCAGTTGTGAATAAAGAAACACTTAATGTCATGCCTGCTAATAGATAGCGCTGGGCTTAGAATGCACAAAGGACAATGTTTCCCATCAGGTACAACAGAACAAAGCCATAAGCCATGGCTAGAAGAACAAAAATCTCACTTTACCCTATGTATATAGCAAAAGGAGTGAACATTTGATATCAAAAAGCTTGTTGTTTGGGTTTTTTTCTCCCATGAAGCTAATTGTTTCTTTTAATTCCTTATTATTTCAGGATTTCAAGAGTCTTGGATGTCAGCATTCTATCAGATTTCAGTGGAGTTTTCTTTTGAATTATACAAACTCGAGGATGGGAAAGTTTTCTCAGACTTAATTACTATCAGAATAATTGAAATTTCAAATTAGGAGTTTTAATAATTTTTTACAGAAGTATTTTCAGCCACTTCTGTTATACAAGTCTCCTTGTTTCCATACGAAATAAATTACACAATCATCATTATTTAATTGCATACATCATGATTTATGTCATCAACTACTCATGGACTTTAATTCCTGCAAAAAATGCAGGAAGGCAGCTGTATTTCTGTTGTAGCTGGCCTTATTCACATATTATTGAGAAGCAAAAAAGTATGTATTACTTTTTTTTCCTTACAATTTATAAAAAATGTCTGAGCACAGTAATAATTATATTTGTGTAATTCAGACTCGCTGAAAAATGTGTCTCGAATAAAGCTGCTATCAGTTTGAAGAATTAGGGATGATTTTTAAATGAAACACTAGGAAAACTTCTGAGGAATATGGGTGACAAAACAGGAACATGTATGACTGGACAGGGAACACGAGCTTGTCTCCACTTTTTTCAGCAAAGCTGTTTTCCAGAAAGGGCGTTAATGTTTTCTCCCCCAAAGCAAAAAGGTCTCAATACATTGCACAAGGCCCTTGCATAGGTCCAATTAGAAGAACCATGTAAGAAAATTTCTCCTAGTTAAGAAAAGACTGGCATAACCAGTCTCAGGTCTCACTAAAAGAATAAGATGCCTGAAAACAGTTGAGGAGGAGAAACACACAAAACATGTATCTCCTACTTTTCCTTGGCTGGCAGGAAAGTCTAACAGAAGCGATTAATTCATACTGTACTGTTCTAAGGATCAAGATCCCACTTTCTTTTTGTCCCTCTCAAAATCCTGCAAAGCACAACTTAAATCACACTCCCAATCAGCATGGAATGTAGCAAAGATTACACCTCCTAAAGTACAATTCCCTTTGGAGCTCTTCCTGGAACTGACTGTACTATTCTTCAGTCAGTGCTAGTGCTTGATAACACAATCGAATCCTTTGTTAAGAACTTCCAAAATTAAACAGAAATACCAATTAACTGGTATTCTGTCTGGAACTAATTTAATTTAAAGGTGTCTTCTAGTACCTTGGGATATGGTGTGTTCTGCTTTGGAGAATCAATCAGTGAGAGATTGATGAAGGGGTGGTGAGGTCAGGTTTGCAAATACAGAACCATCTGCAGAGTCTCCTGGGTTGGTACCTGCAGCATAGTAATTTACAGTAGCAGGTGTTTCCTTTTAATCTCCTTTTGTTTTCTGCTGAAATTGTAATTTCATTGAAAAAGTGCCTGCAGTTTGTTCTTAAGAGGGTACTTTGTTCATTTTTGCTATTAACTCACTACTGAAATGTTTCTGGAAGTTTTAAGGCCCATAATCCTTAAAAACACAGTTAAGAGACTGTGATGTTAAATATGGAAGTCAATCAGACATCTTCAGAAAGCTGCTACACATAAACATAATAAAGCCTAAAAGTCTGTTTTTAAAACAGAATTATATGGTTCAGGAATGAGCCATTTCTTCCTGAATATGGGTGACTGAAATTATCATAGTCATTAAGGTTACAATTTCTTTCTGTTTACAGCCATAAATACTTATGGAGAAAGGAAGCTTTCTGAAACAGAAAAAAATTTCAAGACTTCCAGCTGGAATTTCCCACCTGAGTTGAGCTTGGTGGGATGGGTACTCTGGTCAGTCCTCTTCAGTTTGGATGCAAAGCACAGCAAAAGGTCAGTAGAGAATATGTTTTAATTCAAACTCAGGTTCCTGGCTTTGTTGCACCTCACACCCTGCTTCAGCTCTACTACGATCTACATTATCTCTTCTCTGGCCTAACATCTCTCAACCTGACTCTCACATCATCCAAACTGTCTTTGCACCATTGATGTCAACTGGTGGCAAACAAGGACAGTGTGCCCTTAAGGGTTTGAACAGTGCTCACATTCTACCGTCTCTACACAGGCATTGCACCTCCTGCTCCGCACAAACCTCCTTCATCTCCTTAAAACTTCTGCTTCTTCACAATTTCAGAAATGTTCTGGAGAATTTTCCTTGGGTTTGCCTGGTGTATTTTACCTACTCTGTAACTCTTAACAGGACAAAAAAGACACGCAGGAAAGTAGTTTCTTGGTTTGGGTGTATCACCAAAAAAAGTCATAGAACACTGCAAGGTAAATAAAACTTGGGTTTATATGAATCACAGCACGAAAATCCAAGGAACATCCTTCTTTGCCAATCAGTGAGGCAAAACTCAAGTCAAAGTGCACCTCTCACTAAAGAAACTGATAGAGTTAGAAGTGTTTATTTTTTAATATTCTGCTTTAGACATTAAATCTAAATGTCTTAGTCTAAAACTGACTTCCTAGGAAAAAAAAACCATACACACTATTGACTGTCTGGTGATATACCAGATTTTGTTCTTTCACTTTCCTTTTCTTTGGAAATTTTTATTTAGGGTTTACAGTAAACATCAGGAAATAAAAGGATAGTGACTCAGCAATTGATAAAAAATCCCTTGTTCTGTGTTTTTGTTTAAGTCTCTTAATTAATTTCAAGATAGGTTTACTCCTCTGGGGGAAAAAAAGAGATGTGAGAATCAAATGTGCTTAATTGGCAGATTTTTTCAGTTTTTATCTGAACTAATTTAATTTTTACCTGACCACGCATCGCCCTTTATTTTAATTTAGGGGATTTTTTTACTTCTGGGAAGGTTCCCTCTGTTCCCGGTGTGTTTCCCTGTCACTCTGATGAACACTGAGACAAAGAAATCGTTCCTTTCCCACAAATAACTGCCTCATCTGTTGCTAATTTCCCATCCATCCCTTATGGAACACATGGCTCCTTTCTATGACCTCTTGCTGTGTGCACATTCATGAAGTCTTTAATTTCTTCTTGCAAAATTTTCCAAATTTAATAACAACTTTTAATGTATGTTTTCTGTCTATTCTCATCTAAATAACACAAAAGAAACACAAAGTATTTTCATGAATCCTTTAAGCAAATCTGTTAAATGGCTTACTGAACAAAAAAATGGCTTCCCATTTTCCTTATGTCCCTTTTAGCTCTACATTCATTTCCATAGCAATAAACTTGTACGGTTTCTGTTGCTCACTAATGTTTCTTGTTTTGCCTCCTTCCTCACCGCTATCTGCTTTCCTCCTGGCCCCTACATAAGCAGTGCCTCTGCAGAGGCACACACCAAAGAAGCAAAATAAGCAAATGTGCATTTAAATGTTCGTATCTGGGCTGTTGGATATAGCCATGGATTTACTCCAGCCTTACAGTGGCCTGAAACTTCTGTCAGATACTCTCACAATAAATAACAGTCAAGTGCACAGGAATTTTTGGAATTGTATTTCCCTTCACGTAATTTGCTCTTGGTTCAACACATCTCTATGCCACCAGTCTTAATTAAGAGAGTAGCACAAAACAGTTCTGCAAATCCTCTGCACCAGAAACACTAAACAAATCTTTTGCAAAAAGACATGAAACAAGGCCACAAAAATTCTAAATAATCTTTAAGTTTGCACAACCCATTTTTTGTACTGGGAAAGAGAGACAGAATTTGTCACAACAACTAATTTCCTTTACTGTTAACTGAAAATGTGCAATATATTAAAATAAGTCTTAGTGAATAATCAGGATCACCAGGTCAGCTACACAGTATTTCATGAAAATAAAGTTGCTCCTCAGAAAATAAGTGCTCTTTTTCTTGCCATTCTCAGCAGCCTTACTTGTTTTGCATATGGCTGCATGTTTAATTAGCAATCTTTCTGTAAGTGTCTGCAATTAGACAATGATGATTAATAAAATAACTCCTTTAAAGCTCCATTTAGGCAGCAGAACTGCACAATCAGGTATAATTAATTCATCATTAATAAATCATGGCTGATTAACTAATATGTTGATTACAAACACATTACTGCACAGCCTCCCACCTGAGCTCTGGTGATTTTTCTATCCTGAAAAGAAATAGAGACAAAGTAGTAGTAAACTATAAAAAAAAAATGCTTTAAGCAGCAAAGATACTACCTTTGGTCAGGAAATTTAGATAACAAGTCTCTTTAAAATGTATGAGCCTTGCTCATTATTAGTCCTCTTGAGTAAAAGAAATAATTGTACTGTCTATTTGTTAAATGCGGATGGGTGAACAATAACTGGTTCTTTATTTCATTTATATTCCTAAGGAAGGCTTTTTTTCCACAAGCATCTCAGATTATGGGCCTGATTCAGTCTTTGCCTAAGGCAACAAGAAGAATTAAATGCAGCACCACAAGCCTGCAGCACTGCTGCTCCAGAAGATCCAGGTCTCCTGCCAGAAAGGGAACAATCCGAGCTGCGGCGAGAGGAGGCCAAGGCTAAAGCTGCCATAGCAGCCGGGCTGCTGAGCTGCCTCCGCAGCTGTCATTTGCACCTGATCACGAGTCCCTATTTATAAATCGTATTTCAGCTCCACGAACTTCAGCAAGACTCAACACAGGAGAAGAACGTGCATTTCCATTTGGAGACTCCTTTTGCTTGCCACCTAGCCCCTGAGCTGAGTAGTGCATTTAAATCACATTTTTGGTATGTTCTTTGTAGCTTCAGGAAACAGAACTTTCTATTTAAATTAACTCTAAGAATCTCACACTCTTACTTGTCCAGCTACTTGGACTTAAGTAAGATGTAAGTAACAAGTTCTGATAAAATTCAAAGTAAATGGAAAAAAGGGAACTTGGCACAACTAAAAGTTCCTCGTGATTTATAAAGGGATGACATCCAACTGCACCCATAGTATGAGACTGTCTTTTGAATTCAAAACACTTCACCCTGAAATATTGCAAAGAACTAAAGCAAAGCTTAGGACAGAGGTGACTTGAAAGGGAAAACAGTTTTAGCTAGAGTAACTGAAAGTTCCATATTCCTAATAAATCCAGTGAAAGACCACATCATCATGGTGACGAAATCTAAAGCAGTACACTCTATGAAGATTATACAAGAAACTTTTAGTTTAGGAGAAAATCTTCAGGTTTTGAAAAGTAATTGACATTGCGGTAACCAATAAAGTTTCCTTTCAGATCTTAATCAGCTTTACGTGTATCATAATGTCAGTCTGTTAAATCTTTCTTCTAAACCTTTAATTAAAGTATTAACTAAGCAGCAGTGTTATGATCAAAGGCAGTGAAATGAAAAATACTGTTCATAAAAGAGAACCACAAGGTACATTTCTAAACCATTTCTATTTTTTCATATTTTAATTCAAATAAGTTGATGGCTGTCATTTCGATATATAGCAGAGAAAATATCATTTTTTAATAAAATTAATTCAGATTTCATGAAAAATTATCAATATGGGAACTATTTGATTATTTTATCAAACAGATGTTTACAGTTTAATCCAGGAAGCAGTAAAAGGCTTTTAACATGGAATTTGGAAATCAAGAGAAGAATCGTTTAAAAGTAGAAAAACAAGATATCTGTACTCAAACATTTTCATATATCAGTGTAGATAGGAAGTGGCAAGATGGAAGTGAAGAATACCAAGGATCTTGAAGATCAGAAGTGAGTATTTTCAAGTAATTTTTTAAAATGGACAATGAGCAATCAAAGACTTTCGAGAACAGTAGTGATTCACTGCCTAGAGCTGAGATAAAATCAGCATAATCAGAGCATCATGAAGATTAGTGATTAGTGAGAGGAGAGGGAGTCAGTTCCTTCAGAAAGTCAAGTTTCCTTTTAATACAACAGCAGTTTGCCCCGCAATGTCAACTCTTCCGTCATTGCGCACAGAAATCTTCAACTCTCCTCCACGGCGGGAACATTGAAAAGCTAAACAGAAACAAGAACCCAAAGTTAAAAAACTAGTGTGCATCACAAATTATTTAAAAATCCAGGAAAACTCAGGGAAAGTAGGCTTCTGGCTCCAGAAAGGAAGAAGCACCAGGGCAAACTGCACCAGGGACACCCTGGATGAATTGCCTTTATGGATGAAGGTCAGCTGAGGGTGTATTTCCAACTAGAACTTGCCTATTGAGTCTGACAAAACTGCTGCTTAATACAAGCAGTGAATTGTAGTTTGCTTTGTTGTAGCAAATTAAATTTCTTCTGTGTATCTAAGAAGTCTTGAATTCTCCCTTCATGGGATACAGTTTGTGAAGGGAAGAAGGAAGAACACCAAATGTTATCTGCATGAGAATGAATACCATTTTACTGGCACTGAACACCCCAAAAGTTGATACTACACTCAAAGAATGCGCCTGGCTAAAGGATTAGTAAGCTCACAAAGGCAGTGGGAAAAGTCTACAAAGAAACACAGATGCTGCTTCACCTGTCACAAACTGACACCAAATTCTTACAGAGGCAGAAGCAGATACTGATTTATAGAATCCTGAAAATATAATTTAATATAACTGGATAAACTTGAACGAGAAACAGCCTTCTGCTTGTAATTAATTAGAGAACTAAGCTTTTGCCTGAACTGTTGAGTCCTACACAGGTGGGATGATAATGTTCACTTAGCATGTGGAGTCTCTAACTTGTTTCAGCAGTCTCATTTTAGTTGCACAGCTTGACCAGAAAATGGTCTGGTTCAGATGGCATTTAGAAAAGGCTTGAGTTTCAAGCAGTGTTGCTTTTGTGAAAGGTTCTAAATGGATGAAGAGGCATTAATGTTCACTCTCCTTACTCAATGAACTTCCAACTGCTCCAGAAGTTGTCCAAAACTAAAGGGCACATTTTTCCTCTCAAATCCGCAATTTATAAATTGGGTAGAGATTGTATTCAGATCTCAACAGAGCACAGGCTCTCTGATGGCATATATGCTGTATGATTTAAAACTATTTCTCAGCCACTGCTGCTAAGAAAGCTCTTCTTTGATCAGGAGATTAGATTCTCAGACAAAGCAAGCACTCTAGAAGAGTGGAAACAGGAGCTATTTAGAGATTGAGACTGATACTTTCTGTTCTTTTCCATTTATAGAACCATAGGTCGTTTTTAACTTGTCAGAACACCATCCATGAATGGAGTAATGCTTTAACTGAACATTTCAGACTCTTAAAGATCCAGGCCAGCTAAAACTGATCAATTATTATTGCCAGGTGTGGAGACACACCTAAGATCTTCCACTCCCACCTGATAGCAGATTTAAGTAAAAGAGATTAATTATTTCAACCCTTCAAAAGTTGATTTGGTTTGGTTTTTTCTTCTTTAAATCTTCGAACAGTACTGGCTCTTTCATGTCAGGATTACTGAGATTGTTTTGATATTGGTCCATTTTATCTTGTTTTTAAAGAAACTTCCAAAGTAGAAGAAAAACAAAAAATAATCCACAAAAGAAACTTTTAGCCAAGCTTATATGAAAATAATACTTGATCTATTCCTTCTCTCACACAAAAGCACTGATATTTCACGCTATGCCTAAGAGTAAACAGGCCTGCATGGAACATTTCAATAACTAGAGGACTTCATTTAACAGCAATGCCTCTGGAGGCATTCAAGCATCTCTGATGTGCACTTATCTTTTAGATCACAAAGCTGTTGCACACCTATTCCATGTCTGTATTTGCTAGGAATACCTCATAGTATACACAGATTTTATACATGTTTTCTATGAAAACAAGTATGTACAGTTGTAGAAACAACATCTAACAGCTGAATTCAGTGCCCTGGACTCCTCTGTGATTAACCTGACACAGAGGAAAGTTTAGGAGCAGTCACAAGGCCTGTGAGATTGAGTATGCTGATATGACAGTATCACACACCCCTGCATTCACGCATCAGCTGATGGCCATGTACTAATACTACCCCGTTATTTTGGAGCTCCTTACCAGCCCAGATGTAGCTCAATGACCACTGCTTACAGAATTTAAGGATTAATAGATTTTCTTCATAATGTCATCAATGACATCAACTCAGGAAGAAGTGACACTCTTGTAATAATATTTATTTTTAAAAATCACTAGTATTTTGTTTGAATTTCTAAACCCTAAAGAGGAATGCTGAAAGAAGCACTTGTTCCTTAACATAAGTGAAGATCTCCAAGACTTTTTCTTTATTCTAAGAAAGAAAGTAGATAAATCTGGTGATTGATAAAGGGAAACATCTCTCCTTTGAAGAAATATTACACTTGTGCATAAATCTGATGTTGTCAGTCTATATGTTGAGATTACTTGGAAAAGATGAAAGCTGCAATTAAAATTCTTGACTTCATAAGAATTCAAATTTGCAAAAACTTAAATACAGGTAGATTTATTGTACCTTAACGAAGCAACAACTTCTGTCTTTTTATGTGTTTTGTTGTTGTTGGTAATGTTCGTAGTAATTTTTGTTTAGTTTCTGCACCCCAAAAAACAACCCTTAAATGCCCTTAAACCTGTTCTATACTGGAAAGAATCAGAGAAGTTAAAGGCAGTAACAAGAAAAAAATATCCCCACAAGTTGGCTGAAGTAAACAGGTATAGCAAGATTCCCCTAGCTTAACTTGAAATTAAAAACTGTCCTGGATAAGCCCTTTCTCATCACAATAATTTCAGAAGTCCTCCCTAATTTGTTTGGTTATATGGAATTCCTTATGCATGTTTATACGTGTTACCTTAGAAATATGAAAACAACGTGAAGGGCTGGATACACAATTATACCCTGCATCCATTAGCAACTGTGAAAGTCTATACCTCTCATATGAGAGATTACAATTCTTACACATTGCGGAGACTCCTCAAACGAAAGAAAGGCAAGGATTGACACGAAGCCCTGATTTAACCAGCAGCTTAAACTCAAGGACATATACCCAGCTTCAAGAAAGATCATAAAGTATTCCACCTTGTAAAAGTACTGGAAAATTCCCTTTGTAGTTGGTGAAGGTGGTTGTTTTTTGACAATTCAGTCTAAAAAGGTAGGAAGAGAACCCAAACACAGGAAATTAAGTCTGATGCTTCAGCAGAGCTGCAGCTGACCTCTTCCTAAAGGCCTCAATAGCCAGAGAGATCTGACAATAGATTTAATGTTCCTCATTTTTATATTATTTTGTATGTAATCTATTTGGGAACTAATAGATCCTTCATTTTATGGAAGAAATTTTTCCTTTATTCTTGCAAAAAAAAGTATCAGATATTACAGAAGCTACCACAGAGGTTTCAAAAAAGTCCAAAGATGCTCTTATTTATTAATATTTGGTGATATGGAATGTCCTTGAATGCCAGCTATGTTTTCCAAATAATCTCATTAGTAATAGAATTTGCCCAGTACTACCTGATACCCCTCAGATAGACACACGTAAGGAAAAGTTATTTCTCATAAGCATACATCAAATTAACTTGTCCTATTTAAAACAAGTTTTTTATTTATGATTTCTACCACAGAAGAAGTTTGAGGACATATATGCATGGAATATGAATAAAAAAACCAACACAAACCTATCTTGGGGACAGATAGGACTTTTCTTATGCTAAACACATTAGAGTAACTGATTACAGCATCAATTGCCTTGGCTGCTTGAGCTAGTTTCTCTAAAAGGGGAAATCGGACAGTACATACAAAATACTTGAAAATGCAAAACAGGTAGAAAGTGTCAATTGTAAGTGCAGACAGAATTCCAGTCTATTTGAGTACTTAAAGAAGCAGTGCCTATAGATGGCATGGAGAGTTCAAATTCCACATTAACATCCAAAATGTCAAAATCTTCTGAGAAACAGCCAGTCCGTAAGGACACATTACCAAAGACACTTCTCATCTTCATAAAATATGTTGAGCTTTCTCCCCCTGCCCCCCAACACTATTTAAGCTATCACAGACATTGTGTGGTATAAATGCAAATCCAAGATCTTCGGGACAGAATGTTAAACCTTTCCTTCAGTCCATGATGGAAAAGGTCCTGTTCACGGTGGATCCCTTACCATCCTCAAGAAAATCCATTTTGAGATTCATTTGACCAAATATGGGAAGGCTTATATTCAGGGTAGCTGTTTGTCTGGAAAAGAGTTTAGTTTTACGGACAAAGAACCTTATTAGATCAAGTATCCAACCTCTGTTCTAAACTAAATGTGACCAAAGGTTTGTGTGCAGAATTGCCCCCTGTCCCCTCTTGGGGAACCAGGTGGGGACAAGGGTATTTTGTATTGCTTCTCTTGTCCTTCTGTTCTCTGGCAAAGCACTAGAAACATGAGAAGCCAGGAGTCACCCGACACTTCTTCATCTATCATTGTCATATATTAACAGTTTCTCTTGATTTTTTTCCACCAGGTTCTTAAGTTTCTTGCTTAATAACAAAGATGTGATCTAATAAGCACATCTCGATTAAATCAAAACACATAAACAACATCACCTGAGGTTTGCCAAGCTTCAGTTATAATGAAAAGTCATGAGAACCAAAATCCAAAAGCCAAGATCAAAAACTAACTGCAGAGAATTATGATCCAGAAACCAACACTTCAAACTCCCCGGGGCATGATGTGTCATGGTGGTGGATAGGAAATAAAGCAATTTCTCAACGATTACCTCACACACAAAATACTACATAATATTCTATTCATCTTGAGGAAATGGATAGGGAGTTATTGCTACAGTTTGGATTGCAGCAGTAAGACAACCTTTCCTTTACTAGCGAGTAGATTTACAGAAATTGACAACTTTGCAATAAAACAGTTTATCTTACCAAGCATTTCCTTCTTCCCCAGCTGCTCTGACCAGTAGCTGCTTAAAACAGCATGTGCAGATCCTTAAAAGAAATTGGAAAACAAAGTACCGAATTAAATTATAATCACTACTTTACAGAGTAAGCATAGCCAAAACGTAAATATCATAAAACAAGCGCCACATGTGTTCCGGGTAAAAAAAACTAAGAGTTTGCACAGTAGACAGAACTTAAGGCTTTATAATTCCAATTATTTATGGCAAAGCAGTATTACTTCCACATCCTCTAGCTTCAATGGAAATCTTGCTTAGATGAGGGCATCATCATTAGCCACAACTCTTAGCTGACTAATAATTAACGGGTGATGAAATGGTACCCAAGCAAAGAACATCACCCTTAGGCAATCATCATCACACCGAATGAGTGCAACATCAAAAGAACAGACACTAACATGCCTTGCTGCCCTAAGTGTACAGCTAGCTGAGTTCTCAAGGGCCTGAGAACAGCAACAGTAAGTGTCATGAAACTAGAGAAGATCTCAGCTGAAATATGTAGGAAAAAAAACCCAAAGAAACAAAAATCCAAACCACCACAAAAAAAAGAACACCAATAGAAGTGGATATACATTTCCACTGCAATACTCATCCAATACTGACCTAGTCTCTCACTTTTCTCTAAGTGGAATACTTAAAGGGGAAAGATCCGAAAAAGACACAAGAATATCTGGCCTAATGACAGCAAGAAGCTGATTTGATTTTTTCTGAATGAGTTGGTCTCAGTCATGAAAGATTTTAGTTTAATGAGCACTCCTGCTACCCATATAAACCAGTAATTTATAAGAGACTCCAAAGTACAAAAACAGATCAATGAATTTTAGTAAGAACCTTTTAATTGAACTGAAACAAAAGTATGAGTTGCTTATCATACAAACACATACCTGTAACAGGGTCTTCCAGAACTCCATACCAAGGTGCAAAATATCTGGAGTAAAAATCATGGCCTTTTCCACTGGAATTTCCCTTAACAGTGAGTATGAGTCCTTTCACTTTTCCTGTCTTTTCAGCTGACAAAAAGCGTTGTGCATTCACTTTCAATTCTTCCAACACAGACCTTGAATATAATTATTAAATTTTAATAGCCCATATTCTTCATTTTACATGAATGTAAGTATTGAAAAGAAATATAAAGCTATAGAATCATCTTCTCTATAATTCAAAACCAGCCCTAAAATATTAGAGGAGACAAGATTGCTAGCATTGTCCTTCCAATGGTATTTGACAGAAAACTACCCTGAATCTAATACTCTCTGAGTGAACTCTGGAAAAATGCTCAAGCCGTGCATTTCCTACTTATTTCTGAAACAGAGCATCCTGAAATATTAGCCACCAAAAAAATGAACATCACACTTTGTTTCAACATTTTAATCATTGAAAGAATTACTGCCTCACTACAGAATGTACCAAGTGCTCCACCTCCTTTCAGAGCAGGCAAATAACTAAAATCATTCAGGTCTTCATGGCATTCTAAAGCAGTCTACAGCTGTCTGATACCTCCCTACTAAACAGTCTGACAGAGTGAAAATAATAAGTACTCAGCTGAGAATATTTCTATCTCCCCATTACCCCAGACTTTAACCATTAGTCAGGCCAAACTTCAAGTTCATAATAACAGTAATCCACTCTGATTAGAGAAGTTGTGTTTTGGCAGTATATACTTAAATCATACTTGAATTAACAATGAAATTCAGCTGAGATTAACAAATGCTTTGGAATAATTTGAATTGGAATTTCCTCTCTAAAGCTACTTATGGGGCTGTTAAGTATGTGTAAGCAGATTACAGTCCAGTGGAAGTAAGAATCCCCAGCATTCAGTCAATGTGCCCTGAACTGAGCAGGACTCCTAGCTTCCTGCTAGGTTACTGGATCATTTTTAGACTCAGATGGATGGGAAAAATACATCACTGTTAAAACTGCTTCCTACATCTCCTTCTGTTGAAGTCAGATTTCAGAATGATCTTATTCAGCTTCGCAGCTTCAATAAGATCATATTAAAAGATAAAATAACCACTTTACACAGAAATTTAAATCAGAGGTTTTTAATCTCCACCTGACTTAAATCTAGATAAAAGAGCCTAGTATGTAAGGAATAGAGATTAAACAAGCCAACCCAATTTCTGCACTCTTGATTAAAAAAACTGAAAAAGTGTAAGACACCTTTCATAAGTATCACTGAGGCGGACTAAGAGTTTCTTTGTGTCAGGAGAATAGCGGAGATCTTGAACGATCATGTCACCAACAGCTGCCTGGTGGAAAATGTAAGGGAGACAGAGAAAAAAACCATCATCACTTGAATATAAAATTTTATTTCCTTAGCATTTCTGTAGAGCACTGCCCTGGTTTGAGACAAACTTGGAGGAAACGTCCGAAATGAACATTCTCTGATAGAAGGCAGGTTTCAGCAGCCCCTCCCCCACCAGGTTCGGAAAGAATTTTCTCAGAGGAAAGTGAAAAAAACCCTGTTTATTTAACAAGTAGGGTGCATGCAGGCACAAGAGACAGAAGAAAAAAGCAAATGAATAATGTTAAATAATAAAACCTCTCGCTGTGGAGAAAACATGGTAAATTCAGAGTCCTGTCTGTAGCTGTGGCTCTGCTCCCTCTGGAGCTGGGGTGTGGCGTTGGCCCCTCTGGGCCACAGGGTAGGGCCTCTCAGTGATGTTCTGGTGTTGCTGAACAGTCCCAGAAGAAAAAAAAGAAGAAGCCAAAGTCCCAGGAAAACTCCTTGCTTCAGCTAACAAACAAGAAGCCAGCTAAAAAGCAAAAGAATGCACTTCTCTTCCCTGCTGGAGAGCCGAAAGTTGGGGAGAAGAGCGAGCGAGTTATCTGTGTGCTTGAACACAGGCCACCAAAAGAATTCCACTGGCTCCCCCCTCCTCCCAGCCCTAGCTTTAAAGGCACAGAACTCATGTCTGGCATAGGGCAGACAATAGCGAATACAGCATCATACAGTCACCCCAGGACAAGCACACCCTCTGCTAGAAGAGGGCTTATGCAAGGTCTTCCATGCAACCCCCAAGTACATGCAAGAAAGACAAGCAAATGCACCAAGTGCATGAATGGATATGGGTGAGTTACAAGCTCCATACATGTCATCTTGGAAAGAAATCCAGGACCTAGAGGAGAGCAAGGACACAGACTGCCCCCTTACGCACACGAAAGGCTGAAAATGCCATTGAAATAAATACTGACACTTCGGTCAATGGTAATGGGAGACACAGGTTCAGCTGCAGCATTTTGGAGAATTACATTTCCTGACCTAGAGAGTCATTATTCAGGGCCTTGAAGTTTGGCATTTCAAATTCAGGAGTACATCAAGCAGTGCTTTGTCACCATTTTTTAGCCATTTTAATATATAAAAATAAGCAAAGCTATCATAAATGTTTTTCTAAGACAACTAATAGATTCTTTTTTTACCTTTATTAATTCTTCTCCTTCCTTAAGTTCCTGAAGAAAAAAAAAACCACATTGTAAAAAATGGAATATATATGTATGTATCTATGCAACTATAGACAGACACATATATACATATACAAACACATACTTTCCTTGAAAACCTGTCATGAACAAAATTTTGACTGACCTGGGGGTAGGCTGTGTAAAGTGGCAAGTCCAGGACAATATGATCTTTCACTTGTCTGGCCTTTAGTTCCCCACTCAGTGTCACAAATGTGAGAACTGAATTTGTATTTTCTAGAGAGAGAACATTGCAACATTATCAAACATAAGAATTTTAATCTAAATTATCATAGCCCTAGGAGCAGCTCAGTATATTCAGAAAAAGTTATGCAGCTCAAATATATCTAGAGTAAGTCTGTATTCTGGGCAAAACTCCCATCTAACTCGATAAATCTGCTGAGGCTAATAAACACAGCAATGGTCAGGGAATCTTGCCTGCACATGCCTAGAATGAATGGGAATGTCCTTTAACAGAAAGAGTAATATTCCCTATTCATCAAATCCTACTGTACCTCTCCCAGATGACATTTGCATATTTAGCATTTTTCTTAAACAAGAGTAGTAGTAGGGCATTGGAATCAGAGGGTAGGCATCAGACTACAGCCTTGTAACGACAGAGCAGTTGTAAAAGGCAATACCCAGGGTATCTCCGTTTGTGTTCTATAAATGTTCTGAATGTTTAATTGCCTTTGTTGTAGAAAACAGAGATGTTAATTAGAAGTAAATGTTCTAAAAAGTTATAGTAATACATAGTCTGTAAACATACTTTGTACGTGAAATAACACAGCAGCTGATGCAAGAGTAGCATGACCACAGAGAGGAACTTCATTGGCTGGGGTGAACCATCTGAGACCAAAGCAGGAACCTTGAAAAAGTAAAGTTGTTTTAGCGCTATTAAGTGGAAGAAGTCTATTTCTTCATTTTATCTCAACATACATAGAGGGATGATATTTCGGTTAATCAAAATGCACGTTACAATCAATTTTGGTCTTCAACACACTTATAGGTACCCATTTTGCACTGATTTTTCAGAATAGCTATTCCTTTTGAATCAGGTCAGCAACCTTTGCATGCTGCACAGATCTTTCTTTTTCCTAAATAGGTCTTATTAAACCCTCCATGTCCTTGTGTACTATGAAATCCTGAAAAGGCATAGTCATGATCTCTATACACCTGCAGGCCGTGTTACCATTTAGAGGTTAGAGATGGTTGTGCTGGTATAATGGAACCTGTATTGGAGCTAGCTCAGTTATGAATTATTTTGCTTAAACCACCAGTCAAGTCTGATAAAAGTCTCTAATATCTACTAACCCTTCATTTCACTAGAAATCATGTTTCTATTTGTTGTTTAAAAAATTTGGAACACACATGAACAATACGTGGTTTCCTGCAACTTTTGGACACGCATTTCCAGTGAATAATCACCATGCAAACACAACTAAAAGTGGAAAAGAAACAAATTATACTTTTTTTTTTTTAATCCAAACAAGCCTTGTCATTGCCACTGTGGAAAATTAGTGCAATAAAGTCAGTCCCCTCTAATGAAAACAAATAGGAACCCAATAAAACCTTGTGGTGGAAACTAATGGCCACAGCAGTGAAGTGCTGTGAGAGAGGGCAGGCCCAGCCCCCAGCTGTGAGCCTGCTCCTTGCCGTTAACGCACTGCTCCAAGTGGAAGCTGCAGCTGGGAGCAGGAGGACATGAAGGAGCCATGCCCATGCCTGAGTGGAGACAGACAGCTCTGTGACCCAGAACACCTGCCTGGACGCTCGGACATACAGCTGTACTCGGACTGAGAGGACATTGAGTATTCTCACAAATTCATGTGTCCCTAAAATAATGGAGTTGATTGGCTTGTTTTTTTCTTTAATTAAAATTAAATTAAACATACTGATCACAAACGCCTGCAAAAACATTACACCAGTTAACATTCCAGAAGCAGATGATAAATGACATTCTGATGTTCCTGGTTCACTCCCACCACCCCTCACATCCAGTCTCAGGCGTAGCTGAGTGACTAAATTCCTTTGAAAGAACTGTGCACCTCTTGGGCAGCTGTGTGGGTCTGAGGCCACAAACTAGTCCATTAGTATCAAAGGCACTTTAATGATAAAGAAGCTGGCATTTTGTATGCTTTCAGATATGGATGACTTGAAAATAGGGGTGTTAAACATATTGTCAAAGTGCTAACACAAAAAATAAAAAGTATTATCACTTCTTGCTCCAAGTGATTAGTCTAAGCCTAAAACAAATTCCAATTTATTAACAATAGGAGAAAGCAATTATAGTTACTACTATCCTTAATGTTTTTAATTACAGTGACTGTACTACTCCCTGAACAATCCATCAAACACCAAAGATGATAAACATGACTCCTTAATCTGGAATCTAAGTCCAGACTAGTGGAGTCTCAGCCCCTTAGCTCATGCTACCACACAGCTGCCAAGTGAGCAGATTCAGCAAACTGATTCAGCTGAAAATTAATCCACAGAGTGAGTCTGAACGAATTCTGCATTTGTCTGATGTTTTCTATCTTGCCCAGTGTTTCTCCAGTTCCTCTCCCAACATATCCACATGCCCTACCAACAAACACCAGTCAACTCCCTTCATTTAAACCAATCAAATGAGCAGCCTAACGTGATAGATTTTGACCACTTCAGAATTCCCAGCTTTGTTGGAAACCTGCATTTTCCAGTATTGGCTCCACAGACATCTTACGAGACTTTGCGACAAACTCAAATAACATTATAGTTACCCCAGTGATGATTCTCTAAACAGCCAAGCCAGATTCTACTCACTTTGCAGTCCTGTGCATATGGAATGAGCATGTTCCATCTCTATTCTTCTGCTTGTATAAGGAATTATCTCAGGACTTTATTAGTAATAAGGGAAATATTAATTGAAAGATGTCTGCACAGCATTTTTAAGGAGACTGTCTATATACAACTTGCTTATTTAGTAAAATGCACTAAAGCAAACGGTCTGAAGTGTGAATAAATATGTTTACATTGTAGGCTAAATTTGAGCACAAATACTTCCAAGAATCCACACGCAATAGTCTTATTATGATCTTAAGATACATCACAACTTCAAGATCTTGTTTTGCTGTCTTAAAAATTAGCATCATTCCTTATAAATGTACCCACAGTGTCTTCCTATTCCTTTGTTAGATATTTCGGATGGTAAACAGAACCACTAACTTTTGGTAAAGTCATCTCCAGGTTTCAGTTTTCTGATGAAAGCTGTTTCTGAAAGGTTCATTTCTGTTGCAATTTTTTGGTGCAAATCTTCATCCAAGTCCTAGAGATGAAATAACAAATCCAATCAAGAGCAGGATAAAAAATGTAGAATCAAACTTTCTGTCAAATACAGTCATTTAATTTTCTATTATAGTAAAACATAGATTCAGTTTTAATTCAAAATACTTTCTAAGAGTAAAAAAAACTTTAAGCATAAAAATGGAATAATAATTGTGGTATATGGCAAATTCTAATATCTGTCCTATTAGTTTACAAATTCTTGGACTATGCGGAAAACAAAATCACCTAAAAACTAAACTCAGTCTTTCCAGGAACACAAATCTTTTTCAGTTGTTATTAAAGTCACACAGAGAAGCTGTTATTACATAATCTAAAAAGAACTACAACTTTCTTTTTACAGATCTGAAAAATCCTTGCCAGCAAGGTCTGTAGTGCTGGCAAAGGCCAAGCTGGCTGGTCAGCCCTTACTGCTGTGCCCTCGACACTACTCTTTAAAAACACGAACAATACGCTCCCTCCATAGGAGCTGAGAAGACATAAACTAGAAAAAAAATAAATAAACTGCTGAAGCTCGCTAAGTGCCTGTGATTTAAGCCAGTGAACACTGATCCCAAGGTACCTAAGCCTCAGGGTTTGTATAACATTTTCCTTGGCCTATGTTCCACTGCTCTTTCCCCACAGTTATGCTGACTGGCCAGGTTTGAGAATCTGATCTTTAAAATACTGAAATGCAAGTGAAACAAAGTACTAATGGGACCTGGTCAGGGTCAGCCTCTAAGAGATAAAAATTTGCCCTTTCAACTTTAATTATTTCCTTTAATAACTAATCCTTTTCAGCCAATAATCCCATACTACAGATACAAACCAATAACTGATTAGTACACTAGAGCTGTACTGGCAGACTGAATTCTATACAGTTAAACAACATTCTAACATTTTACAGTAGTTACATTCCCTTTATCCCAGGAAGAGTTCTGTCAGTTACTGTAAAGATCCTAAACCAGAACAAAGACCAGTAAAAATGTTATTAAAAATAACTTTTTTATTCTTTAATAACATGGAACTTTATTGAAACACTGCCATCCTGTGGCACCTCTGAAACACAGAAAAAGCTGGTTTTGCCGTTCTTGCATTTCTCCTGACTTTTTCTGTAAAGCATCTGCTGAGACTCTGGAGGGAGCAGAGAACAGTTGTTTCGCACGGCTACATCACACCTTCTTGAAGCTTAAAATAAAATGCTGAGTTAGGATCTCAGCTTTAGCTGTGACACTAAAGCCCTTACTTCCAGGAATTGTACAAGAAACTTTTAAATGTCTGCATTCCAAAGTCATCATGCAAGTAAGAAGGCTCCACGATATCTTAACGTAGTAAAGAAAAATTAATATAAAAACACAATTAGAAACTCGTAATTTTAAAGCAGAGATCATTTTGAGAGTATTTAGATTTTACAGGCCCAAAAATACCTCCAAAGAGAGATGTTCCCAGTTACACCTTTAGCTGACCTGGTAAGTAGGCAATGTGATATCAGATTTAGACAGACTTTGGAACATCTAGAAAGGATTCATATTGTCATTACAAGCCATTGCCATTGGCTACTCTACATATATTTTCATATTTACAATTTTTATCAGGAGTTACTATACAAACAACACAAGGCCTATAAATTTCTAATCCGACTTAATTATTTTTGGTAGAAATAAGAACCAGTTAGTATCAACTGTTCGCAACATCCTGATGAGGAGGATAACTACTGTCAACTGCACCAAAACTACCATGCAACACTGAAGCAATAAAAACTGGTTGTTTAAACTCGGCCAAAGCTGAACCCAACGCACTAATGGTAAAAGACTCATACCCAGGTCTGTACCCATTCTTTTTCTTTCCAGAGAAAGAGGAAAAATGAAAGAAAAAAAGAGAGAAAACCACACCAAAACCAAAGCCTGCAGTTTAATCCTTCTACTGAGTACTGATTCTGTTTTACAGCATTACTTTTCAGATTTCACTCTGAATCTTTCTTAATCCTTCAGAACCTTTATTCTGAATAATTCTTGAAGAATCAAGCCTTTTTTTTTACTTAATTCAAAATAATTCCAGTCTATTCCTTAATAAAATATTTTTAAAAGCCCACAAAAATTTCAAAAGTTGTCTTGTATGACATCGTTTTGACGAAAAAAAAAAAGCACGCCTGTGCTAATTTCTCTGTATTCTGGAGCCACGGCAAACAAGTCTTGAAAGCAGAACTCCCGAGTGAAGAAAGCAAAGACTAATGCAGTGCTGAGTGCTCAGGCCAAGTACAGAATGGCAAATGTCATTGCGGTACCTCAAAAAACAGTTGGGTTTTTTTTAACTTACATTTTCAAGCAGACAAACTGCCGCAGGATTTCCGGAAAATGGCCGGTTTGTAAATGCATCAACCGTAAAAATTGGAATTTGCATTGTCGTGTGCACCTGTTTAGCCGCAGGCTGTGTTCTGCAAGGTACTCTCTGAACTGTTTTACCCCAATCGACAGCAGAACTCCAAGTTAATGTTTCCCTGAGGGCAGGCGGAGCCAGCGGCCTCATCCCGTCACTTCCTAGCGCCGACACGAATGGAGACTCCTTCCTACGCCCCCGGCGCTCTGCACCGATTTTTTTTTTAATTAAAATATACATTTTAGCCGCCCTCGCCACTATCCCCTGAACGCTTCAACGCGCCCATTCCCCACAGCGCCCGGCCCGGTCAGCCCCGCACTGAGGGCGGCGGGGTCCTGCCCGGCCCGGCAAGTTTGCTGAGGAGACGTGGGCAGCCATTGCGTGCGCCCACACCGGGTAACGTTCCTCATCCTCACTTCGCCCCAGAGCTGCGCCGAGGGAGAGAGACACGCTGAGCGGGACACAAGCTCCTCAGCACGACCGAGCACCGCCACCGCTCTGAGGCGATGGCGGCGTGAGGCGATGCCGGGTCGCGCGCGCGCCGC